>JAPYZH010000043.1:0-369210 GCA_030523085.1 Meteorus colon
TCAAAAAATTATCAGTATAATACCATGTAGGTTGTACCACGTGACGTCGAATGGTGCAATTCTATTGGTCGATATTTGGGTCGGAAAAATAATCAAAGTTATGCGCGGAGTTGTATTAAAATTATTTAAAAAATGTAGTTTTATTGATAATGATGAATGACATATCACATTTCGATGGTTAATTGATTTTAAAAATGATATCCTAATACAAAGGATTTATTTGAAAACATTTATTCAATGGTTCAGAATATTTTGTGGTGTGTTGTGGTTGTGTATAACCAAGAATATTCACACACACGATACGCAAGAGTATCTACTGCTAAACAAACGTATTGGGACAAGGGAAAAAATTCTGGAAAAAACTTTTAAAATGGTACGTGAAATCACAAGATTAAAATTAAATAGAAATAAAAAAAATTGAGGGAGAATGTAGTGCTCTAACTCAACTAAAATTCGTATCAGAATATGTTAATCAATCAGTATGAAATGATAGATTAGATAGTCTTGAACAACAAACCCCGATATTTATTGTTATATTCAGAATATTTCGTAGAAGTAACAGATTTAATATAAAATATTCATATGAATTTCTCTCTGCGTATATTAAAACGATATATATAGATAATGATATTCTTTCAGCATCATGAAAATGAACATGAAATAAAGAATTGAGTCACGTGAATATAAATCAAGCGCGATTGTTCGCAAAGTATGTACGGAGGCGAAAGTGTCTCATAAAATCATTGAATTATTTCGAAATTCTTCAGCAAAGACATTAAGATGGAAAAAAAAAATGGAATGCTGTTCGTAGAGAGAGCACCTTTACAATTTTGAATCGAAAATTGAAAGTTGAAACTTGTTTGAATGAATGGATGAATAATATAAGAATTAAAATTATATATCTACTTTTTTTTTCATTGATCCGATAAAAAAAATGACTTTTTTCGAACGTTCATCGTGTGGTTGTCGTCTCTTTTATATTTATATAGGAAGAGTGAATATAATACCTATATAACAGAGAATTGCAAAAGCAATGGATATTTGCATATTTGCAGCGTGTAAGAATAAAAGCAATAGAAGTGACTAAAAATGTGAATAATTTACGATCGTGCAAGGTAGAAGCAAGACGCTTGGTACTACGACCTTGCGTGGTACACAGACAAGCAAAGCTCTATACCGACAAAGGTACTACACGCGCCATGAAGAAACCAGAGAGGGGTAATCAAAGGGCCTAATGGGCCGGTTCCCATTGGAAAATAATAAAACGAATGTAGGAAAAAATAAATAAATAAATAAACAAATGAAAAACACCAAACAAATATTTCTCTTGGTTGAATATACCAAGAACATTAATCACTCTTTCTACCCTTTTGTATTGCCACTTGTGAATTTTTATCCATCGACACCGTCGCGTGTCAGTGGTAAATTATTTCACAAAGGATCAAACATACCTCAATTAAATAAAATTATTTATGTCTCGTCTTGTAGAAAATTCTTGTATGACACTTGTATTATTATCCGTTATCATACCAACAATTTAATATTCATTTTATTTTTATATAGTTCTTGAATTTATTGAAGGAAAATAATGATGGTTTATAAACGATAGAGAGAACAAACTTCTGATACGACAACCAACACACGCGGCGTCCGTTTACAAACTGACGTATACCGTTGAGCGCACAGTTGACTCCTCACCACTCGAGAGAGCAAAAGAGGCGCTTCACACGCATAACGGCGGCAGCGACTGCCCGCGCGAAACATCGAGTAACTGAGTGAGGAAAAGAAAGAAAAAGTGGGGACACATAGAATGGGAAATCACAGGAAAATTCAACGAAGAAGAATAAAATAATGAGATGTATCCAAATATTTAAAACAACTTTATCATTGGACAAACTAGTTGTGAGTTAATTTCCTTTTTTTTTGTTTTTGTGTTGCGTCTTTTTGAATCAACACTGTGAATTCAACGGTTTTAATTTCCTGTCACATTTTAGACATTTAGGTATTATATTTTCATTGAATATTCAAAGGAGAATTTCATCAGCATTAAAAATTGTCTTCAAGCACTGTTTTTATTTTAATTATCAAATGATTAAAATTATGAATGAAATTCTAATGATAATTATTAATTAGTTGAACAGTTGAATTAATGAACAGATAATGATAAGTATTTGATTTATTCATGAAACCATTACTACACTGACAATTAATAAAATAAAAAAAATTTGTCTATCAGTGAAAGGAAAAAAAAAAAGAAAGAAGTTTTTATAACAATAACAAATGTTTTGTCGCAAACAAACTTTCTATTATTATGAGTAAACTTTCAATTGATGATATATTTCAAATTATTAATACACAGTTTATCAAATGGCAACATATTAACAGAACTATTTTTTGCATGAATCGATAAAAGTAGAAATCTATATTTATAAAATATCGTTTTGCACCAGTCCACAGTGAAAAGTTAATTCAAATACTCAACTAAAGAAACTTTATAATATTTGTGTAATATATAATTTAAAAATAATATATAAAGAAACTTTTGCTCATCAGGGTTCTGTGAAAATATCGATTTGCGACACGACTTCGCTCTGCTTGAGCAGTTTCTGTGACCCTTTACAGACATTTCTACTTTACACATCGCTTTACGTATATTCAACCGCTTCTTTATATCACAGGTATGAAAATGATATATTTGCCAATGTTCTCAACAAATATTACATCTATTCATTTCTTTCACTACTTTATCATACATATACACTATGACCTCAATGTATCATTCAAATATATATATAAAAAAAATTTACTTTTTATAACAGTTCACATAAACATTGAATAATTCAAATAAAAAAAAAAAAACAAATTTCCTCCATAAAACACCACCGTTACATCATGAATATTTGCAATACAAAATAATTTTCCAACATAAATAAATATAAAATTTTACTATTTCAAAATAAATTGTATGAAAACTCAACGAAAAAAAAAAAAGAAATTCCAAAAAGCGATGCGTAAAAAAATATTAATAAAATATATGTTTAAAAGTCAGATATTTATATAAATACGAAGAAGTTGAAATCGATTACAAGATTGAACGTGTAAGCAAGATAAGAGATGAACGATGTTTAATAAAATATTAAAAATATTTATATATTAAAGTGAAAAGTGATCGTTGGACTTGATAATATATATTCGATTGAATTTATGTCTGTAGAGCAATTAACAGTCGATGTCATTTCCGTGCCACAATTTCTATGCAATGTATGTTATAGTCAATGGAGAAATGCATTGAGTAATGCGAGTGTTGAAAACCTGTCTACTTCAGTGCGTCCAATCACTCGCCATGCTGATCAACCGCTTTAAATCTACGTCCTCAATCTTCGTCTTATCGTTTTGCCGTAGTGTGTTCGCTTATCTATAATACGATTCAACGATCCATACTTTGATGCCACTCACATCTCTCGCTTCATACATCTTTGTATATATATATATATGTATATCATCCACACTTTACTCTCTCAAATCAATTCCTGAATAAAAAGAACAACACATTGCTTATTCAATTCACGCTAACGTTTATTATTGATACAGAGAATATAAAATAGTCAAACGGTACTTCGATATTTAATAGATTTAACAACTCACACTTGTGTACGAGTTGTATTAAAATAAATTTGATTGCCAAACTTGTATTGATTAACGTCTGTTCAATACAACATTAATCATTTTATTGAAAAACAAAAATTCTTAAATGAAGAATTATTATATTTGTTGATAATCAGATTATTCAGTTGAAGAATATTTTTGTATCAATTATAAATATAATCTTGGACTAAAATTAGAATACTCTACATAATCTTGATGAAATATTTTGTAATATCTACGCTCGTAAAATTCATGTGTGATACGTTATAAGATATTTTCTTTGTTGTGATTATTGTGAAGAATTGAGATGATTTGATAGTACAGTCAACGCCTGCATTTGAATTATTGAATTATTGCGTCTTTTCACATGCGATGTAATGTGGAATTTCTTCTATTCAATGTACCAAGGTTTTACATTCACTCGTAACTCACATCATATATAACGTCTGTAGTATATAACGTTGATTATTAACAAGAACATTTTTTTTTGTCGCATCCCAATGTGTTTAACTATATACCTAAATCACTTTTCGTTGTATTTTCATAAATTCCATAGTCCCTTACTCAATTTTCTCTATAACTAGAATTTTTTTTCTCCATAAATATTTCAACATTTGTAAAGATTTAAAAATGACAAACAAATACTTCCACGATTGTGACCCCAATTTTCTCCACTGTTTATACATTCAATAATCATTTTTTTTCTTTCTTTTCATTTTGAATTTATCTATGGATGAAATATGCAATTCAAATGTGACGCGATCTCACAATTATTATAATAAAATTGATTAACAATTAGTAAATAATTTTCTATAATATTTACAAATGTTATAAATTAATAGAAAAAGAAATTAAAACGTTGCACGATAAATAACAAATCAAATCATTAATTGTCCTGAGATTATTAATTAACTTTCTTATCTTCATCTTACTTTGATCTAAATATGTCAGAATAAAAAATAAATAAATATAAAAAAAAAACACCGTACAACATTTTCGTCTAACGAGTCACTATAAAGAGAAAGAAGTTGATGAAACGGAAATTGGATTATGTAAAAATAAACTCATAAATATATTTTGCTCTCCGTAATTTAGTCTTGTACGTATATCAACCTACGCACTAATTAAACTGGTGGTGCGACCATGATGTAAATTAAATTTTTTACCAACTACTCACTGAAACTCTCGTCCCTTGAATAAGGGTATGAATAGGGTTAAATTAGTCTGAGCGTTCTCTATTGATTTTACGACTCCTCCCTATATCTATTTCACTTGTTAAATAAAAATACAATGTTTATGTATGACACGACGATATAAAGTTTAAAATTTACATGAATCTATAAATTTTACTGTATTTATAATTATTAAATAAATATTCATATTGTAAATTAATAACACATCTATCTCTATACATGTAAATCTATTACTGCGTATTGAATATAAATTCATCAAGCTCTAAAGTATTTAATTAAATCTGTTTTCAACCAATGAAATAAAAATAATACGAAGATTGCCATCATTTTTATTGCATTAATATCGATGTAGTCAACATTTTCGTGATCCTAAATTTGTAATACAACGAAAAAAAAATGAAAGTCTTCTACCTTTAATTCAATCCTGACCTTGATAAATATAAATAAAAAAATATTACTTTGTATTGGAGAATACATTCTTGTTTAAATTAATAGTCAATTGTTGCATCATATTCTACTTTGTCATGCAGCTTTGTCGAACCAGTCGTGTATATTTTTTTCTTTTTCGCAATTATTTGACAAAACTATGTATTTTTATTCGACTTTCCGTTTTATTGAAATCAAATTGCTAGATATGTTTCGGAATATTCCATTCTTATTTCCAATAATTGGTTATAATTGTGCATTCTAGCATATGATATAAGCAAATTGGAAATATACCTTTTTATACGTTCAACTTGCATTTATAATGCGTTATGAAACTTACAATCAGAAATGATGACCATTAATAATATTGCAATATCATATATGTGTTTGTGTTATTGGAGATAACAACGCATTTCAAACATCGATAATACAAACCCAATATTATTACCATTGAGATTTTGTAATTATGAAAAAGAAGAAAAAAAAAAATGATATATAAACAATATTGATGAAAGAGAAGTTTAACCGGCTACTTATACATATGGAAATGAAATTATTACATATGTGAACAATCATGATGATCTATCTCATGATTAAATACTTATTCCATACTACCATTTGCATTAATCATATGTGTTCTCTATATTACCCATCTTCATTATTTTTTTTTCCTCCATAATCATCAATATTTGCATGCCAATTTGATAATAATTCTAGAAGGCCGGTGAGTTTTTCACCAAGTATAAGATTGAACATTTGATCGCAAATGTAATTGGTCTGTTTACTTATCACAACGAATGGACAAAAAAAAAAGAGAGAAAAACGAAATAACGAAAAAACTAAAAAAAAATTAAATGTACATGACCTTGCAACACATATTTACTTTTTCTTTTGTTAATTATAGGAAATCATTGAATGTTTGGAATTTGTGTTAACGTTCAATAAAGAAGTTTCTTAAGTATATATTCAAGGTATATATAGGTTTACCGTAGTCATTTCTCTTGAATGACAAGAGAGTTATCTGCATAAAGTCGAGAATAAACTGTATATATTGCGCATTAGTATATATGTATTCATGCATTGATAATATAACTCAAACGTTTCTTCACAAATACGTCATAGTGCTCTTCTTATGGGCGTAAAATACGACATTGATAAAGCAACTGTGATGTCCTCGATAATCAGAAATTATTATTTATACTTCTATATCAGTACTTCAGTCAAATCAAAAAAAATCAATTATTTCTTTTCTTTTTTTATGCAATGATAATAGTTGGTGGCTTATGACAGTGTAAAAATAGGCTCTTATACAATAACAAGCAATTTCTACTGTCAAGTGTATATTTTATTTGTTTTTTACCTGACACACTGGGGATAGAATGTATGGCCAGTTGTTGTTATTCCAACGCCTTCTTAGATTAGATGTCAAGTTCCCGATTATGTGCCAGGTATTTTGTTTATATTTCCCATCACTTTATTCTCGTTTTACGTATGTTATTCGTTATGTATTAGGTATTCTGACGTCAAATATTAATGATTACGTCAATGGCGAAAAATATTACGTCTCACGGAATGATTTTGAAATTTTGATGTTCATCGAATAATATAAAATCTTTTCATGATTTTTATAAGAGATAATTATTTGTCAGTTTGAATCAATACAAAATATTTAATTTTTTTTATTCTTCTTACTTTTTTTTCATTTTGTTGTTCAATCAAAAAACCTGTTTCTCTTGTGTATCCGGTTATGGCGCGACTGCAACTATATAATAATTATAAAAATTTATTTTTTTCTAAAGAATAAAGCAGATTGAATGTTTTCTTTATTCCTCATCTTTGACAAGTGCATTGTTCACAATGACGTTAAGAGCGATATGAATATCATAAAAATTTTTACGAAGGTGTGCATTCTAAGAAAATAGATAATCATATTGTCTGATAATATATAGAAATTTATTATTTTTATTAATAAATATTCTTAAATTATCTGAGTCGATTTAATTTTCGTCAATCGAAAAATTAAATAATATTTTAGATAAAAATTCATGGGGTATCGAACACTAAAGTTGTTCCACGAGCAAAAGCTATTTCAAATTGAATTAAAATAACAAATTGTCAATTCCTTCACTTGGTTAAAGTAATGTGTAAAAGTGTCACATAGACTGGTCCGACTGGCTACTGGTAACATAAAAAAAAAAATTCTTCAACTCCGTTATGCTAAATTTCTCTATCCCGTTGTTTTCTGTTTAGAAAATGTAAACTTGACATCAGTAATAAACATCTAAAAATAACCATTATAGTCGCAGCGAAATATAATCTGTGGCGTCTTACTATTCTCAGATCAATGATAAGGATTTAATAATGTTGAATTAAAGATAAGTCTTATATACTTGGGTGAAGGAAGTGAGTATGAAAGAATAAACGTAGCTCGCAAGGCCTTTCGAATATACTATACTGTACTGTCCATAGACACACACACACACACACATTTGTGTCATTGAGATAAAAAATAAAAATGGCATTTCTATATACAAAGCTGGCAGTCAGTCAGGAAATGCATTTTTTATCTAATCGACCTTCTACAACTCCTAAAGCACAATAAACTCGCAACTGGACATGTTCACAGGAAAAAAAGAGAACGATGATGAAATATAACTCACACCCAATAACTTTCAAGACTTGAGAGAGCAAAAAGAGAGAATATATATTTGTCAGGCTTTCGATTTCAACCTTAAGACAACGCGAGGTCAAGCGACAGCACCGAAGGTCAATCGCGTCGATCTACTGAAAGAAGATCGATGAACTCTTGTCGAGTTGAATCATCTCCCAACAATGACATCAAGATAAATAATAATATTTCAAAAAGTGCAGACGACGAATGACACGGGACATTTTAAATGGGTATACGATATGTAGGGTATCTCCACGCATGATAAACATGATGAAAAAAAAAATACATACAATCATACACCCATTCATTTTGTCCCGTTGATTCACATTTTCGAAATTTAGAATACCAAGTCAAAAGAATGTATCGTAAATACTGAGAAACATCGCGACCGGTGCTGAATAACTGTAGCATGAGAAATAACAATTGTCATGAGAAAACTAGCTTGCTCTGTAAAGGATATTATTCAGGAAATCCCATCAACGCGTCTGCCGCGTTCCAGAAACCAACCAAATACAACCCTACGGCGTGTGTAAAAGGTATATTCAACAACAAGTATCATATGTGTGCTCTTCGCGTGTGTACCTGTATACAAACGCATTCCACAAGAGGAACGTCGCTGCGATCGTTCCGCCACAAAGCTCTCGACGGGTGAGTGAGCGAGCGCGCGAGCTAGCTCATGGTAAAAAGCCACATAGCAAAGAATAAGAGATAGAAAGAGTGAGAAAGCGAGAGAGTCAGGTCAAAAGAGAGTAGAGAGGAGGAAACAGAATAACTTCCACCTGTTGAAGAAACATATTCACTAACGGACTATCGAACAATATCCCCCCAATGAAATATACGTAATAAATAAGACTCAGGTGAATATTATGCGGTTCGAGGATCTCTTTTTCATATTCAATTGCTGAGGGTCATCCACGATCACCCAAACAATCACTGAATAGATGACCGGTTTAGTGAATAGAACACTTCACATCCAGGTATGTTTATAATCGATCCTTAGCCACAAAATTCCATGTTCTTTTCTTCTAATCATCAATATTTATTATCATCACCATCAAATGAACATTCGAGATAGATGAAAAGTGTTCATGACTCTTTCAATAATAGAGTAATGACAATTAGTATTATTCAAGGTAATTTTTCATTGAAGAATAAGACGATTTGAACCCGTCTTCAACACAAATCAATCAAACGATGTGGCAAATATGCACAATATGAGATCCATGTGAGGAAATCACCAAAGAACATCCAGTGACCATCATCATTCTATGCACGAGATAAACTTATCACTACTGTTTGGATTCCTTTTCTACGAGTATATTATGAGTATATATGAATGATTCATGTTACTCACCGCTTGAAATCACAGTTGATACAATATTTCAGGTATTAGATTCAAACCATCAGCTCCCACTTAATTATTTTCATGAACAGAACGTAAAACACTTTGATTTATATTTTAATTATCTATTGTTTGATGAATGAATTGAATAATACTGAAGCTTGAAATATTTCATGATGTGATTGAGTTGTATCTATGTATTATCATCAAACACTGAAACGTCGGCACTATTGTCAAGTTAGAATGTTGAATGAAGTGGGCGATAAACTAAAATATGAAGCAATACACTTGTTGATCAACAATGATGAATTACGAGAGGTGTTTATTGAATGAAAATAATGCGGGACGCGCGTAGTAGGCAAGTAAATAATTGCATAGAGTTATGTGGCCTAAGTTGTGAGCGTCGCGAACGTCGTGAATAAACGTAGAAAGAATATACGACGAGGAGCTTTACCAACAGCAATCGCCACAGCCAGCCACAGCAACATAACTGGACACCGGTTGGGTAGGGGCAAACTCAACTGATCGTGTACAAACGAACGAGGAAGGGAGAAAAGTAAAGGCAATGAAGGCCCTCTCTTTCTTATCTCCTTCTTCAACTTATGGTGGTCGGGAGTTCGAAAGACTTGGGAGACACCAGGCGCCCAAGAATAAAGGACGGAAGAACTTGTATAGGTAGGCGGCGGTTTGTTATAAGAGCGTAGGTGGTCAGTCACTGTGCCCTCATGTCTGCATACCTTCTGCACGTATATGTACGGCCCTGAACACTCTCTTAACGCCACATATCGCACCTTATTCGTCTTTAAACATTTTTCTATTTTCTTTCTGTTCAGGAGATCATGAAGTTGATGCTGAAATTATGTGAAGAGAAGAATTACGGGAACTTTCAGTGGGAATTTTTTTGTTTATATTATGGTATTAGACTTTTGTTTATATGATTTGGAAAACGTTGTGGTGAAGATTATGATTTGTTCTGATTGAAAGTGCAGTGCCTTTGTGCATCAATCATCACCGTAGGTTTTATCAATTGTTGTTTCTCTCTATATGTATTTTCATTCCGGATCATTTTTTTTTCATAGTTTCACCTGACATTGTGAATTATGTGCAGACATTCGCATACAAATGAATTCTCTGATATTTCCATATTCAAATGTCGAAACTAGAAGAGCAGGAAGAAAAGAATGCTAATTTGAATTTGATTAAGCAGAATAACTCAAGGATATTCCAAAGAAATGCTGAGAATTTGAGCATTTCAGCGAATTACAAAGTGAAAAAAATTCTGACAAACAAGGATAAACCTGGACGAGTTTTGGATATTATAGCAGTTCGTTAATTATATGATGGACATAAATCACACAAAATCAGATAAAAAAATGAATTTATAGATACCGTCGTTAAATGTCATGTTTGTATTCAAAATTCAAACCAAAAGGTGGACAATATAATAATAATCAGACCAGGAAAAATGAAAAATTGGGGATTCATTCTTGTCTATTTCATAAATATTTAATGGTGAAAAAGAATTTATGCGAAAATATGAAGTATTAATACAAAGACAATGCAAGAAAATAGCGTATATTTTTAAGTGATGAGTATACCTATATATTTATAGCGTGAAGCACAATTGTTGAAGATGTTAATAGTAGCAACGGTATGGACACGCGATTAACTAACTGTCTTCACGTTCGTGCTGTTCATCGTCTCGACGACAATTTGTAACAAACGTGGACCTCAACTCTTGACCCTTCTATTGTTGCTGGTCGATCATCGTTCCAACTTAACTACCAACACAATAATTACCATTCATTTTCTAGAAAACTCATGACGTAAGTCAATAAGCATACAGTCATCAGTAATGATGTAGAAAAACTGAGTGAGGAGGACAATCGAAGAAATTTCCCGTCCTAGAGCATCATTTATTATCTACACGTCGCACAAAAGACTCGGAAATCTTTATTTCTTAACCATCATTATTACGAACGCACACTCTTTGAAATTAATTTTTCTTCAATATCATTATTGTTATCGTTGTGACACAGCGATTACATCCAATCTGAACAATAATCATTTCAATTTTTTTGCCATCTATTGCATGGAAATACCACAAACATACAATAGACAATAAATCGTGGTTACCAGTTGTTTTGTCTATATGTAGGAATAGAATATTGAAGGCATCATAGTCTCTGTGGACCATGATTGCTTTTTTTTTACAATGATAAGAATTTTCCAACAATTTACATATCTAATTGCTTGGAATTTGCAAGTAGAGCGTGCGCATAAGGGCGAGTACTATAATCTAACAGGCGCCACGTGCATAAAAATACTTGAATGATTTATCGTCGATGTTAATAATATCTGCATAGATCTTTCTAGAAATATGACAAAAAACCAATAACAAATCGCATGTCAACATGTAGGTGAGTATACGTATGTGACATGTAAATATCCGATTGCCGACATTTCACGGAGGAAAATTGGAAATAGAAAATGAAGGAATTGGACAAGAAGTTACTAGTAACGATAGTCCTTCGTTGAACATTGACTTGTAGGAAGAATTGCTATCAATCTAAAGGACTGAATAATTAAGATAATGAAATTAAAAATAAATGCTCGTACACTTGCTGTATGAAAATGATACACGGCTAATGTATATATGCAATTACATAATGATTTCCATTATTGAGGTCAGTAATGTTGCCATTTGAATATTAACTATGGTTTTATTATCCATTAACGTTGTGGGAATCAGTCTGGAAATATCCGATTGATACATGATTAATTTTGGGAAGGATACTTACGAATTTTATACAACTGTGTGAAACACAAATGTTTATTTGTTCTTTTTTCCCCTCGAACTTCACAATATGAATATAATTCACACATGAAATATTTTTTGTGTGCATTTTGTTATTATAAACTAGAGTTTTACGCCCTTGTTCAGCTATAATAACACATCATACAATTGCTTGTTGATCAGACTTTTGGTACCGGTTTAAATCCGTTCGGATTTTTCTGCTGCCAGTTCCATGTGTCTATACCTGTGAGGGAATGAATGTTCTTCAGTATCTTTTCTCTCTAAAATACATCATAATACTTTGAATATTGGAAACAACTTGCGTACACATGTCATCAATATTTTTCGTAGCCTCCCAATTGAATTCTTTATTAGCTAATGTTGCATCAGCATAACTTGAAGATATATCTCCAGGTCTCCGTCCCACAATTTTGTATGGAATTTTCTTAGAGGACGCTTTTTCAAATGACTTTATCATATCCAATACGGAGTAACCTTTCCCAGTACCGAGATTCACAGCCTTGAAACCCTTCTCGTCATGAGAACTTTGGTAAATAATTGCTTTTACGTGGCCATCAGCTAAATCCATTATATGAATATAATCTCTGACGCCTGTAACAGTAAATAGAAGAACGGCAGTTTTGAAAGGAGTACTGCTTCATGAAATATTCAGATATACTTTACAAATATTCAAAGATCATTACACGCACCAGTACCGTCTGGCGTATCGTAATCATCGCCGTAAACGCTCAACATTTCTCTTTTGCCAACTGCTACCTGAGCTATAAATGGTATCAAGTTATTTGGAATACCATTAGGATCCTCGCCAATTTCTCCTGATGGATGAGCCCCAACTGGATTGAAATATCTCAACGAAATGATTGACCACGTCTGAAGAAAAAAAAAGAAAATATAACCTGCCACTTCACATGCAGTACGAAATTAATATGAATATACCTTGTCTGATTGGCTCAAGTCCTTCAAAATCTCTTCGACCATATACTTTGTTTTACCATAAGGATTTGTGCAATCGCCAGTTCTCATATCCTCTGTTAATGGTAATTTTTCAGGTACCCCATAAACTGTTGCACTGCTTGAATATATAAGATTCTTCACATTATGTTCCCTCATCACCTCCAATAAATTTAATGTGCCTCCAACATTTGTTCGGTAATACTCTAGCGGCTTTTCGCATGATTCACCAACGGCTTTCAATGCAGCAAAGTGTATAACACAATGAAATTTGTACTAAACATAAAAAATAAAGGAAAATATAAAATTTATACAAAATGTAGAATTACTTCACTGTCACTAATGAATTCTTATAGTTTTACGTTCTTTACCTTTTTAAATAAATCATCAATGGCAGCTTTATTTGTTATATCACATTCTTCGAATATGATGGACTTATTTGCCAGTTTTTCCACTCTAAGGATACATTCTGGTTTCTCAGCCTGATCACCTGTGATCAACGTTAACATTCATCTCTTTTTTCATATGAATAATGAGTCGACATAGTCTATCGGCTTATTTCTTACCTTTATATGCATTACCAAGATTATCAACCACCACCACCTGAAAATCTTCTCTAAGAAGTAGCAACACAGTATGAGAACCAATGTAACCAGCACCCCCAGTCACCAAGACATTCCATTTACTTGCCATATCTGGTTTATAATATTATGTAAAATACAAGCAAGTTGCAAATATTAATTAAAAAATAATACGGTTATTATTCGATTGGATTATTAGGAATATTATGTTGAGAAAAATATTCTGCATAAATATAAAGCTAGCATAGCAGAGGAAAAAGCTATGGGTTACAATAGAGTGCAAATCTCAAAGTCGTGTTTGGCAGGAGAAAATTCAATTCCAAAAATATCTGGGAATATATATTCAAATTCAATGCAGACGGATTCTCTACTGACCTTACAATACGAAGACTGAATATCTACTGATCTCTGTCACTACGGACGTGGCAGATGACATTTCGTCCTAGGTGACGAAGTCTCGACATGATGCACGTGACCGAATAGTTATTACATATCATAAGCCGTAAGGCGCATTTACTCATTCCCACATTGGTATCGACAAACGTCGTCGCGTTCACCGAAATGATATCGCCAATCTATGAATGCATTAACTGTAAGGGAAACTGATAACCGTGTCGCTTATTGAAAATTCACCTACAAATAGAATGAAGGCTTGTAGTGCATCATATCAGTTAACAACTAATGTACTTGAATCATTATTCAGTGTATATGCATGAATATATACAGTACCAGCATTGAGGTTATGTTGTCAGTTTGGTGAATGGAATTGTACACATCTATTAAATCCCATTCCATGTATAGCAAACTCATATGTAAGGTGGTGAATACCCAGTAGAATTCAGCAGTACAATGAATTTGGCATCTTTGTCACAGGAAATTCCTGTTCGATATGTCTGAAGATTTAGCAGCAGTCGGTACAACAGGAAATGATGGTAACCTCTTCCTATTTATTCATGTTGGAGATATTATAAGCAATCAATATCCGAAAAATCAATATGTGTTCGTGAATACAATACCATTGCATGAAATAATGGAGCTGATGCGAACATGGATCGAATTTGCTGCAAATACGGTAATTCGTCGCAAGTCTGAAAAATTGAATCCATGTTATGAATTCTACTGTATTGACTGGAGATAAAATTAAATACCAGTCGCCATCTGTGTGATAAAAAATGTGTCGTACCCAATTTAACAAGGGTGTGCCCCATGAGTGTACAATTGCGTCATAGTATACAAGAAACCTGAATATGTATATGATTTCACGGAGTCATGAAAGCATAAGCGAGTGTGCGCCGCCATTTTGACTTTGGCGTAGTAATTTTATTAAAGTAGACCTCATACACAGTACATATTTAAACTCTGAACACTTCATAGCTCCGTCATAAATAACTTCACAGCCACAAACTTCACAAATTCCTTCTCAATAATTCTAGAAAATAAAAACTTTTATATCAAATATCGACAATTGAATTTACAAGTGATATAAAATATGTAAACAGACGCGTAGGGACTATTTGAAAATTGGGCGGGTATGGGTTGTGGCCGCAAGAGGAGCGTTCTGCCACGATCCGGCGAACCTGTTTTGTGTTCGTAGACTGTCGGTAGAATTGGAACGCGAGTTGTTTATGCATTCGGTGTGAAGTTGCCCTGCCCCATTCTTTGTTCAAATGATTTTATGTGTCTCCTAATATCAGGAATATAAAACACATTGAACAATCTCAGTTCGATTAAAATTTAGCACAATTGGATTTTATGTCTGCGTGATATAGTGAAAGAAAAAGGGGAGAAAAAAACAGAAATAGCGTCACCGTAAAAAAAAGGTAAGTTGCGGCATCATTTTCTGAGGATTTAACTTGTGTGTCAAACATAACGGTACATTGTTATGTTATCAATGAAAATACTTTATTGCATTTTCTTATTTTTCTGCTATTCGTAAATGTTGAATGTTTATCGTGTGTTTGCCACTTGTTTTTCACAGGTGAAAGTTTCGCGACTGACTTGGTATTGTTTAGATTAATCTTAGACGCTCCCAGTTGTCAATTGAGGTGTGGACTCTTCTGTCAATATTAATCCTCAACTGCGATATTCAGTGTCAACATTCTTTATCCTATATCTATGGTATAGAATGTCTATAAATAAAAGGATCACAAAGTTGATACAATTATTTAATCTGTGGGACGCGTGTGTTCTACATAATATCCCCATCAACTACTTATGTTCAATTAACCTTCAATAAATCTCTCTTTGCATATACAATTTCTAAATTTAATATGCGTTGGACGTGAAAGAGTGTTCAATTGTTACCAATTTGTCCAACTATCAATGTGATTCTTTTATTTATTTATTTTTTTACTTAATATCTCAAGTTTCGTGTTTGGTATTCATCGATCTTGATGTGACGTGCTGGGTTACATTGTTTGATCTATAATACATAATGTATTAGCATGTCGTATGAATGTTATTTAGAATCAGGAATTTACTATTTATATTGTATTGCCTGTTGCACACATGATATTGACCCAACGAATGCAAGCAGGTGAATAGATATAAGACCTTACTATACACATGCAATTGATGTTACATATGGGTACATTCATAATTTCTTGAATGTTTACGCGCGCTCAGCGGCTCATGACATATCCATTGTAACATGACTTATCTTATTTTTTATATTTATTTGGTTATTTGTATATGTAACGTCATATTTGTTGAATTGTAACATGGTTGATTGAATAGTCACAATGAAATTTTTGATTGCGTTTTTAATAGTGAAAGTAAGAAGAGCGCTTTATAAATGTACGAATGTTATCAGCGTTGACGTCAGCTTTTCATATTAAGAAAAAAAGTAACTCGATACATATTCTGGCACTTAACTTCATGTAATTTAATGGTATAGAAGAATTTTCGGTGTGGTATGCCGCAGGATAAAAAAAAGTTAATCACCGTGGTTATTCATTTTATCTCTACTTTCGCTCAATGCTATGTGACTATGATATTAAAACACGCCTATCAACTTTTCTATGCTCGATACTGAATTTTATATGAAAAGAAAAATGTACTTCGTGGCAGTTTGAGCATTGTTTAGTGCTATTACATTTCGACGCATTTTTTCTCTCTTTTTTTTCTTCTTGTAATGACACATGAGATAGGAATTGCACTGACAGTAAGCTGAAGGATAATAAGCCGACCCCGCCGGGTTGCATGACAAACAATCCGAATAATTGCTTGATGACCCCAATTAAAATCACTTGTGTTAGATTTATATGACGGTCACAAATTTAAACACCCTGTCGTTATATCTTTGAGTTCTTTTATTCTTATTTATGTTAATACCAGCACGAGGAAAAGATTCCTATCCAAATTGGATATGAAATTTTTATAAATTAACAACATTGTGGGGTTGGAATTTAACGAAATTATTTTATTAATGAAATTTCTCTTGCATGCAAACATATAATATTACAATGAATATGAAACAAAGGGCACATTGTAATTAATAAGTTTTGTTTATTGTCATCAGATTTAAAATGTTTGATGAAAAACTGGGAAGTCATATACACTAGTTTACTTTCTTTTATCATAAGGTTTGTTATCTCATAGTTCCAAATTACTGGAAAAGTAAAATATAGAAAAAAACACTGCCTTGTAAATTCTAAAAGTGGAATTTCTGACGCATAAATGCGCCCGGTTTCAGTCACGCGATATAATGAAGTACAGTATTTTCAATGAAAAACAAAATTTTAATGTTACTTTACCAACAAAATTTTCTCCGTACACGTAACCTTTTGTTAACGTTCTCACCATTAAATTTCATTTACAACCATTATTATCAGTCAAACAATCATAATGTTTATTAAATAATCCATACAAAAGACTTCCACGAAACAAATGTTGAAGTTGTATGATTCTCAAACTACTTCTTTGAAAAATACAAAACTTACTGAATATATTCCGTACATTTTATTCGGAATGTTTCAATTCACTTTTCATTTCCACTGTTCCTTTTATTGAGAACATAGTAATAATTAATATTTCACTGCGGATGTACATTGCGTGTTTCTACTTCACCCTACAAAACATTTGTAGTAAAAGTAATGTGGGTGGAGTTGTCGTGAAAAAATTCAGTTGAAATATCCAAATGATATTCAACGAAACGAAAATTTTCACTCTTTTGAATTGTTTTGCGAGTGTTTCACATGAAAATATAAAACGATAATATTTCCTCATGGAAAATGGTTCTATAGTATTATGTTCGCTATCTGTTAAAACTATCATCATGAGATAGGAAAAGACAATTGTCATAAAAAAACAAGTGTCAAAAGGAAACGATTGTAAAAACAAATACTACAAGTGTACTAATATGAGTGAATGTACAGTGAACTGAATCGAGGAGTCAGAGAGAAAGGAAAATTCGTTGGTCAGAAAAAAAAAATTGCTTCAAGTTACACCACCGTGACTAGAGTAACAATGAACTTGGTGAATGCTTATACTACACTCCAACGTGGCGATGTTGTATTCTCTCTGCGAATTTACTGACTATACTTCCGCCAATTTTTTTCTTATCCCATCTCAGAGCATACACTTAATATTATACATTTATATTTGTCTGTAAATTTGTTTAAGTTATTGCGTAAAAACTGTCAAAGAGTAATATTGAGTAAAAAGCGCATACTCAGGTAAACCAAACATCTGTTATGAGTTGAAACGACAAATCATATTTTATGCAATAGCAGTGCACCCTTGTTAATTGTTACTCTCTCATGTCTGGTATTTCACTGCGTATAATAAGTATAAAAGAAAAAAAAACCTGACGATCGATACTGAGAGACTTTAATACAGTGAATATGTATTGTATGCGTTTGGCAAAAGTTCATGTATTACTTCTATATGTACCCTCACATTTACGATCGATATTAGAGGGTACCCACGCTCGTCTCCGACACAAACGAGCCCCGACCACGCAATAACTGAATGGACCGCAAATACAAAGAAAAAAAAATGACAAAAGAAAAGAATACAGTGAAGAGCATAGACTCAATGCAGGTTTAATAGCCTCGGTGCATGAATTAGCTACTTTCAGAATTAAAATTTTAAAAACAATCGCGACCGTTTATGCTCTGATGTTTCGTTGTTGAGACTATTTGAAAGAATGCATTTTGTTTATCGTTGCATATACATTCACTCATAAAATGTAGATAGATTTATTTATAGAAATTGTTTGAGTTGTGCGATTGATATAGGGGGGAAGTTACGTCATTGAAGGGGAGCCTGGCGTGAAGTTTAAAGGCCACCCGGTTCTAGCGGTGACGCCATGGGTTCATTTAAGCCGACACCAGTAATTTCATTCAACCCGAGTAGGGATCTCGATATAAAGTATATAGGATATATTACTTTGATTTAGACTTCCCATCATACACTTGCTAAACAACAAAAATACTTTTATTATTGAAATATCTATTGTCTTGCATCGTTAACTTTCTGTGTTAAATATTGGAAAGATGATGAAGGTCAATCTGGTGTACGTTTACAATTAATTCCACTGTATACCATGTGGACACCATAGTTCTAGTATTGCATAATATAAAAGTATACATATAATACCTTTATCTAGAAACGACTCATTGGTACGAACGTGAGTCATGCAATCGCTATTGCGATGTTTTATGATATAAAGTAGCAATGAGTGAAGATCTTTTTACATCGTCAAATTGACCGTCTATGTTGGATCCAATAAATTCAATTCGCATTTTCTCTGCGACAAAAGAATGGATTAATTTAATCTGCCACCTACGGTGATATTCTCACCGTATCACTTTTGCAGCAGTTTGGTTGCGCATTGAGTTCTTATACGTTCAATTCTTCTATTGCATTGGCCTAGGAAACAATTGACGGTAATTTACTTGTGTAATTCGTATAGGTCATAGAAAAAAATTTTAAATTCTATAGTGAGTGTAATTATACTGTTGTTTATTTAGACTTCGATGGGAATAAAGTGAAATATGCTTCTTCATGCAAAATATTTTTATTTTAGTTGAGAGAGGCACTCGACATTACCTTATGTATAAGATAGAAGCGAAGAGTAAGAAGGAAAAAGGTGATGGAGAGAGTAGTGCGTTGACCTAGTTAGTTTACATACGCATACAAGTCACAAATTGGTCTGTACAATGTTAGAAACAGTAGTGTGATAAGTTGGGGGGCAAATGTGGATTGTACATCTTTGTTACTCAATATTAAATTCTGGATACTGCACTGGTAACATGCTCGGTATATTTATTGTACATCGTTGCCAATTGTATAGCCATAAAACAGCTACGCGAAATTATTGTCGATACAGTGCAATTGAATTGTGTTCGTGGTATTCCAGATACGAGGCTGAAAAATGCCTGAAGAACAAAAATCAACCGGTGGCACTGCGGATGTCGTGGCCGAAAATGGAACAGGTGCTAACTCACCGAATAGGAGTCCTATAATTAAGGGAAAAAATGCGCTCGCAAGGATAACATTGCTGGACGGAACAGTCAAAGATTTCACAATTGAAGTAAGAAATATTTTTATATCTATTATACAATATGTTTCATTTAATATTTCGTATTTTTATACTCGAATTTCATTGTTATAGCGAAAAGCCAAGGGACAAGATCTCCTTGATAAAATATGTCAGAGTATGAATTTATTGGAAAAAGATTACTTTGGTCTTATTTATGAGGACAAACATGATCCACGAAACTGGCTTGATTTGGACAGGAGAATTGGAAAATTTGTCAAAAGTGGGTTTTTTAAATTATTTTGTTTATTATAAATATACAAATTGAACCTGAAGCCTAAAAGAAAACTTTTCACCAATGCGAAAAAATATTTTTAGTTGTTTAATAATTGAATTTAATTATTTCAGGTGAACCGTGGAAATTTAGTTTCGAGGTAAAATTTTATCCTCCAGATCCGGCACAATTGCATGAAGATATTACACGATACCAGTTATGTCTTCAAATTAGGAATGACATTGTTACGGGCCGTCTTCCTTGTTCATTTGTTACTCATGCTCTCCTGGGCTCGTATTTAGTACAATCTGAAGTCGGTGATTATGATCTTCAAGAACATGGCAAAACTTATTTGAAAGATTTTAAATTCGCGCCGAATCAGACACCAGAATTGATAGAGAAAGTAATGGATCTTCATAAAACACATAAGTGCGTTCTAACAATTCTTACAATAATACGTGGTATATCATCGCGGTACATTATTATAATTTATAGTATATATCTCCGTATATTTGTTGATACAGAGGGCAAACACCTGCTGAAGCAGAATTACATTATCTTGAGAATGCCAAGAAATTGGCAATGTATGGCGTTGATCTCCATCCTGCTAAAGATTCCGAGGGCGTGGATATAATGCTAGGCGTGTGTTCTTCTGGTTTACTTGTTCATAGAGACAGGCTCAGGATCAATCGATTTGCTTGGCCTAAGATATTGAAAATTTCATATAAAAGGCACAATTTCTACATTAAAATTCGCCCAGGCGAATTTGAAGTGTATGAGTCAACTATTGGTTTCAAACTCTCTAACCACAGAGCTGCGAAAAAATTGTGGAAAGTTTGTGTTGAGCATCATACCTTTTTCAGGTGACATATTTTCTGTGTCGTATGATACGACTGATTAGTTCAATGTGTTAAAATTTTTTTATCTGTCATTTCCATCTTTATCAATGTTATAGGCTCATGAGTCCTGATCCAGTGAAAAAGGTTGGATTATTACCACATTTAGGATCACGCTTCCGATATTCTGGTCGAACGCATTATGAGACGAAAAAAACTCCTATTGAACGACAGCCGCCACAATTCGAAAGATCGTTGAGTGGCCGACGTCTCACATCCCGGAGCATGGATGGTATATTTCTGATTATATTTATTGTCATTGTGAAGCGATATACTGAAAGATACCAATCTGAAATATGCTCATTAAGCTTTAGGTGGACCAAGACCGGTAGAAACATATGGATCTGAACCAAGCAAACGACATACAATGAGTTACGAACCTGAGATGATACCTGATATGGAACATATAGATCAACGACCAAGCCCAATTAAAAAACAGAAAGACAAGGTAAATAATTTTTACGATAGAAAAATAAAATTTTAATATATCTAAGTTGACAAATGGCGCTATGTAGTAAATGAGAGACTAGATAACGTGGAATTCGGATCAGAATTGAAACAATATTATGATCTCCCTTTTGCGGTCTACGCTTTCATATATTAAACATTTCTTCACAATTCGATTTGATCAATTATCAAGTAACGTGGCATGTCACTTGTAGGAATGTCATCATCATGTTTCACAATTCTCACAAAGTAAATTCTTCGAAAATCATAATAGTTTTATATGGCACAAGCATTACAGCTGATCACATGTAAAAGATTATCCATCCAAGTAATTATAGAATATCAAAAAGAGTATGTTCAACGTGAACGAAATTAGCACAAGTTTAGGGAATTAAATGCGTCACAAAATCGGTATAATACATCTCACCCAACGTAATTAATTGACACGTAACTAACACCAATAGCTCGCTCGAAAAACAAGCATTGGAACAACATCAGCTAGCAGTACCAGTAGCCTGGAAGGAGAATATGACGCGGAACGCGCCGAAAAGGTATATTCAATTCATCACCTCCGAAAAAAGAAGGAAAGAATAAGCTAATGAATAATTGCACAGTAGTTTGTCAAATCGAAATATCTATGTGGTGTTTTCATTATATTTATCGAGTGCATGACCATTATCCCTGTATTTCTTCTGCATTCCATCACATTTTTTTTTGCTACTTCATCTGCGCAATGTTAAACGTGTCAATAGGTGAATATCGTGGCATTATCCTTTCGAGAATTTTATATTCTGAATTATGGGAAATAAATATAGGTCAGTGTGACACTTGAAGTACAAACATAAATCCAGCGAAGGAACACATCAACGTCTCATTGAAATTATATATAAATTTTCATTGACATTAAATCCGCGCCATCACAGCGGAACTGACGGAGAGCGCAGACCGTAATTATTTCTTATAACATGCACGACGATCGTGTGTATTACCCTTATTCAATACATTTATTGTACGCAAAGAGCACGATGTAACGATCATCGTGTTCCTCACGCTTCCTGCAGAAAATTGTTTCAGTGTGATAAATTATACGTCAATCCAGTAATATTTTATTTCGAGCTTTAGCAAAGCTTTAAGTTTTTCTAGCTGTTATTTTATTTGCGTGCATGGGACGGCTTTTGTCATTCCGTATTTTTTTAATTTAATTGTAGAAGCCTGTGGGAGGGATAGCGGTCTTACCGCCTGGCGGAATCACCAAGAAGAAGAAGGATAAACAGAACGAGAATGAAAAAGAAAATCACAATGATCTTAACAATTCTAATTTGATAAACGACAGCACGTCAGTCGACAAAAAATCACTAAATAAGAAGGACAAGATCAAGGTTAAAGAAAGTCCGGAAAAACGAGATAAAGATAAAAAGGAGAGAATTAAGGTGAGTCAAAATGAAAAAAAAAGACGACATATCTCTCAACGTCCATTCTTTTTCTAGAGGTAGATATTTTTGTAATTGAAATGATAATATGTAATGACCTCATGATATAAGGGTAGAATTTTTGACGTTCATTATCAGTAGTTATGTTACTCTTGTTATCTAATATTATTAGCTTCAAACATTCCTTTGAAATGATGATTTGAAATGATAGAAAGTAGTTGTTGTTTAGCATGTATCGAGCATGTTGGTTTTTTTGTTTTAATTATGGAAGATCCCGGTTGGTGGATTCCTCTTTGGCAAACGGGACAAGGATCAGAATAAAGATAAAAATCAGAAAGAACAGCCCAAGGTAACGGACGAATCAGTGGAACACTATAGCGATGCCGATTCAAATCTTTCGGTGTCATCGAGACAGCAGCAGCCAATCGAACCTATGCCAACATCACCAGAATCACCACATTTGCCAGGATATACAAAGACATATGATTATGAGGAGATGCCAACTTCACCTAGTAAAAAATCTTATACACCACATGGTTTTTCATATGAAGATAGGCCAGCATCACCAGGCAGTCTTAATGATCAACAATCGCCTACATCTGCCAGTAAGAAAGCGAAGGGATTGGCGTTCAATTACGCGCCGGGTGATGAAAAGAAGGTAGCGGAGTCAGCTGAAAAACGTAAAACTAAAGATAACAAAGATATTATTGCGAATAAAACACCAGTTGGTATACAGACGCCGGGACTAAATTATGTTGAATCTGCAAGACTTAAGGAACAACAGAAAGGAGCGGCATCTCAACCAAATGATCCCTCATCTGTTTTCATACAAGGTGAAATACAAGGGAATGCGGCTGCGGCTCAGCCTGGCGTTATATTGCCATCAACAGTCAGATCACAACCACAATATCGAGTGTTACCACTACCTGAAGATGCGATCATTATCGGTGGAATGGTGTATGTGAAAGAAAAATTGTACGAACAACATTCATTAGGACCTGATGGCAGTACTATAGTGGATGGTAAAATCTTCGGCAAGGATGGAAAACCAATAAAGAAAACCGATTTTGGTCCTCACGGAATTCACATTGTCAATGGATTAATTACTGGTAAAGATGGAAAACCTGTACATCAAAAGAATTTAGGAACTGATAAGGATTCAATAAAGAATGGTGTTATTTATGGTTCAAATGGTAAAGCGTTGAATGAACGCACACTAGGGCTAGAATATTCATCAATCAAAGATGGTAGAATTGTCGCCAAGAGCGGAAAGCCCGTTAACTTAGACAAGCTTGGAGCGGATGGAACATTCCTAAAAGACGGTCTGATATTTACAAATGATGGTAAGCCCCTTACACATGGCTCACATGGAACCGACGGCAATTACATTGTTGGTGGAGTGGTTTGCGCCCACAGTGGTAAAGCAGTGAATCAAATTGCCCTGCTCCCGGATGCAACTTATGTCTCGGACGGTTTAATTTACGGTCGAGACGGTAAACTGCTCTCAAGTGGGGATCTTGGCCGCGAAGGAAATTATATTACTGAAGGTAAAGTTTATGCTAAAGATGGTAAACCTGTGAAGCAGGAACTCTTTAGTTCAGACGGATCCGTAATTAAAGATGGAATTGTATATAATAAAGATGGAAAATTATTGAATCAAGCATCATTACTTCCTGGCGGTGCCCATCTCAAAGATGGCAAAGTTGTTGGAAAAGATGGAAAAGCATTGAAACAATCATTCTACAAAACAGATGGTAGTTTTGTTAAAGACGGAATAATTTATGCTAAAGATGGTCGACCACTGAGTCAAATACCACTTATTGCCGATGGCAGTTTCATCAAAGATGGTGTGATCTACGATAGAAATGGAAAGCCACTCAACCAAAATCTATTCAAGCCAGATAATATAGTAATACGGGAAGGAACTATATGCAATGTTGAAGGCAAACCGTTGGGACACGGTTTCCTTGGTGCGGATAATTTAACCATTAAAGATGGTAATGTGATAGGCAAAGATGGAAAGCCTGCGAAGCAAGAGTCGTTCGCTTCAAATGGAAGTCAAATTAAAAAAGGTGTTGTATGTGCTAAAAATGGGAAACCTCTGAATCAAGATTCTTTCGTACCCGAAGGTGCATTTATCAAAGATGGTAGAATTTGCAATCGCGATGGTAAACCAATGAAAGCAGCATTTTTCAAATCAGATGGTAGTTTTATAAAAGACGGTCAGGTATATGGTAAAGATGGCAAACCGCTCAACTTGAGTTCGCCACTGCCTGATGACTGTTATATTTCAAATGGAGTTATTTTTGATCATACGGGAAAACCCCTTGCAAAAGATACGTTCGGATCTGATGGATCTTATGTCGCAGCAGGTTTGATTCATGGCAAAGATGGCGCAATAATAAAAGAGGGCCGTTTTGGACCAGATGGAAATAAAATAAAAGATGGTTTCATTATCGGTCGTGACGGGCAGCTATTAACTCAAGATGACAAAGGCCCTGACAATATCGCTGTCAATGCTGGTAAAATTGTCAATGCGAATGGTATCCCAAAAAATCAAGGCTCTTTATTGCCAGATGGATGCTATATTCATGATGGTATTGTCTATGACAAAAATGAAAAACCTCTCAAACAAGGAGCATTTAGACCCGATGGAGCATATATCCGAGATGGTTTAGTATATACATGGGGTGGTTCATTATTAAATGCCGGCAGTCAATTGCCAGAAGAATTTTATGTGGAAGAAGGTAGATTATATGGAAAGGACGAAAAACCACTCAATCATAGTTCGTATGGTCAAGACGGCGGATTCATTCAAAATGGATTTATTTATGATAAAGATATGAAACCACTAGGACATGGTATATTTGGAAATGATGGTAGTTATATCCATGATGGTTCCATTTATGCAGCTGACGGAAAACCGCTAAATAAGAGGCAAACAACAATTACAATTACTCTGGTACGTTATGGATTAGTATGTGGCGATGATGGTAAACCAATTGCGTATGCGCCATTTGATAACACCGGTAATACTATAAAGAATGGAAAAATATATGACACTAATGGAAAACCTCTAAACCAAAGTTCTTTGGGTACCACCGGCCAACACATTAAAGATGGTTTGATCTATGGGCCCAATAATAAACCAGTTACTCAAGGGCCTTTGGCACCTGAAACTAATTTCGTTAAAGGTGGTAGAGTATTCACTGCTGATGGTCAGCCACTTACACAAGAGTCATTTGGGCCTGAAGGATTGAGAGTCAAAGAAGGTGTAATTGTTGATAAAACTGGAAGACCTGTGAAAAATGCACCATTTGATTCTGAAGGCAACTTCGTAAAAGATGGTCTTGTTTATAATCCAACGGGAAAACCACTGGAGAAACATTTTACGACAATTACCATCACAATGGTACGGAAAGGTCTCATTTGTGATAACACTGGAAAACCTGTTGTAGAAGGTCCATTCAATAAAGATGGCAGCTATATCAAAGATGGGAAAATATATGAAAAAAGTGGTAAACCCTTGAATCAAAGTACTTTCGGGGAGGACGGTGGGTTCATCAAAGATGGCATGGTGTATGCTAAGAATGGTCAACCCATGGAACGTGATAATGTTCGTTCGGAGCTCACTGTCGAATCGAAGATACCTCCGAAGCTTCCAGCAACTGGACCTAAATTGAAAAAAGCTGCGTTACCAGTTAGTACACCTACCATTGTGAAAACGACAACGAAACAATCTGTTATAAAAGATCAAGAAGGTTTGACACAAAATATTGAAGAAAAAATAGAGGATTTAACGCCAGGTGGTACAGGACAAATTACTGTGAATACACAAGTGAATAAGGTAAAAAAATTTGATTACAATTCTTTTGTTTTTGTGATATCCATTTATCTTTATTGGTTTGCATAAGTTTAAACCAACTTGAATTGCTTTTGTATCGAAATATTCTGTATTTGATCTACATATTGTCGAAATGAATATCGCATACTCTACTATGTTGGCGGATTAGTGATTTGGTAGTTGTATGTAAATGTAGGCAGAAGCGCAAGATGATGCTCGGGCTCCTTATATGACTGCAACAGCTGTTACGACACGCACAGCTACAATGCACGAGGATCTTGAAAAGAACCAAAAAACCAGTCAGGTTTGTTGTTGAGTTATTTTGCAGTTTTTTATTATTGTGGAATCCGTATTTGAGTTAAAAGAACTTTCATGCATTTTACTTTTTTCATTTCTCTTCTTGTTCTATTCATCTATTCATTCATTTGTTTTCTCTCTGATATTGGAATTTGATTTATTTCCTTGTTATTTTTCAGTTTATATGATTTATCTTTTGAATTATTAGGTCGAGGAAAAAACTGTGGCGCATACCACTGCCACAAGTGCTACCAGACAAGAGCAACGGGTTGTTACACAAGAAGTCAGAACTACGAGTCATGTACTCTCAGGGGAACAGGTAAAAATCACTTCAGTAATAGATTTTCAAGTTTTACAATGCATTAATCATCCTTTTTATTTGCCTTATTTTATTTCATACTTGATTAATGGGGTTTTATTAAATGATTTTGCATTGTGTTGATATTTTGCAATATTTATATTATATAAGTAGACAAACACATCACATATACATTATTAAAAACGTCATTTGATTCCTAACAATTCAATTTTAATAAGAGTGGATTTCGCAAAATGACATTATAAATAATTCATATCTGTTGATGATCACATTATAAGAATACTAACGTTTGAACAATTGCTGGGATTCATTTATTTTACATCAATTTCAATAATGATTCATTGGGATATGTAATTTGAGTTGTTTCTAATTGAAGTATAGATAAGAGGAGCTAGTTAATTGTACGTATGAGTGTGGAACATAGTATTATTTTTATTTATTTTATTTTTATCTTCATTCATCAATCATAAATAATGAATTCGACGGCTTGGCTAACACGTTGCATGGCGTAGCTCTTCTCACGCCGGCTCAGTACATCCAGCTCAAGCAGCGGCGATTCGGGTACACCAATTGATCTCGACGATACTCAACAAGCATTCTACAATCAGTATTATCAGGTAATTGGAGTTGTACATTTGTAAACGCGATTTTAACATCGAACATTCTACGATCGTTGTACGAACTTATTCGAAGGTAATATAATTATTTTAATGATATGCATCATTTTCTGTGTGTATTTATATACGCTTGAATCAAACATTTATTCAAATACAGGTATAGTGGGCTATTAACTTACGGCAGCCTATCGGCTGACTCAAATAATCAATTCCAATAGTGCGGGGATTATTATTTCAACTCGTTATTTTTGATATTTCGCAGTGATTCATTGAATTACATGAAAATTAAATCGAATGTTTTATTATTTGCAGGGAGAGCAAGCAGGTATAGTTGCAACTGAAACTCATGTTTTCTCCGGTGAGCCAGCCAACAACGTAACTGCTACGAGCACAGTCCCATTGGTAGCTACTGAAACGAGAAAAGTAGCTCTAGAAAATGAAGATGGTAGTTACAGTGCAACTGGTGAAATAGTGAGTTCACAGACTATTTCAAGCAAAACTAGAACTGTTGAAACAATCACGGTTAGTACTTTTACGTTTTCCTTTTTTTTTGCTTTTTTTGTCATTTTGTTATTTTCATCTTCATCTTTTATCAATACAATCATTGTAATTTGACAGTACAAAACGGAACGGGACGGAGTAGTTGAAACTCGAGTAGAACAAAAAATAACAATTCAGTCCGATGGCGATCCTATTGATCACGATCGTGCATTAGCTGAAGCAATTCAGGAAGCAACTGCTATGAATCCTGATATGACAGTCGAGAAAATAGAAATACAACAGCAAACAACACAATAATATTATTAAATAACCGAGAGAACAAAAAACAAAAAGGACGTCTATAAAATTCATGGACAGTTTTTCCCTGAAAATCTGCTTTTATATGTATCAAATAGTCGATAAAAACTTGCCACTATTATCTCCATTACACGAAACGTAATGTGGTTAAACGGCAGGAAATGAATGTCTTATGCGATTTGTACAGATGAAACATGACTCGTAAGTAAAAGTATGTCACAATATATAAATCATCTATTGAAATAACAAAAAGACAGTGTGGTGAAAATTTTAACCGAGGCAAGTTGTACAAATCATTACCAAGCCCTCGCTTACTGCTTCATGGCAGCACCATATTGCTTATTGAAATTGATTCGATATCACAAATCAATAAGTTATGTCGACATAATCAATATAAAGTTCTCCGCGTAATTTTTTTTTAAATTTCCAATTTCCAATGTTTTTATCTTTGTTGCTAAAAGCAAGTTTTAATAAAAATTAATATGTCTACAAGACAAACTCCAATACCGTACTGATCAAATTTGATCCGTATAAATCTGTATTATCGGAATTCCAATTTGATTATGAATCGTGTCCTCGAATACAATATGCATATTTTATGTTACGAGGCGATTGATACCAAGACAATTAGACACTATGGCGCTATTTCGCATAGTTGTCTGAATGATATGATTTATTACGGTGAATATTTTTATTTTTGACATATAACTAAATACATAGATGTACATTGCAATAACGATACGAAAAAAAGAATTCCAGACTTATCTGGATAAAGAAGAAAATGAATATAATATATGTATTTGTATATGCAACGCTAAGCTATATGGATCGCAAAATACCTGGTTTCATCATACAATAAACAGAGTTGCATAAAATGCAATATATATTTAATGTCTATTCAAATTAAACTATCGATTCGAAGTCTGAACAAGTTGCAATAAAAAATGGATACCCAGAGAGCATGTGGTTTTTGCGACGCCAAGCATTTTAAGAATAATTTGAACGATTATTAATTATAGATTATATAACCAATAGCAAAGTTGCATTGGTCAGCGTATATGTCTAAATCTAGCTGTAGCTTATAAAGTTATAAAGTGTATGTGTGTTACGTATGAAGTTCTTTGTTCGGCAAATTTAAAGAAAAATGTATTCATATATAAAAAATTGATATGAAGAAATAGTACTTTAAATCATCATTCCATCACAATAATTCTTCGCAGAATTTAAAGTTCCAAAGTCTCGTCATCACTCATACAATGCGCTATCGTACTCAATGTATGACAAATTTCCTTTCTTTTTAATACTTATCGATTACACCCATCAATGCAGTTGTTTATTTTTCTATTATTGCATAATTATTAATGTCAAAATACATAAAAATTGATTGGAACATCACTCATTGGGAGCTATTCTGATAAAGTATTGACCAGATAATGTGAGGTTGAGAGAAAGCGTGGAAATTTGCGTGAAAAAAGAGATAAAAACAGTAGGAAAATAAGTTCAGTGCTCTAAGAGAGTGGCCTTCAGTATATATTTCTGATTCAATGTAGACTATCGAGAATTGGAATTAATATGAGGTCATATTGGAAGAGTTGATTACTTCATGTGGGGATTTAACGATATTGAATATATATATTATATTTATATGTTTATATTAGCCACTTTGGTAAACCTTTGTCAACTAATTTTTGTGAAAAAACATCTTCAAATTTCCTTCAATTGTATTTTTTTCTTCTTGGTCAATCAATACGTAAGTATACGTATTCCAAAGTCCAAGAATGACAAATCAGCATAAGTTGATTGTTCTTAACATTCCATGCTTGTAGTGACTAACTTTTTGTATATTATAATGCATATCGAATCATCATAAATTTGATTATAATAGTATCTTGCACTGAGAGTTTATTTTTTTATTTCAACAGTGCTTGAACACACATGAACAATTTTGATTGTATGGTAGCACGACAAAATGAGTGAAGGAAAAGGATAATAAAGAATTCAATATTCATGAACTATGTGTATTCCAAATGTCTTTTATGATATGATCAAACATTTTATTAATTTATAACATTAACTCGTTAATGACCAATCGTTCATGATTTCTTGATGAATGTCGAAACTCTCTTGCTTTGCGTTTGCAATGATGAAGACACATGACCATCAGTGATATTCGTAGGACATTGGAAGACTTCAGTTCTACAAACCGTTCTCCAGAAAGGCCGTGGAGTGAGACGGCTATCTTTCTTCCCGGCAATAGATGAGACTTGATAGAAAAATAATTATGTTGATGAAATTGGTTACATTATATAAACAAGCGATGAATTTGGAAAATCACCAGATTTCCATGGTGGATAAATTTGCGATGTGGTTTCTTCTGTCGCAGAAGTTGTATTGATTGAAAGTGATGGTCTGCATTGTTGCTGCAAAATCGCCCTTGACACTGACCTCTCAAACGCCGGTGGCAACTTCAAAGAACCTAGAATGAATACGTAGCATCATTATTCAACCATATATTCAGTTGACCATATATTGAAATTATTTACTTGTTATGTCGTCACTGAGGGTCATTCGAGTACTCCTGGCCAGTCGTAATTGTTTTACGTCCCGGAAATTTTTCATAAAGCGCCGAGTCTCGTTGGTTATTTCTTTTCCATTCAGATCCACTTTAAAATGACAAAAATGTTTTTGAATATATTTTTCATTCACAGTGTACTGTAAAATATTACCTAACGAATCGCTATTGGCGATTAGATTCTCTCGAAATCTATATTGACGCACTATCGGATTTTCAACCAATTGTAATTTTGCAAGTGATTTCAATGTTTTTACAGTTTCTGTTAAATCCAGCATATCATTGATATCATTGTCTCTTACGTCCAGTGTCTCTAAATTCTGGAAGTACCGCAATGATTTTATTGAAGATATGTTATTTCCTGCTACATTTAATTTTCTTAAACGAATCTGTAAAAATTAAGTTACTTCAACGAAATGACAGGAAGTGCAAAACATTACATTTCACTTTACCGATAATGTATTCAGACTTCTTGGATCAAAAATTAATGATTCTCCATTTGGAAGTTTTTGATACGGTATATGAAGTTCATACAATGAATCCAAATTCTCTAATCCTTCAATAACATTTATTTTATTGTATCCCAGAAATAAGCAATGTAAATTTCGTAAAGCATCCAAGTTTTCAATTCTTGTTAGATCATTATGCTGAAGATACAACTGTGTCAAGTTGACAGCAAAATTCAAGTTCTCTATCTTTGAAATAATATTATTCTGCAAATGAATAACCCGAAGATTCTTGCATACAGAAAAATCTCCCTGTAATTATTCAATCATTGAAACACATTAAATACATTTGGCTCTTTGAATTAAAAGAATTCTTCCCACTCACAATGGCATCAATAAACTTATCATTCATGAAAAGATGTGTAATTTTACGCAAGTGATCTTTAGCGAGTCCTTTTGTAAGGGATTTTTGTCTTTGCGCACGAGAACATTCTTTATCGACATAAGCTGTTGTAAGTAACACCATTTTATTTCACTGACAAACATATTTGCCTCATAAAGAATGGGTTATTGATCAAACAGTAATCTGCCCATTGAATGACATGCACTTCATGTGACTCATGTAGTCGAATGTTGTTTGTTAATATAAAACATGAAACATAGAAATAAAAAGACATGCGAAACTATCGGATTTCTGATAAGTTTATTACAATTCTCTACAATGTATATGAATCGTGAATGAACAATCCACATGTCAGCAGACATCAATACAAATAATTCTCGATGAATCTGTATAATAGCCCAAAAAGATGGGCATAATAAATAATTACGTGTAGACGATACCACAAAATTCTATTTATAAAAAATTGCACTCCACTAGCCGTAACAATTTAGATATATTGCACACGTTGTTATTAATGGCACACAATGTGTCTTATTGCAAAATGTATTGCATTGTTCTGTCACTCGTTCCGTTCAGTACACCTACCCTGTCCCACCCTCATTAGTGGATAATTCGCACTAATGTACTCAGACAAAGATCAGAGAGTCATCAATTAAAAATCTCATCATGGTTCATTTGAAGGAATCTTTGAAAGAGTCTTTCATTTGTCTCGACTATATACTCAAATTATCGCTTGTAAAATTTGGCATTTGGATATCCAAGAATGAAATAAAATATTGTAGTCATCAGAGTGATAAATATGAAAGAAGTAAATATCTCGATCTGTATCTATTTACAAAAATTTATGGTCATCTTCAAACACTTACGTTCATCTATGTACGTATACATGAAATGAATGTTTATTTGAACGCATATGTTCATATATGGTTGACTTAAAGTTGTGATGGAGCCCGAATTACAATAATATAAGCTTGTTCGGTCTGATATGCCATCAACAATCGCAATGATCTATGAGCACACGAATAAGCCGAAATCCACACGTGAACAAATAGCATTACCATTTGCTTGATCCATTCCGTAAATGTTCATACGCTGAAGCTGTAATTACACCGTGATTCTGGCTATAATTACTTATCGAACGTGACGTTTTCATCGTCGCAGATTTATTTATTGCATTGTGCTTGCTGTGATTTTTGAGTGTTTGACTACGGGTAACTTTGCAACAGCCAATTGTCTCGTTCATATCACTTCTATTAATTTGATAAGTCCCATTAGGTCCATCACTTGTTCTACCTGATCGCAGTACCATTGGCATCGTTTGATTCAAATAATTTTGTATCACTTGACTCTGGGATGAATTATGGGCTACGTGTGTTCCATTAGATGCAAAATGTTTCGTAATGTTATTTGGCATTTTCGTGTGATAATTCGCTGGTCCCGTTGGACTTGTTTGACTAGGCCGTTTTGGATGAGCACATCGTGTTGGATTACTAATAATTGTGTTGGAAATCTGCGGTTTGATGATTCTTCGTACTCGTGGATGATTCATCGTGATGTTGGGTTTACCCACAACTCCAAACTGAAAAAAATATAAATTTGAAATAAAGTTTCGATAGAGAAAGTTTCCAGTTCCTCTGTCTCTGTCATCGACACGAATTTTTTGTCCGATATCGACGACAAGAGGTTGATAATCAACTATTACTAGACAGACATTAAACTACGCGGTACAGTCACAATTGCGTGCATATTCTATAAATTGATTTAAATTATCATTGAATGCACATCAAATATCGTCGGAAGTGTTTTCGAAGAGTTACAGTACCTAAATACATCCCACATTGCAAGTAGCCTGCAATGATACAATCTCGATTTATATCATATCATCTCTACAAGAATATATGTGAGCGTATATATAGCTATAATAAATGTATCCACTTACTCCAACTATTGGATCTGACTGCGTCGAACGTTGTGGTTTAGTTAACAATTGTTGGTTTTGCTGTTGTTGTTGATGCTGTTGATGATGATGATGATGGTGGTGATGTTGGTGATGTTGTTGGTGGTGATGGGTAAGACATTGACAACTCTTCGCGTGACCAGGTGGTAAATTTCGAAAATTTCCATTGATTAAATTATTGGCATACTGAGATATTGGATTCCTTCCTGTAAAAACTCACGATTTAATTCCATACAACAATAAAATGTGAATACTTGATAATTACCATTCTGACTAATTTGTGGTTTTCTAAACAATTCACTTTTCTCCTTATCTTTTCGAATGTCGTCACTTGAAAAATGTAAATTCTTTTTCGTTACAGCATCACCTTGTCCTATACTATTTGTCTCCTTCCTGATGTGTTCCGAGAGTCGGCGAATTCTAGACTTTGACCTACCAGAAAATTTGTGTTTTATCCTACGAAAAAGAAAAACCTCACGAAAAGACCTCATTACTGAGATGCGAAGCTTAAATAGTATTGTGAGATGAATTCTCACATATTTCTGTGTTTTCGATGTTTCTCATCCATCATTGCATAAAGTTTATTTCGATACTCTTCGACTGATAGTTGTACATCGTCTCGCAATGGAGGTATTACGTTGGCACCACGTTCTGGTTCACTCGCCCGATGATGAAAACTTTTATGTGGAAGATTAATTTCTTATTAATTTTTTTTCATACCACACAAATTAATGATACCATACTTGGCTACATATGGGTGTTCCAATGCCTCGACTGCAGTCAGCCTGTGATTAGGATTAAAGACTATGAGTCTATTAATCAAGTCTAATGCGTCTTCAGAAACATCTATAAGAAGATCACGCAGAGTACGATGTGGTACGTTTGGTGTCTTTTCCAACAAATTCGATCCATATCCAGCACTCACTGATGTAATATCTACAATGTGATTTATTCACATATTGCATGATAATGAATGTAAAGCAGAGTATTAAATGTTTCTATCTCAATAATCCTTGAAACAAGACCTTCTGGAGTTGGTGGTGGTAAAGTGGCCATTATTCGTTCAACCTGATTGATTGTTGATGAACCAGGAAAAAGTGGCTTTTCCAATAACATCTCTCCAAGTATGCACCCCAAGGACCACATATCGATGCCTTTTGTGTACCTGATAAATTAATGGATCAGATTATAATTCATCAATAGAGTAAAAGATTCCAATTTGTAATTATCATCACCTTTTTGAAGCAATTAGTATTTCTGGAGCTCGATACCATCGTGTCGCGACATAATCTGTCAAAGTCGGGTCACTACCACTTTCTCCATCCCCTTCACCAATTTGCGTGACTGAACGGGCTAAGCCGAAATCGGCAATTTTACAGTGACATTGGGCGTTCAATAATATGTTAGATGGCTGAAAATATCATATTACACACAGTATATCTTTCACATGCGTTCGATAATATGTTCTTTACTTTAAAAATAGGAAAATACCTACTTTCAAATCACGATGGATGACATTACCCGAATGAATGTATTTTGTTGCCTTGAACAATTGATACATGATGAAGACTTTGTGAATGTCTTTCAAGATATTACCTCGTTTGATGACATTGTGTAAATCAGTTTCTAAGTGATAAATTCCATTCTGTATTTTTTCAAGTATTCAAAATCGCTCTGAAAAGAAGCCGGAAACCATTTTGACTTACCCATAAATTCAAAAACCAAGTAAATATCTCGATCATTATTGGCTTTATGGAGACCGATTAACTGAATGATATTTTCGTGATTGGCGAATGATAAAAGGAACATTATTTCTCGGAACGTTCGTTGGGCGTCCGTTTGATTTCTAAATGCATCAAAAATTTTCTTCATCGCTACTGTTTCCTTCGATCTCTTATCCACAGCTTTCCAGACAATTCCATAAGCCTATCGTTCATAGAATAAAAGAAATATTAATAGCTGGTCCATTTGATAAATGTACACGACTTTGAGTGAATAATATTCATTTTCTAATTGATAACAATGGTTTTAGAAATCTAATATTTTATTACATAGAGAAATCCATCAATGTGCTACATTAATGAATGATAATAAATCTTTCTCACATTAAATGATTCATTCGTTCGAACATTCTCACAATCATTAACACGCTCGCTGTTTTCATATGAGCGCGCTAATGACTTACACGTGTTCTACATGCAATCAACGTAATGGTTGATACCGGCGATGTTATATTCCACATATGAGTACAAACATGACATTTATTCAATTGAATATTGGTATCAATTTACCCCTTTGCCGAGTCGTCGAACGATATTATAATGCTTAGCGACATGGCTGTCGATCTCGGACAACTTTTCAACATTATCTTTTCCTGACATCGTCGTTATTGTCGATGTAGAATATTAGAAAACCTCACGTCGCTCAGTATAAATTCGACGTATTTGATATCAATTAACTTCAGGAGCGCACAGAGGATTTGATTATATTACAAGGCTATCTCAGAACACATTCACATTGCCACTGCATATTAAAGTGTAATGAACGAAATTCAGTTAGTTGTTTGCTGACTCGACATCTGGAATGACCGATGTGGTTTTGTTTACACTTTATACATATCCCGTTGCTAGGTGAAGACAATTACTGCTTCTGCGCCCTCAATTGAAAAAAAAACGTCCTTAACTATATAATAAAAATCCACCATGAATTATTTCATAATCTTAATAATTCATGTATTCATCGAGTACAAATAATTTTCGTATGATTCAATTAGAGATATGAATCTCGCCATATGATAACCCCAAATTCGAAACACTCTACGAACCTTCGTGAAAAAGTGTTTAATAAAGAATAATGCAAAATTATATCGAATGATTCAGAAGAAAAAATAAAGACAGGAATATTATAAATGCTTGATGGTCCCAAAGAAACAAGCTTTCGCTTATGATATAAATAAAAAAAAAAGTTATCATGTAATCATACTTCAATTAAATCCACTGAAAAAAAAAGATCACGCTCGGTAAATCGAACGATAAGGTACGTTGTCGTACCACTTGTAACAATACTCTTATCTGATACAAAATGCATTCTCCAATTCGAACAGATTTAGTACTTAATTAAGACATTAACTCTACTTTCTGGGTTGTTGAATATGAATAGGCCTAGTGCAATGCGCTGGCCGGGCTTCATGTGTTGGCACGGGTTTTTCATGGAAATTTTGTACAGCTTCCGGTGGGAAATCAGCATTACCTCTGCTTGGAGCACCGCTTATCATCACCGTTTTAGGTGGACTAGAAATGAATCAAAAAAACCATAAACATGGAAATATTTCTTATGAAAACTAATCAGTTTTATATCTATATCATTTCATAACAATATGGAATTATTGTTACCTGCTTGAAGGTTTAACATCTTCAGAATCTTTGCTAGATTTAGTCTCACGTTCATCCTTCGGAGTTTTGTGTTGAGTTATTCTCATTCCTCCAGCTTTCACTATGGAAATGAAGTATTATAATCGAATTTGACATCGAACGTTATTCAATTAATATAACACTATTTAAATATATTGAAAATATTAACCTGCTGGTAAGTGGCCAGCCTTCAATTTACATTCATCCTGATCAGACATGATTGATAATGTTAATGGAAACTTAGAACGAATTCAATTGAACAATATGTTTGCCTTCTGAAGTCCTTGTTTAATCGTGAATTGTCGGTTGAAGAATGACGCAGCTGCAAGCAATGCAAGCAAGGTTGCGACCAAATAATATGCGTCGTAGTTATCATCAGTTATGATATATACAAAACACGTAGGCATGTATATACATATAGCGTATTACATGTCTCACTTGATAAGGATCATGCATTTTATTTACTCAGTGGGTAACAAATTTTTCTCTCGAAATTAATATTACCGACTGCTTTCGATTCGATCCCCGAAAGCAACCTTATCGACAGTGTCCCAGAACGACCAAAATTTAAATATTGAATAATATATAAACACTTTCTTTACAATACATATTTTTTCTCTTTGCGATTGATCTTGACTCCAACTAATCAGTCGAATGCAACAATTCAAGTTTGCCGCCATTGATGTAAATATTCATACAAATTTTCCAACTTCTCATAGGACATTGCTGAGGAATTTTATACCAATCTCAAGAAAAACTTTGGAGCCTGATAACACATAGAAATAAATAGAAAATAGTTCAACGTTACATCATATGCGATTGCACTAAACTCAAGTTTCACTTTTCGCATCAACTTTCTTCATACACGTAAATTATTTGATATTGAAATTTCTCGATTGATATGGCAGATTTTCTTAGATTGCTAATGCCGGTATTGCCATTTTTATGGGATCAGACGTATGGAACACATGTGAGACTTGTCCGCCACCTAACGGAAAGAAATAATGAGTCACTCACCGTGTCCATCTGTGTCCAACTACTTTGAACTCAACTCGTTCCAGAGTTGCGAGTTGATCTGGTAGTTTAGGTTTAGGTAGCAAGTTCGTCTGCGAATTGCGGGTTACCTTTTATGGTAATCCATATAAACGAAACATTGTGCAGATGTTCTTGAAGTTATAAAGTGGAGTGAAGAAAACAGATAATTAATAAAGTAAGCAATTATGATTGTATTTTCATTCATTCATTCATTTATTTCACTTGAAATTTCCACAGCTTGAGAATACCCTGGTTTTATATCGTAGATATAATGATGACGACATCATACAGAAATACTGTGAATGGTGACTCCTAAATCTCGTGGGGTGTTTTATTTTATTAACTTGTTAACACTCGGTCAGTTTCAATCGAACCTTTAAAGGACAATTCTATCTCGTGATATATCCATTGTACATAAACAGAGTGAGGGTGTTGAGTAATCAGCAGCTCTTCAGAGGGATGCGTGGGAGAGCAGGTTTGAACCGCACCTAAATTCAACTCCGTTTTCACTCCGAAAAACTCATTAAAAAACATATTTTCTATTCTGTGGTGATTGCACTCAAATGAAGTTAAAAAAAAAGCTATTTCAGTTTAGTTCTTACTCAATGCCGAATTTTATGTCGGATGTCGATCTAATCCCACATGCATTTCAGTCGTTATTCTAAAAATAAACACTGATAAAAGTGGTTTTGCCTCTTGATAACTCGCAGGGGATTTGACTAACATGAATCAGTGCTGTCGTCTGCGAGAAACTTGATTTGGCAGTGCCAAGAACTGAGTCAGTGACTTAATAATAAACTTGAGTCAATGTGATAAGTGTGCCACCAGCGAATATATCACATTCGACAATTATAATCTTCATTAGTGGTGTTCTCGGAAAGAATCTGATCTATTTTCCGTGTTATTTCTGTCTCCAGAGATGATGGGCAGCTCACTTTGGATTGTGATCATATCCAGTACGATATGCATCACTACAACGATAGCAATCCTTGCGCCACCAGAAAGATTAACTGGAATGAATCCATGTATCAGTAAACAAACTTGCCATGAATGCATACAAACACCTCATTGTGCTTGGTGCGCTGCGCCAGTGAGTTTAACTTTTTTTTTCACAATATAATCATTCCTATTTTCCACATGTTAATTTGTGTACATTAAATCTCATGCTATGACTATTCTTTTGTTCCGTAGAAATTCAATGAGAAACGTTGTTTCCTACCGAACATCAATACGAAAATATTTGCAAGATGTCCAGAAGAATATACCTGGAATCCAGACAATGTGTTTAGCATGGTGCGACATAGAAATTTAACAAAGGGCGGTTATGCTGCTGCTGGAGGTGCCATTTCAGGAACATCCATTTCGGGTTCCTCAAGTTCCAGTAGTTCAAGTAGTTCCTCTTGGAGTAGTAGCTCTAGTAGTAGCTCTGGCATAGGAAGGCAAGAAGCAGTTCAAATATGGCCTCAAGAAGTTACTCTCAAATTGAGAATCAATGAAGCACACCGAATGTCATTTGCGTATTCGCAAGCTGAAGATTATCCTGTCGATCTCTACTATCTTATGGATCTCAGCAAGTCCATGGAGGATGATAAACAAAAGCTATCTGATTTGGGACAACTTTTAGTTGAGAGTATGAGCAAGATAACAAGCAACTTCCGTTTGGGTTTTGGTAGTTTTGTTGACAAAGTGGTAATGCCTTATGTGAATACGATGCCGAAGTCGTTGATCGAACCGTGTGACGGGTGTGCAGCGCCTTATGGATATAAAAATGTCATGAGATTGTCAACAGATACTAGTGCGTTTGCGAGTTTAGTCAGCAATGCGTCAGTATCAGGTAATCTCGATGCACCTGAAGGCGGTTTTGATGCGATTATGCAAGCAATTGTTTGTCGACGTGAAATTGGTTGGCGTGAAAAAGCACGTCGGTTATTAGTATTTTCGACTGATGCTGGTTTTCACTATGCTGGTGATGGTAAATTGGGTGGAATTATAAGACCTAATGATGGCATATGTCATTTAGATCATACTGGACTTTATACTCATTCATCAGAACAAGATTATCCAAGTATCTCCCAGATAAACTTGAAAGTAAAACAGAACGCAATAAATATTATCTGGGCAGTTACGGAAGAACAAATTAGTGTTTATAGAAGGTTGACAAAACATGTAGAAGGGTCATTTGCCGGTAAATTAACAAATGATTCAAGTAACATTGTCGAGTTAATAAGAGAGCAATATGACAAAATATCAAGTTCAGTGGAAATGAAAGACACAGCAAGCAGTGCGATCAAAGTTAGATATCTATCAAGTTGTTTGAATGATGGTCCGCCCATCGAAACATCAAAATGCGATGGTTTGAAAGTTGGTACTAAAGTTGAATTCATTGCGGAAATTGAAGTTACCAGTTGTCCTGCTAACAGATCAGAATGGAAGCAAAAGTTTGATATTTATCCAGTTGGTATAAATGAAACATTGACAGTGAACTTGGAAATGCTCTGCGATTGTGAGTGTGAACACGATGGGCCCATGTATGAACCCAAATCACCGGAGTGTAATGGCGTTGGTACTCTCAAATGTGGTGTTTGTGAATGCTATGATGGATTCTTCGGAAAAAGGTGTGAGTGCAGTCCACATGAAGAAATTATTGGATTTGACAAAAACTTCCAATCATGTCGGCCAGATAATACCTCTTTAATTGATTGTTCGGGTCGAGGAACGTGTGCTTGTGGACAGTGTGAATGCGAGGAACGAGAAAATCCTGATGAGGTAAAATTGAGTAAAATATTTAAATATTATTCGTTGTTGATCTCATGCTCATTTTTTTCATAGATTATCTCCGGTCATTTTTGCGAATGTGACAATTTCTCATGTGACCGTGATGAAGGTCATCTTTGTTCTCAGCATGGGACGTGCCAATGTGGACAGTGTGTTTGTAACGTAGGATGGTCAGGGCCAAGCTGTAAATGCCGATCGTCTAACGATACTTGTATCGCTCCGGGTACTACAAATGGAGTTTTGTGCTCCGGTCATGTAAGTTACTTCATTCATAGTTAATTGTTTAACCATCATTATGCCAATTGAAGTAAATGGAATTTCCTTTCAGGGTGACTGCGAGTGTGGTGAATGTGTTTGCCATCAGGAAGGCAATATTCGTTACTCTGGTAAACATTGCAACAAGTGTCCAACATGTCCTAGTCGTTGTGAAGAATTGAAGCCTTGTGTTCAATGTAAAATGTATAAAACCGGAAATTTGACAGAGGAGGAATGTGAAAAAACTTGCACAGATTTTGAGCCTGAATCGGTGAAAGTTGTAATTGTGGATGTAGATAATGATGAAGTTGCATGTTATGGTATCGATGAATACGATTGTAAATACAATTTCGTATATTATTATGATGGAAAAAATTGTTTGAAAGTGAGAGCACAAAAGGAACGGGAGTGTCCTCCACCAGTTTATGTACTTGGAATAGTTTTAGGAGTTATAGCGGCTATTGTGCTTATTGGTTTAGCATTCCTACTCCTCTGGAAATTGCTAACGACAATTCATGATCGTAGAGAGTTTGCGAGATTCGAAAAAGAAAGGATGATGGCAAAGTGGGATACGGTATGTGATAAATTCTTCCCATATTAAAAATCGTTCTACCAATAGCCTGAAGTTGTGACTGTAATCAAAAACATTTTTTTCTACAGGGAGAGAATCCTATTTATAAGCAGGCAACTTCAACGTTCAAGAATCCTACCTATGCTGGAAAATAAGTGGATAAGCAACGTTTCATTACAGACGTTCAATCTCGGCAGAGAGTAATTTAAAAATTTGTTTAATTTTGTAACGAACCTACTGTGCAACGTAAACAGTAGTTATATTTTATATGGGGCGACACACATAGCTATTTAAACGTTATTATTATTCATTCGATTAACTCAAGATATGTTATACCAGTTTTTTTTCGATTTTTTCATCATAATACTGCCATACTACTTAGACTGGAATAGTTATATGTGAAAGTATGAAAACAACTGTTGACATACGTTCACTTACATTCGTCTTTTGATACGTGGTTATATTCATCTAAAATAGTGATTTAATTATAATACAGTAACAACGTATCCAATTGATTTGTCGTGATTTTAGTGCTAAAGTGCCTTTAATACTTGTAGGGACATACACAAAAAATTATATCTATAATTCTTCAATTTAATTCTCCTCCAGATCCAGCTATTTGTACGAGCAATCTGGATTATTTTTAGAAACCTATTTTGACGTTTTTTTTTATGATCAATTATCTTTTTTTTACAACACCAAAGGAAATTTTAGAGCTTGGTTCAGTTTTTATACCTGTACTAAATTATTCTATGGCCCAATGAACAAGAAACTCTAAATACGTATCCATACGTGGACATATATATACACAACGGGTCTTCCAAATCATTGTTATACCGAGCAGGATCGTATAATACTTTGGAATGATTTTTTATATTTTTATTTACATTTTCAAGTAGAAGCATCATTCGTCTACTGATTTTACACATGAACATTGACAGTTTCATATAATAAATGATATTGATAACGTCTCGAGCCTACTTCACTGCAAGAAATACTTTACATATTTTAATTTGCAACAAAAGATGATCCAACAGTGTTATTGAATACACCGCAATTTGTTATATAGTGGCGTATTTATCGTGTATTCAAATTAATACCAAGATATCTATTTAGAAAAACCCATTTACTATCAAAAGTTAAATAATAGAAATTTACTATGTTCTTTAACTAAGTATTGATTTTTATGAGAGGTATAAATGATTATTGTTTAAATGACTGATAAATAATGATCTTAAATTTAAAAAATTGTAGACAAATGTAACAGTAATAAATTGCTAACAATTATTGGTGATTTGTTTTTTGTTCTGCCAACTAACTATCATTGCACACTGATCAAGAAAGTCAGTAGTGTAATTGCAGCGCTTATGGAGGTCAAGATGAAGTGAAAGGACAGTGATTTTGTAACGTGACCTAATGAAAATGTGCCAAACTGGAACACCAGCCAAATATGTACGATCGAAAGAGTATTGTAAAACGAAACATGTGTAAAACATATACATATACACAAACATCTCTACAAGATGAATCAGATTGCCTTGCATATGGTACATTGTCGATCATGTGATTGATTGATTGAAGGACTGTATGTATACATACATATCTCTTATAATTAATTGACCGCATGCAGTCCAACTTTTGTTGCAGATACCAAGATCATGTGTATTTTACTACTATACTAGCACAGATACGTTGAAGGCACGTCCATTCATCCATTCATAAAATCTCATGTTCCATTTATATATTCAATTATTCATCGGAATTAAAATTACGCATATCTACGTACTGTTACACATAGTATCTCATACATGATATCGAGAGAGTTAAAAAACTCGTTGCGTCACGTCATAGTTGAGTTCAAAAAGATGCGGAGTTGTGCGCGAGATATGTATAAGTGAAGCGAGTAAAATGATGCTAGGATTTGTAGTGAATGTAGTGACAGCATCGCGTGGTGTGTGATCCACACATACACACCTACCCAAGTACTCACACATAAACTTTACTGTGCCAGTAACGGCACTATGAATTTTAAATAGGTAGCATATTGTATGGCATATAAAGAGTATGCAAAAAATTAATAATTAAACTCCATTCAAGCTCTAACAAACAAACTGATAAAGTATTTTTTTTAATCAATTCAATAACATCTATAGACAAATGAATGAAATATCATCTGACGTTTATTGAATTGCGATTGAATAGTGATGACAGCGAGGAATTTTTTTCGAATTGCAATCAAGTTGAGCAGGGCATGGCAATTGTGAGCACATAATTGAGAGTAAGGATAGACAAGGGTAGAGTGTGGCATGTTGTCTCATAAAGAAGAGAAGGGGATAAAGAAAACGACAGATTGGACAGTGGGTTTACTCGGTTACGGTGCCGTGTAAGGGACGGAAAATAGTTTCTCAGACGATGTGATACGGTAGTGGGGTGTTGGAACTACCACATGGTTTTCAATAGCCGTCGTACGTATCAAAAACATCGAAAATTTAACCAGTATTGCTGAAGACATTTACGCAGTTTACGGAAGAGATTGGAGTGAGACACGGCACATACGGCTAAACTATTTGTCACGTGTTGGAAAACATACGTGGTAGAATCGTGAAAAATTACGACGTCAATATCTTAGCCACTCAGTGAAAAACATTGTCGAGCAAAACGTCTGAGAATACTAAATTAGATATTTGCAGTATAAACGAAGCCACAGTCGCAAGGTGCTACAACACAAAGCGAGGGTGCTTTATATTCGCTTAGCGCTCAATTTTATTCGTATATACATCCCAATATTTTATATATATAATTCATTATATATATATATGCGTATATATATGTGTATGTGTATATATATATACATTTAAACAACAAAAACGCAATAGGATATTGCGAAATATTTTTTTATCAATCGCTAAACAATTGGAGGTGTAGGTGCGATATATAACAAAGTATCATGCGAAGTGATAACGTGATATAGGATCGAGTATTATTTTCATGACTGGTACAATGGAGAAAATATCAAAAATTGCGTGGTATTTTCGATGGATGAAAGGAAATGAGAGCCAAATTGATGATGATCATGATGAGATATCAAAGTCTAAGGATTGTAAGAAATGGTCACGAGATTCGGAGTCCACCAGGACACTTTTCACCATTTTAGAAAGAATATTATTGTGGGAGAATTCTGTCAACAGTATATCAGTTGTTGTGGTATTTAATATTTTGTTTTGGTGAGTTGTTGTTATCTACTACTTTTTATACAATTATTATCTTGAAAGATTTTAATATTTATATATTGCTTTGATGATTGTTAACATTTTGTGTTTGATCAACTAAATTCTGTTTATTTGCCATTGTATTTTATGTTGTGTGTGATATAGTGACGAACTTATTTGCGATGTTTCGTTGTTCTTTATTTCGCACTGAAATTGTTTAATGGTGGCAATGTGTAAAATGTAAGTCATTGTCCATGTAACGTAGATTGGTTGGATCCAGTGAATCATAGACAATGCCCATCGTCATCATTATACAAGCGCATCCGATTTCGATAAACAATTCTCCTGGCTGTGTCTCCATATGTGACGTATCTGTATTCAATCAAGGAACTATAATCGCTTGTAATTTTTATCAATAATTCATATGCTGCTTTATATACAAAATTAATATACCGAGGACAATAGTCTTTTTATTTTTTGAGTGTGCAAATTGTCATGTCATTTACGTTTGTTGCGTTGTTTTTTACCGACCTTATTTTTGTTTGTCAATCTTATTTATAATTTGTTATTGTTTGGAAAAATGTCTGCTCTGTCGATAAACTATAGCGCTGACGCGAATAAAATTTGACACAATATTGTGTAATGTTCATGATTCATATTTATGAATTGAATATTCGTTAATTAGGAATTGAATACAAAAGGGATGGACATTAGTTTGTTAAATTTTTCATCGCTGTTTTTTTCTAACTTATTTCGAATTTCATTCATTTCAGGAGTATTGTGGTACTAGAAGTTCGCGGCTTTGCGGCAGCCAGCAGTGCTGCGCTCGTTGTGGTTCTTGGCTACAGTACTTTAGAAGCTCAAGTGAAAAAAGAACATGAAGCATCAAATTCCACGACGTGAGGACTTTTATTTAGACTCTTTATGTTTATTTTCACAGTTTGCAGAAAAAATAAAAATAATACTCTCATCCGTTTTGTATGGTAAAACTATTTTTGTTTATATTTTATTTTTATATTCCAGATTGCCAGCGAAGACAGAGCAAATTAGTAAAATTGTTAACAAAGGTAGATGTGGATTCGAAGGACTCAAACTCCTGCGAAAGAATCAACCTGGCACGGTAATGTTTTTGGTTGAGAGCACTGGTCACAGACATTAGTACATGGCGGTTTAAATATATAAATATATTTAAATTTATTGCAGTTTTGCACTGGAGTGTGCATTCTATCTGTTGTACTGTGGTTAATTGGGCGTGCTGTGAATGGCGTTCTATTTACATATGTAATATGTATGAGTTTTTTAGTAGGACCTGTGCTGCTGCTGAAAATACCGAAGAAAGTTTTGTCCACCAAAGGTAATTAGAGAATTTTGAATTTAAATTATATGAGATGTGTCCTATTAATAGATAATAATTTCAACAGAATGGGATAGTGGAATTGATGAATTTCTACCAGCCGCCACCGAGGATAATCTCGAAGTTTTAAAAAGGGCGGGTGAAACGGGTGATCATTCGCCGACGCCACCCAGTGGATCGTCGGATAATCAAATAGGTACGAATTTAGATATTTCTTTGTTTGAATAAAAACGAGTTCCATCAACGAATATGTATTATATATGTCAAAAAGATCTAAACGTCATGCGACTATTTTTAGATCCATTTCATGATGACGAGCTTGTTGGTTTGAAAATGCCATCTCATGAAGATGGCAGCACGGATGGGCTTGAGCTTTCAGAGCTCGATTTAAGCTGCGGTGAGAATGATATAAATGGTCTGAAAATTCAAAGTGGTCACTTTGAAGGTGGTTCTTCATCTGAAGAAGAAGCTGAACTCCAATTAAGATCGAAAGATCTGTCTAGTAATAGTGAAGATAGCGAAAGCGAATTTGAAATAATTGACAGTCACGAGATATCAAATTTTGGAAATGTTTGAAAATTGCGACAATTGGAGAAATTTTGTTTACTGGAATTGACTGATGATTGTGTTATTTTATTTTATTATTATTTGAAAAATGATTGGACGGATATTCCAAGACATTCAATAATATTCCACCCTTCTCGTCTTAGAAAGTGGTGCTGTTAAAATCGAATAGAGGAAAAACCAATTAATAGGCAGAAAAGATAATTCTCTTTTTTTTTTCCAGCTGCTCCGATCACCTGCGACAATATTGTAATAGCATATTATACAAATTCATAGTACTTCTGAGTTATCCTTCAAGCAGTGCTTGAAGAGTTGATAAATTTTATCAGTTTATTTTTTTAAATGATTTTTAATTTCACTCAAAGATTATGATTTCGTCTTGATTCACTTGGCACTTGGTCATACTTGCAATGTAATAACTGAACACATTTTGATCTATGTACAATTGTGGCGGTTCCACAGTTATCAAATTGTCTATTATTGCTCCGGTTGCGATTACTTTGGGATATGGATCATCATTGAAGAAATTATAAACATAAAATATTTTATAAATTTTAACAGCGTTTTACTGGAGATGTGACATTTTGAGTGCGACACCTTTTGTGCTTCAATATTTAAATGAAATTGTCCGTTCATATTCTCCTTGAAATATGATGATCATTGAATTGAACACACCGTTGTTTTTTTACTGCGTCTCATATTGAATATTATTTTCTCCGACAATGGGTAAATGGATTAATTAACGACTTTGCTTATATCCAATCTCGCAGTGGTATCATCTCGGATATAACTGTACTATTAAATGCGTGCGATGTATAGTGAAGCTTCTTTAACATGCGTCAAATTGATAATAGTCCAACGCCAATTGATGCGATTTATTTATATGCATATGTTTATTTGTGTATCTATTCGTGACTACATAGACATCCATGTACATAAATATATACGCGTGTTTCAATGTGATTAGCAATATCACGATAGAAGCGGTACCATTATAAAATTTAGTTGAACAATGTACATTTTTTGAAACAATAAATTCGGTCTTCGTGTATTTATATATTTTAGTTCATCTATACTTCGCATTATAATATTCATGATCAATATCATGTGTCATCTGGTACATCATCACGAGCTGATGATATTTCTGAGTCATCCAATTTTTTTTCCGGTGAAACCGGTTTTGCATTCTTTCTTGTTGGTAAAACTTGCATAAATGCTTCTTGCCATGTTTTTCCTTCAGTTTTTCGTAAGAGAATTTCGAATACTAAAACATGATTAATATAAATATGCAACTTTCATTTCACTAGTATCGTCAATTCAATGCATTCAACACATACCATGGTCAACAGTCAATACTTTTCGCGCCTTCATTCGTAAAAATTTGTCTAAAGGTAATCTTGCATGACCTATACCAGCTTCTACTGCTAATCTATGACAAAGTCCTTTCTGACAGTTATGATCTACCAGTCCTCCAATTACATATACACAATCTTCATCTAGATTATCAATAACATTCTCCGATTCACTCGTCAGATAAATGATTTTTTTATTACTATGCACATCTGAATATGATTCTGGATAAAATTTAACCTGAGAATAAATATTGATTGTAATATGATGAAGTAGTAGAATTTCTGGAGAAATAATAGTCACAACTTACATCCCAGTGTTCATAGCCATTGTGCTTTTGCATTTCTTGTTTTGAAAGTCCATTAAAATTCGTTAAAGAAAATTGGACCGGTGCAACCGCCCTCCTATTCAGGGTATAGCACCTCAGTATTTGTTTAATAAGTTTCGCTATATCTTTAGGAATCATCATTTCATCAAAAGACATATCGATTGTTATAGTGATTTTACAATCACTCGTTGCCATAGTACATTTTTTCAATGTTTTTCTCGAAGGTCCTAAATCTATATTATTGATTCGAGCTAAGGCTCGTTTTTGTTTTGCCTTCAACCTGTCTTTCAACCTATGACCAATAATATTTTTAATTCACAATTTTGAGACTGAATAAATCGTCATCTTTGGATTGTATACCTTTTCTCAGCTTTTATTGAGAGCCATTTTTCTTTCTTTTTCATCTTCTTCAATTGACTTTTACTCAAAACACTCGAATTACTCTCACTATTTGTCCCATCTTCAGGTTTAGGTATGATATCACTGTTATCACCAGTCTCAGTCATTTTTACCGGTTCCAGTGATACAATTTCAACAGAATATAATCAGAGTTTTGATAAATGACAAATTTCACTGTTCATTGATGAATGGTATCACTCATATATAGAATTCGTTATCATTCATTATTTACAAACATACGTTTGTCGACACGTGAATATAAAATGTATTCCTTCGTGAGGTTTCACAACATGCGTGACCACCTGATTCAGCCCTAACCTCAATTATCAATAATACATCAATACAAGTTCAATTATGCTTCTTTTCTCCCGAACTTTTCCCGCGTGTTCGTATGGTTTTGTCTCAAAATTGGCAACGATGGCCGACATGAACTATGTAAATTCTCGCAATGCTACTTCATATACTTCAGTTGGTCATTATTTAAGCAAAACTGCATTACCACCTGAACATAATTTCCTCTAACCTATAACTTTGAACAAATTAATGAGATAAAGTTTGCTTCGACATAATAATATGAACAAAAAATAATTTTTCATTCCAAACTATTGCATCCAGTGAAACATATTTTTACTTCCAATAACCCACGCTTCAATGATTAATTTTCAAATAAGGCGCGCAAATTAAATTCCATCTGTAGCCACATCCAAAAGTGCATGCGCATGTTTTCACTCTCACATACACGCAAATATTGCACAGCTTTTGTTTTTTTTTTCACCTTCAGATAAAATGCGGTTGTAACATTGTGTGAGTATACTGTCTGTGTTCAAGCTGCTTTCTCATTGGCCCATTCTATTGTCCAATACGGCTTCTCGTGTACTACCGTTTGTATTTGAGTTGCATTCCAAACGAACCTCTTCGCGGAATGAGTGTTGAACGAGCGCCCGGCGCGATTCTCGTTTCACTGTCGTTTTATATAGCCCAACCTGTTAAAATTATTTTTGCGGTACTAAACAAAATTCAAATAATGTCATCTCACATATTTATAACCAGCAAAAAATATTGCTGAATATCATTCTGGGATCTCGTTTGTGAGATAAAAATGAAAAAGTTATGAGCGGGATAAAACTGTGACCACGGCCCTAACGAAAGAGCTCGACCTGTAGATCAGGTAAAGAGTACGCAGGGTTGCCAGGTCTGGTTTCACTCAGGTGAACGTGAACGTGGAGAGCCCAGAAGTGCAGTGTGTATTGGTATACAACAGTTTCATCTTTTATAAGTGCGAGTAGAGAAGAAATATAGAATATACACTATAGTATTAGAAATTAAACGTGTACATTCATAGTATGTTGTTTATCAACCTCGCCAGCTTTGTGAATTAATTTATTTATATATATTGATATAAGGTGTGGAAAAAATTACTACAACATATCTCGATTTCAACTTCCAACTCTTTCAATGAGTGTAAAAAAATCTGTTTCACGTTGATTGCACCATAATGTTTAAATTGTGTATTACAACTTATACAAATTGTTTACACATATCAGTCAAGGAAGTTACGTGATGTATCACGATCATTTTTCATGATACAATAACTATTTGTTATTTATTATTGGCAAACAAAAATGCGTCACAGACGATATAAAAAAGACATATGATTGCATTGCTCAACATTTTTTGTCATCAGTTGATTTAGGTATAAATTATTGTGTGATACAAAGCGACATAAGTTCCTCTGTATGTTGACACAAAGTAAAGTGATGTTCATTTTCTGGTATGTAAAGAGGCGGTAGATTGAGAGAAATGATTACGTTAGGAGTGTAGGTAATGCTGAAGTATTGTGGACAATGAAGAGGAGCCGGTGGGACCGTTTTAACGTGTGAAAGTTCGGGAGTTCAGTTATATTGTTTTATTGTTAAACTGCATACATTGTGTTATTTCAATGAATTAGAATTATTCATAGTTAATTGAAGACGGAAAGAAGATTCAATTCTTCGAGAATTGATCAGGATGAAGCTGTCTGAAGAAGGAGTCTGGGGACTCGTGGTCCTACTTGTTATCCAGTGTCTGTTGAATATGGAGAGTACAGTGGAAGCCACTGGTGAGTTTTGATTATATTCATTCTCTATTCAATCTATCATCATTGTCTGCATTTTTATAAATAGCCCGTACATGACCTCATATTTTGTCTCTTCATGAACAGATAATTTCATTCATATTTTTTTTCGGTATGGTCGTAACGGACGAAGCAATGGTTCCATTGTGTATCTATTGAAGTACATAACACATTTCTGATTGGGATATAAATGAGACAGTGATGAAAGAGTGAAGATTTAGTCGTATGTGGATATTATGGAGAATTTGAGTCTACAATAGAAACTTAGGAAACAAATATCGATCAAGATATATTTGAAATTTGGATGATATTTCCACGCAGAGTTTCATGCACATCGCTCGACATCTATTCGTTTTATCAGGACAAACTATTTGCATTGGAGATTGTTTCAACGCTTAGTGTTCCATATCGCCTTAACAGTCTTTCATATCGTTTGATAAAGATCAACCTGAAAAACATCAACACGCCCTGCAAACAAAGATGCGAATATATACTACCGTAATCCCCATTTGAAGCGGTGGGGATCAACCTCTCAATCCTTGATCCATAATAATAGAATGAAAGAAAAAATCTCATTGAATGATGTGTCCCCCTTGCACCTTTTTTCCAAGATAACAAAGCCACATCTGTTCGTATGATGAACTTTGAATTGGCGTATAAATGAGGTGTGTCTCACTCACATCTACAAAATTCCCCATTTGTGGTATATATACATGAGTGAGATATGAAAAGAACATAACTACATTCAGTTATGAAGAGCATGTGCGAAAGAAAGCACAAGAGGGGAAAAGTGAGAGTAAATAGTCCCTAATTGAGATTTATTACGATGTTAATTCAAGTGTCAATTGCGACAATCAAGTTAAACTCTTGAACTATTTAATACTGTAGACTGTAACTTAGAAGGCCCAGATAGTTGGAGTTGTCTCTGAATTTCAAATCATACCAGAAAATTGATTTGTGATTTTTCAAGTGCATCAAATCACATCGACCTATGTTTTTGCATCTCAACTGATGTTGCTGCAAATTTATTTACCACGCTTTGGATTACACATATTCTTGCTCGAAGTCGTTCAGCCTTGCTATACCCTCGCTCATCGGCAATTAGTCGGCAACCTGGAAAACCTGTCTCTCTACTTTTATGTGACTCAGAGCAATAGCATCAGGCACTACTACATTTAATTCCCGTCAACTTTATTTCCTTTTTGCATCAAAGCCTGATGATGTTGATGTTTCGCCATCATGATGTTCATTTCCTTGTTTGTGGGAAAGCGGAAAAAATGTCATACACTTGAAAAGACATTTGAGGAAGTCAGAAATGGGAATGATAAATAATACAAATGTAGATTGACATTCATTTCATGGGAATACATTAAGTACAGGTGATAAACATAATGAAGGCTCCTAACTAATTTCGATTATGAGAAAGATTAAAATCATTCAAAATAGAATCTACTTAATGTCCCAAAAAACCACCATGTCTGACAGGCTTTTGACAATATGAGAATCCACTCAAGAAAATTTCACAGTGTCAAGTATTTGAAATATCATCGTGGTACAAAATATTACTAAATGAGAATAATAATTCTTCATAAATTATACTGATTTTTCTGAGAGATTAGAGAATTTCGACGTAGCAACAATGAAGAATCACATCAGAAAATAAACAATGTACCAAATCATAATAATGATGACTAGTCATCGTAACTCTTTAGGACTATCAATATTGGCCTGTGTAACATTCAAGAAAGTCGAGATAATTTATTTTGCTGCAACTCGTTCCCTTGTTGATAACCATCGCAAGAATACATTTTAGCAACGATGCAATCCATCATTACAATAGTTTATGAAAAAAAAAACTACCCAATTTACGAAATGAATATTCATGTGAAAAATTTCTCCATGCGATTACGTTGAAGCAAATGTTCCAAAGTCAGGGAAACATACAAAGGGCAAAATTGCTTGATGCCCTGCGCTACATTTTACTTCTCTCTAATCACTCGTAGTTCACGTCCCTCATCCTGTCGTTCGTCCTCGAAGCTCGCCAGGAACGCCACAGCCTGTCCGCCGGATATTTGCCCCTCACCTCACAACCCCGTACAATGCGCCACGCTTCGGCCTCGTTTACCATTCACCTGCGCGTTCTATTCACGTGAGTCGCCATTTCCCACCGTTGGAGGCCTCAATGACGTTTACAAAACATATAATACATCACATCGTTGTAATATTTTCTAAAGAGTAAAATACATACGGATGCTCACACATCATATGCATAACAGATCATTTTCCGCTGTGACAATTGTCACAGACATCTGTCACTGATGGAAAATGTCTTATTCACTTCCGAGTTTTTTCGGTGATGATATTGCCAGGCAGACAACGCATTTTAGTATTTTTAGATTGATAGAGATGGGACAAGAACATGTGCTTTACAGAGGATACGAAAAAAAACGAAGATATTTATGATTGCTTCTAAAGTGGTGAAGAATTATTTAACGATATTTACTCCCCATCAATTGTTTTTTCAAGCCATCTTAGTTTGCTAGGGAGAAAAACCAGAAGTCTAGTAAATAATTCTCAAATACTTGGGTTAAAAATAGTTATACAATAATAAAACTCAACTAGGGTGAGACGATAATGGATAATTACCACATGTAAAGAGACTAATAAACGTCAGTATTAAGCAGAAGAAAAATGAATGCAGAAATAACAAAAATTATATTCCTTTAGTGGAAATTAATATTTCATCCAGCCATCCTGGTTCCACTTTACCATCGATCCACTATGAATAATTCAAATATTCACAAACTTCCTAAATTCATCCTCTTGTTTTCTTTTTATATCAACATTGTTGAAAAGATATTATTCAACATTTTCCTTCCTTTTAATCTCAAATAATTTATCATCCAATCAGGTATTTTTTGTATCATGTTCAACATCTTTCCATAAATAAATCCTGAAAAATTTATCCATGTTCCAACTGCATAACTAATCCATCAATAAGAAATGATTAGTTTCGAATATACATTCGGTATATTACGCAGATTTCAATAAAACAGATTGAAAAGGCATTTCAAAAATCTCCAAGCAAGACTATAACGGTGGTAATGATGATGATGACCTCACAAGAGTACAAAAATGTAAGAAGATACTCTTACCATGATGATGATGATATGATCTAAAGCGTCATGGATGAAAGACCATGAGTGGAAGTTGGTTGTATAGTATTGAAAGCGAGTGTGTAAATATACATAAGACACACACAACCACCCAACCATCACACCACTTGGTCATAGTATACACTATACATGCTCTCATTACGAGCCAGAGAATCAACAACCGTGAAATTCCCTCTCCGGTACATAGTTGAACACAAAAAAAAACAACAAAAACTCTAGAGTTGTCCTAAGTATTGGTAATATAATAATAACGGGTCGGGTGAATTTGGCCCACCCAATTTTTAACCGTCTTTAATATCCTTTCTCGTAATTCTTCATTGTCCGGACTTCTAAAAGTGGATGAACTGAAACAAAAAATCCGTCTTGAAATATAATCCATAAATTGCTTTATCACCTCATTATTACTCCCTCGTGTCCAAACAACCGTACAAAATGTTTTCCTAGTACACAAATACACATATAGGTACTGAGTTGATGCGATGTGGCTGAGCAAAGTGGAAGAACGAGATGAAGGGACCGCAGTGAGGAAAATGCAATGCTGCAAGACGTCTATACAGTACACACACGTGTTCGCCATCTCCGATATATTTTCCGAGTAAAGTACCGGCTCGTCGACTCCACTTCATTCCATATAGTTATACCATGCGTGCCCATTGGACTGCGTGAGCTGCGAGAATACGTGAGAAAACGTAAGAGAGACATCCGCTTTGTGTGAGAGGGAAAGAAGTATAGTGTGTAAGAGTTAAAGCAAAGGGAAGAGTAAGAAAAAGATGGAAAGAAAAAAGGTATAGAGACGGTGAAGGAGCCTTGCCGGGGGCGGTCAGTGGCCCCAAGACCACGAGACATTCTACTCTACTCTTTTTTGTGTCGTCTTCGCCCTTTCGTCTTCAAAAGTCTTCTTCATCATCTTTTACTATATATTTTCGCGGTCATACTTCGTCACCAAGCAAGTGCACAACAACATCGATAACGGATATGAAAGAGGAGATCTAAAGATCGTTTTATTTATTTATTTGTTTTTTATTTTCTTGTATATATAGGTATATAAAAATCTGGCCCTTGATCTGAGGTTTGAAAGTGCACAACTCGTCTGGCTACATTTCCATATTATATGCACTTGGACGTGAGCCACTTTTATTTGTCTGGCCGTGTGCCCAGGAATATCGATGGCTATATTATTTGTTTGTTTAGTTTGCTATAATATGCCAGACGTGTATGAGCGTATATCAGGAATCCTGAAACACCGCGTGAACAAAGGCGACGCCCTTTATTCGTTATATTTCTCTTTGTCGTTTAATTATAATGACACGCGCCACATGTGTCCTGAATTTTTCTTTCAATACATGAACTGACAGCCGGATTCTGATAAAAAAAAAAATGACGTTGAATACATTTATTACATCGTATTGCTGACACGTGCACACTTCCTTATTCTTTATAATTATGCTTCTCATATCTTATTTTTCATATTTTTTTTTTAATGATGCATCAATGTTTATGACCTTGGTGGAATTTTACGTACTGAATCTACATCAATTATGACTATGGTTAATGGAAAAGTATGTGATAACACTGAAGCCTCAATAGAAACCTTTCATGACTTAATTCCCTTTTTCTGGCTGATGTTGATTGGACTTAAAGAATGAATACTGGTGCATAATATTATGTCAATAATAATATGAAGTAGGCAGATGAATGTGTGATAAAATGTTGTTGAGGGAATTGGTTTTGGCAATTTATTTCGTAGAATTGAATAGAATGAAAATAAAAACTTCTGAATCAAGAGAAAGTTAGCAACGGTGTATAATCCGGATGATATCGTAGTACTTGTACGTAATTACTAATTAAGTATTTTTATGAGTTGATGATGTAATTTCCGTTTTTACTTGAATATCATCATCAACAACTTGACCGGAATTTCGCTTAACCTGCTCAACATGATTCATATGCTGTACATGAAAGAAAGTTTGTGCTTTATTCGTGATTTCATTCCATTCTCTTTGCCGATTTCATTCGTAACTTGGACCTTGATAAATTCATAGTCAGTACTGTGAAATCTTGGCATACATTCAAGAGCAATATTGGTTGAAGAGAAACATTAATTTATTGGTCATTCAGAAACATTTTGAGACTCACCAACTGAATATTTCTTTTTTCTTCTTCAAAATTGTTAAATTCTAGGTCGTCTTTTCTCATTGTACAAATACTCACCTGAAAATGTAACATCTTCAAATCATTATTTCATCATAATCACGAGAAAATTCAATTTTCATTTTCAATAATTCAATTTGAAATTATGCCAACGTAAAAATTGACTTCGCCACTATGATAAATCTCTGGTATGGATTCAATAAGTGAAGAAGTTATAATACTTGAGCCAATCACAGAAAAGTTCATTCAAGTCACGTCGTATTCGATCAAGCAAACGAGTTGGCAAGAGAACAGCATGAAAAAACGTCCCTTCCCACTCGAGGGATGTTTCACGAGCAACACTCATAGACTTCCATCCAGTCAGCATAACAAAGTATATACATATTATATAAAACGGGGGGAGTTGAAGTGAAATAAGCCAGAAAGAAGATAGTACAAGTGGTAGAGGGGAAAACCACTGCAAAACGTTGCGCATTGCGTCCTATACTACCCGAAAACTGGAGAGAATATAGTATATATATGTCAACCTATGTATACATAAGATTGAGGTTTGCACCAAACGTGTTTCTACGTGTGAATTTCCTGCAGTCTAGGGGTTATCAACCTCGAATTTCATTCCGAATTGTTTTAGTTAATAGATTCTCGTAAGCTAATGTTAATTACCAAAATGCTCAACACCACATGTGCTACCCTAACAAAATATTTATTTCAAATTCTGAATGAACGAAGAACATTGGAACATTTTTTTTTTAGTTTGCACAAACATTCTCATGCATCAGAGCAACAAAAACATTTCCTCAACACGATTTATATCCAACACTTTCATATAAGAACATTTTAGTAAAAAAGTAAATAAATAATGGACGAATGTTTTTCAAATAGTTTGCATGGAACTTGACACTTGCAGCTGTTGTAGGTATATATATAGGGTGACAAATGGCAAAATTCAGTAAGGGTTCATCTGTCTCCCCATATTGATGAAAAAGGGGTTAGACCAGGTGATGCAGATAATAAAGAACAGTCCTCGAAACTTTAACATGGTGTGTTAACTATATGCAAACTATAAATTTTATTTACATCAACCAACTGGTTGGACTACATCTCCATGAGTGTAATAAAAATCATAAGGGTGTTTATAATCCAAAAATAGCATTACAATTTGATGGTGCGGAGAAGAGTAGCAGACTGAATGCCTGTTGATAATCAGTCGAGGGTGTCGATGCTTGGATGAAGCTCATAGCACGCGTATAGCGAAACGAATGAGAGTTAGGACACAGAAAGAGAGAAAGAGGGCACGAGGAATATGCCGGAGGTCACTTGAAGCATATGCTCTTGAATACTATTGGCTTGTGGCGCCGTTTGCACTATTCATCTTCTTCTCTGGCTCAATCGCTCTGTCTCACAATTGCCATTATTGTGATTCATATAACACACTGGTTCTACGTGCCTCTGATTGACCGCGATTGCAACCTCATACTCGCTCTTCTCTTCAATTGTTTCTTCAGCTCAATGGAAATTTTTATTCCGATTGATTTAACAAACCCTGGCGTTCGCTTTATGATATATGGATTTGTATACTTGAATACAGTATACATTTATTGCGTAACTATAAATGAAAAGACTTTTACTTGATAAAACAATAAGGTGATTTGATAGTTCTAATAATTAAATTATAATTTTTTGATACCAATTCAATACCGATGATAATTCAAAATTTATTTCGTCTTAATTAATTATTGTTCTTTTTTTCTATTTGTGTGATTTATTTGTAAAAAATCTTGTGACATAACGAGGAGATATTATTCATTGATAAAGTTGTCAATTAACGAATTTCAACAAAAGAATATTAAGGAAATCTCATTAATTTTTGCTATGATTTTTTTTGTACTGATGTTTTGTAATAATTTCTTTTCCATTGATATAAACTGAATTTATTCCATCTATCTCATGACAATTCGATAATAAATAATTATTCGAAAAGTGAATTATGGAAAAAAAAAATGTGCGAATAAATGGAATGTCATGAAAGAATAAGTGTGAATTTTACGCTTGGGATATAAGCGGATATATAAAATGTATCTTTTTATGTATGAACATCATACATAGCAAGAATTTATATATACTCAGTAACACAGATGAATATATGTTTGATAGAGGAAGTCTACGTGTCCATTCCACCGAATCCAAATGCCTGACTCACTGCATATTAATGTTAAGTAAGAGTAAAAGGACACGGTTAGAAGGCTACACGGTGAGAGTATATAAAAGTGGAAAGAGAAAAGAATTCCTTGTGTTTTGGATTGAAGTTGAATTCTTGTGTAGTATCCGTTTTATATATTATTCAAGATGTATACTATATGTATGCATACAGGCACAATTTCACCCTGAGCACAGTTCCTTTACATAGACTGCTTGAAGAGCGTCTCATCAACCAGGTCTTTCAGTATTGATGATGTCATTATATGGCTTCTTAGACGTTCTTCACCACTACACAGATAATCTTGGTCCATCAAAATACAATTTTTGAATGTTTATTTTCATCGCAATACGTTATTATAACTTTTGAACTTATCATTGGTGTATGAATGATGGCTTTGTATAATAAATAGATCATTAAATTTAAATTGATGAAGAAAAAATACGTTCGAAAGTGAAATTTCTTGATAAGCTCTAAAAGGATATGAATGTATTTATTTGAATAATTAATTAAATATTATTGATATGATCGAGCATAATAGTTGGAATAATCTTATCTTTTTTATGATATTTCAGAATCACTTCAAGAGCCAAGATTTTTCATGCATCCGTCTGGTGTCAGTAACATCTTAATTGAGAATAGAACAAAGATACTTCAGTGTCAGGCACGAGGTGAGTGCATGGACATATATATTTTATAGATTAAATCAATATAATTTCTACGAATACATCCTTTCACTTTCACCAATGAAGTTAGAGTTTAAATTTATAAAAAAAGCGAACACATGAGTGTGCAAGATACGCAATAACTGATGATCGTATAACCCAGGGGTGAAAGAAGCCATAGACTGTCCAAAGTCGCATCGAAGGACTGCAAGAGAGTACAAAAGGTAATACGATAATGGCAAAAAATTACGATAGCCGTTTTTTTTTTCATTCACAGGATATCCAGCACCAAAATATCGGTGGTTCAAGGATGGCGTGGCACTTAGCACTGAACTCACATCAGAGCCTTTTTGGCGAATCCAAAGCCCGAGGAGAAAAGATGCCGGTGTATATTATTGTGTGGCCACTAATGATGTTGGGTCGATTTTTAGTGAACGAGTCTCATTCTCAGTCGCATGTATGTATATATTCATTGGTTCCTCTCCACAGTAGAAAAAATAAACAGATAATCATTCCATTGATGTGAACAATTATTTTATAAACAATATTATCGTATCAATTGTGAATTTAACAAAATAATATTCATAGACATGGGAGTATTTGAAGATCAAACGGAAACCAATATTGTGGTTGGATATGGTGAAGTTGCGATGCTGGAGTTACCGCTAATTGAAAGTCATCCAACGCCAGACGTCACCTGGTCAGTGCCAGACGGTTCCACACAATACGATATAGAATATGCAACGAGTGAACGTAGGCTTTTTATATTGAACGCAGGCGATAAGGATGTGGGTTTATACAGGTATGTTCATTATCCGTAACTGAACGTCATTCTATTCATCTGCATTGTTTTGTGACCACATATGAATTCGCAGAGCTCGAGCTACAAACAGCCAGATAGGTAAAGAAGAATATAGTCCATTTTTCAATGTTAATGTCACTGGCGATTCTAATGCCGAGATAGCACCATCAATTGTTGTAAAACCAAAAGACACGCAAATTGTAAAGGATCAACCTGTCACTTATCTAGAATGCATAGCGAACTCACGGTAATATTTAGAATAATTTCTCATATTAATGCCGTTGATCTTCAGTGAAGTACATAGCCGTCATTGAATGCTTGACAGATCGCTTCATGAATTACAAATTCTTTGGACTAAGGATGGTATTCCGATTGAAAGTGCAGGAATCTCACACAGTTTCAATGATCCTTGGAATAGAACTTTAGGACTCATATCTGCAAATTTAAGTTATACTGGTATATATACGTGTCATGTACATCTTCGAAGTGGTGGATATCCAACAATCAACGCCAGTGCAGCAGTGGATGTGTTTGAAAAGCCAACGTTTGTCAATGAGTTAAAACGAGAGACACATGGAGACTACGGGTCAACTATTGTAATTTCTTGCGATGTTATGGGTGTTCCCACGCCCACAATAACTTGGTATCACAATGCAGAATCGGTTAATGACTTCATAGGAGTCAGGTGGGTTTGAGAATGCGGAGGAATACGTACACATAATTCTTGCTGGGAACCATCATCAGCATTCATTTTAATTTCTTTTCTAGATTTGAAATTGATACTGAGGGTTCATTAGTGATAAAAAGGCTGACGATGGAACACGCTGGCATGATTCAGTGTCTGGCATCCAATAATGCAGGCGAGTCATCGAGCTACACATGGCTCAAAGTTAAAAGTGAGTATATCATGTAAAGTAGTCCGTATACATATATACTTTGGAACATATGTTATCATGGATTCATGTTGAAAAATTGACAATTGAATTAACTTTCCTGGTAACCGTTGATATGATTTATCTCTATTTTTGTGGGAAAACAGTGGGCATTAAATCCAGATTGAGTGGAAAGAGGGTAGCTCGCCGGGCCGCTGGCTACAGAGTAGTCAGAGTACGACAATCTGACCATCGCTTTGAGTTCTCTCAATATCCAGACAGTAAGACTTCGAATGAGATATGATAGATGATTGAACGTTAGATTGAGAAAACGAGATTGAGCTTTATTTGTGTTTTATCATTATTTTTATCTTCTTGAACACGATCCACGAAGTTTGCGTTCAATGAATCAAGAGGGGATACAATAATTAGACACAGCTTGGAGTCGTGTGCGAGATCACAATTTTTTTTATCATCTGCTTGTACTGATTTATTGTCAATTGCATTTTTATTTTTCTGTTGTACGCATATTTCATCAATGTAGCCACATTTATATCACCGCCCTACCTTTCCCAACTTGTGTTGCATTCCTTTTCACTATTCATCGATCAACCGAGTACGGTGACACGATTTTAGATGCCGAATTTTTTTTTTATTGTTTTTTGGTACTTCACAAGGAAACCATGGGAAAATGCATCGAGTTTATTTTTGTTTTCAAAACCTTTTTTTATCTGTACATTTATGTAAATTATTGGAGAAACTTCTTAGATAGTCACCGCATGAGATCCAATTATAAAAACGATTACCAGAATTGTTAATAACATAATTCTTACGAATTGCAGCTTCGATTCCGATCATGGAAACGAATCCACGAAATATCACAGTATTGGATGGGAAGGACGCCACACTAGTTTGTCGCGCGGTTGGCGCCCCCGTGCCAAATACCACCTGGGTTTTCAATGGTACGCATTAAATACTTCGTTCTATCAATTATTTATGCTTTTGTCTATGTTCCGTCATCATGACCATGAGAATAACTTTCTTTAGATACGATACCCGTTGAAATTGCGGGCAGAGTTCAACTTCTAGAGACCGGTGATCTTTCAATTGCTGAGGTGAAGTTGAATGACGCAGGAAAGTATACGTGCATCCGTGCGAATGATGCAGGATCAGTGAATGGGTCAGGATTTTTATCGGTTCATGTGCGTACACAAATTATTAGACCGCCAAGTGACACTTCAGTTCTTCTGGGGCATACAGCTGAACTTCAATGCAAGGTGTCAAGTGATCCAAGTGTGCCATACGACATTGATTGGTTTCATAATTCACAATTAATCAATACCCGTGCTGGTGCTCGGATAAAAATGCGTCATGATAATTCATTAGAAATATTAGCAGTGCGCGCATCGGATGTTGGTGATTATACTTGTTCCGTGATATCACCGGGTGGCAATGAAACACGTCATGCTCGTCTAAGTGTTATTGAACTTCCGTTCGCTCCAATAAATGTAATTGCCAAACGTGTTGAGAGTATTTCGGCGCGAACAGTTAATGTCAGCTGGGTTCCGGGATTTGATGGCAACAGTCCAACAAACAAATTTATCGTGGCACGTCGCGTAGTTCCAGAGATTGGTCCTATTCTCGACACTTTATCGAATTGGATAGTGGAAAATGATAATGTCTCTGCACAAGCCCGATGGTGTTTGTTGAATGATTTGAAAGCAGCTGCATCTTATCAATTCCGTGTAATCGCTGTCAACTTAGTAGGCGAAGGACCGCCCTCAGAGCCAAGTAACGTAGTGAAATTACCACAAGAACCACCATCGGGTCCGCCAGTAGGATTTGTGGGTTCTGCAAGGTCTGATTCAGAAATCATCACTCAATGGCAACCGCCACTGGAAGAACACCGTAATGGACATATTCTCGGTTACATTCTCCAATATCGACTTCATGGATATTACAATCAAAGCCCATGGACAATTCAAAACATAACTAATGAAGCACAAAAAAATTATCTCATATCAGATTTGATTACGTGGAAGGATTATATGGTGCAGATAGCAGCGTACAACGATAAAGGCGTTGGTGTATTTACTGAAGGCCTGATAATTAAAACGAAAGAAGGAGTGCCTGAAGCTCCGCCAACAAACGTTAGAGTTGAAGCCCTAAATTCTACAGCAGTGGAAGTTTCGTGGAAGCCTCCCAACCCACAAAAAATCAATGGTATCAATCAAGGATATAAGCTGCAAGCTTGGGTTAACAGTAATACTTCTGAAGAATGTGAATACAAATCCATGAAAGTACCACCGAGCCTATTTGACCCTTTGGCAGAGCAATCTACCATCATGAGTGGATTGAAAAAATATACACTTTATAACATCACTGTGCTGTGTTTCACCGATCCGGGCGACGGTGAAAGGAGTAACCCAATTCAGATTCGGACGAGTGAGGATACGCCTGGTGAAGTAGAAAATCTACAATTTGATGATATTAGTGATCGTGCATTGACAGTCAGGTGGAATCCACCAAGTGAAATTAATGGAATTCTTACAAATTATCAATTGAAATATATGATTAAAGATAAACCTGATTCACTTCGTGTATTAAATTTTTCATCCGACACACTATCAAGCAAGGTTGAGCATCTTTTGCCAACTACGCACTATCGTTTTGAAGTAATTGCATTGACGTCGAAAGGGCCAGGAAAGCCACGAGTAGCAACAATACAATCTGGAGTTGAACCAGTATTACCTGATCCACCATCAAAACTTGCATTATCTAACATTGATGCATTTTCAGTTGTTCTGCAATTCACACCAGGTTTCGATGGTAATTCGTCTATAATCACATGGACAGTTCAGGCACAAACCAAAAGAAATACAACGTGGTACAATACGTACGAAGTGTCAGATCCCGATGCCAGTACTATAACCGTCGGTGGATTGATTCCTTTCATGCAATACAAGCTTAGGCTGATAGCCAACAATGTAGTCGGTGCTTCGAAGCCTTCAGAGCCAACAAAAGAATTTCAGACTATTCAAGCGCCACCATCGCACCCTCCGAGGAATGTCACGGTACGTGCTATGAGTGCAACCGAGCTTCGAGTTCGTTGGATTCCTTTGCAACAAATCGAATGGTATGGCAATCCACGAGGATATAACGTTACATATACAGAAATACGAACAAATAAATCAAAGGGAATAACGATTGAAGATCACACAGCCAACTCTTTTGTCCTGGAAAATATGGAAGAGTTTGCCCTTTATGAAATTGTTATGCAGGCATTTAACGATGTAGGCTTTTCACCACCAAGTCCAAAAGCCATTGAAAGAACTAGAGAGTCAGTGCCGTCGATGGGCCCCTCTAACGTAGAAGCTAATGCAACATCATCAACAACAATTCTCGTCAAGTGGGGCGAAGTGCCTATGGAACATCAAAATGGTCAAATCGAGGGCTACAAAGTATATTACGGTGCAAATGGACGGTCTCCATTCCAATATAAAAATATTCCAAAAAATACGACATTCACAACCACACTCACCGAACTAAAAAAGTTTGTACAGTATCACATTCATGTTCTGGCGTACACAAGGCTTGGTGACGGTACATTGAGCACACCGCCGATCAGAGTACAAACTTTCGAAGATGTGCCTGGACCTCCATCAAATGTATCTTTACCGGACGTCAGCTTCACTACCGCCAGAATAATTTGGGATACTCCTGAGGATCCGAACGGTGAAATTTTGGCATATAAAGTGACTTACTACCTCAATAGCAGTCAAGAAAGACAATACTCACAAGAGAAAGAAGCTTCAGACAGAACATTCACAGCTAATAATTTAGAATTGGAGAAATTCTACATGTTCTCAGTCACTGCACAAACAAGACTAGGATGGGGAAAAACTGCCTTTGCCATGGTCCTCACTACTAATAATCGAGAACGACCACAACCGCCTTCAGCACCCCAAGTCGGTCGTTCACAAATCCAAAGTCGACAAATAACATTTTCATGGACACCAGGACCCGATGGATTTGCCCCACTACGTTATTACACTGTCCAGAAGTCTGAAAACTCAGGACCTTTTCAAACTATCCCTGAACGTGTTGATCCAACATTGACATCCTATACAGCAAATAATTTAAAACCATTCACATTGTATCAGTTCCGAATACAGGCGACAAATGACATTGGACCATCGGATTGGAGCGATGAGTCTCTCCAAGTACAAACTCTTCCGGCAGCTCCGTCGAAAGGAGTTACTAGTCTTAAAGTTGTTCCCATTACAACGACGAGCATTGAAGTACATTGGGACGCCATTGATGATGTATATTGGAGTGGTGATTATGAAACTGGAGGATACAGAGTTGTATATCAACCTGTATCCGATTTCCCAACGGCTCTCGAAGCAACCCCAAAGCAAGAGGTACATGGAATAAGAGAAACTGAAATGGTTTTGAGCGATTTGATGGAAGACAAAAATTACGAGATCGTTGTATTGCCGTTTAATTCTGAAGGCGATGGTCCTCCAAGTCCTCCAGTGACCGTTTATGTTGGTGAGGCTGTGCCAACCGGTGAGCCACAAAATCTTGAGGCTGAACCCATATCCTCGACCGAAGTGTTACTCAAGTGGAAACCACCTCAGGCACACATGCAGAATGGTGATTTACTAGGTTACAAAATATTTTATTTAGTCACAATCGCACCTCAAGTACTTGAAAAGAAACAAGAAGAGGAAATCGAGGTCGTGCCTGCATCTTCACTTCAACATAGTCTTGTATTCTTGGATAAATATACCGAGTATCGCGTTCAAGTGTTGGCATTCAATCCTGCTGGTGATGGGCCACGATCGCCAGCAATCACAGTTAGAACAAAACAAGATCTTCCCGGTGCTCCTATTAACCTTCGTTTCACCGAAATAACGATGACGAGCATGAAAGTATCGTGGGACCCACCAAAACTAAGGAATGGTGAAATAACCGGCTATGTAGTAACATATGAAACTACTGAGCAAAATGATAAATTCAGTAAACAAGTGAAGCAAAAAGTTACTGAAACGAGTCTTCTTGTTCAACCATTAGAAGAAGAAGTAACATATACATTTATGGTTCGTGCTCTCACCATTGACCTTGGTCCATATGTTTCCGGGAATGTTACTACTGGGCCTCAAGAAGGTTCACCGATGGCACCGACTGGTCTATCAATTACAAAATCCGTATCAAGTTTTGACTTGAAGTGGAAAAATGGGGCTTCCGGAAAAGGTCCTATTCTTGGATATTACATCGAAACAAGAAGAAAAGGTGAGTGTCATTCCTATCTGAATCATATTTTATATTAATGAAATTATGAAGATATAATTATAACTGACAGAACGTCAGCGGGCTAGACGTACTATTTGTTATCTCGTTGTTTTTGTTTTTTTTTTGAGACAGTCATGGAAGATTGGCAGCATTGTAAGTGCAGATATCCCTGTGCATTGCATTATTTGTTGATTGAGTAATTATATGAAATAAATTCAGAAGAATGCATGAGTTCATCCTCATGACAATATACATTCCCCTTATTACTACACTTTTAACAGAGTTATATCAATAGTCAATTAACTAGTGTGTGTTATCGAGTAGCTTTCTTTGTTTTATTCGCTCCTGGATAAAGTCTCTTGATATTGTTTGCAGTGTATATTCGTTATGCTCATTTTTTTTTGTCGTATCACAGATGAATCCCGATGGCAAACGTTTGTGAAGATAAGCAGTGGCCCAGTGACTGACCACACAGTCTCATATCAAAGTCTTTTACCATCAACATCGTATCTCTTCAGGGTCATTTCTTACAATCGATTTGGAATCAGTTATCCAGCGTCCTCGTCTGAAACCGTCTTAACACCATCAAAACTTTATTTGGAATACGCATATCTGCAACACAGACCATTCTACAGACAGACATGGTTTATGGTAACGCTAGCAGCTACTTCCATTGTCATCATAATCATGGTGGTTGCAATTCTTTGTGTAAAGAGCAAAAGCTACAAATACAAACGTAATTATCCATTGATGTTCCAATATTGCACCGGAATGTAATCCCAAATTACACTCATCATGTATATTGATTTATTAAATTGCAGAAGAAGCACAGAAGACTTTAGAGGAGTCCATGGCAATGGATATTGATGATCGGCAAGAGTCGGACCTTTCTCTGTATCGCACTAGACCATCGGGTGTTTCTTTGAATATTGGCAGTGCATGTGGGACACTTGGAAAACGAAGTACTTTAGGAAGAAAATCAATGCATCCACCGCCGCCACCAATGCACGGAAAGTCTCCGCCAAGACCGTCACCAGCATCCGTAGCATATCACAGTGATGAGGAAAGTCTCAAAGGTTACGATGAGAATCCAGATGATAGCAGTGTTACTGAAAAGCCATCTGAGATCAGTTCCACAGACTCGCAGGTAATTTCCCATTTATACCGCCGATTTATTTTATTCAAAATTACACCTCAACTAAAATACTCATCGCTGGAATTCTTTACTAGGGCTCGGAAAGCGAGAATGAGAGTGTTCAATCGGATCCACACTCGTTTGTGAATCATTATGCAAATGTCAATGATTCACTGAGGCAATCCTGGAAACGCCAAAAACCAGTGAGAAACTATTCATCGTACACAGACTCAGAGCCTGAAGGGAGTGCTGTTGTGAGTCTCAATGGAGGTCAAATTATCATGAATAATATGGCAAGATCCAGAGCTCCATTGCCTGGTTTCTCTTCATTCGTCTGATTTCGCTCCAATCGTTATCTGAGCGCGTTCAACATTGTGATATACGTCATTATTATATACAATTAATTTATATAACAACACGGTTTTTCTTTGAGTGATTTCGTGAATATACCGAGCGCGATGAAAAATTAGATAGAATAATATTTAGACAGAGATTATTTTTTTTTAATGTATTATATTGACGATTCCGTTATTCCATATCAGATAGATTTAGAATTTGATCTCTTGTAACGATTTATTTATATCGTTCAACATATGAGTTTGTGCCACTTTTCCTTCGAGATAAATATTTGCTCGAAATACTGAACATTGCTCGAATTCATGTGCAATAGAAATCAAAAAAAAAATCACTGCGAAGTTGAAAAGAAAAAAAAGTTAGAGAATGTATATCCCCTATTTTAGATACACATTATTGTACTTCATTGCCTCAGCCAGCTGTAAATGACATGTGTGCTTTTTCTTCTATACCAACGTACTTTTATAATACCACCATATCGTTATTATATAAAGCCAATATCATTCATACAATTCGAAACGAATTAAGGGACGATTGTATGAGAGTGAATGTAATCTTGAGTGTTGATTATTCATAAATTCCATTTCACAGCAATCAGTCGACCCTTGGTAACAAGGAAAAACCGTGAAAATAACTATTAACACGACTGAATTTATTATTTTTTACTTAATTTATAAGTAACATTTACATGCCAGTAATTTAGAAAATTGATAAATGACGGCAGCTAAATAGAATTTTATGACAAATCATAGCTTACATGTCATAAGTTATTTCGAGTTTTTCTTTTAAGTTTGATTTGAGGGTAGAAAAAGGCTGATTTCTTATATTATGTCTCTACTGCATTTAAATAATTTTCATTTCCTCGAAAAATGTGTGCTTGATGGAAATCGAAAAGCAGAAATGATGTGACTACACACACTGCCCACATTATTAGTTCAAATTCATTTCACAATCTATTTATATTCTAGGATTAATCTTTATCCATTGTACGTCCAAACAATGAGTAAGAAATGTGAGATGATGCATTTTTTACCATGGAAAAAAAAAGAAATCTGTTTATTTGATACACGTTGCATTTAATAAAAATTTATCAAATTTTATCACAATTAATATGTACAAAGCGCGTCTCAAACTATTTCCTTCTCTTTTTCCTTGAATGTTCAAACTCGAAATTTAAAGAATTCATCGCACCTTTTGTTCCAAGTTTTGAGACTTGAAGGCAATTCTTTCATTGAAGATTGCTTTATCGCTGACCATGCTGCTACATCGGATATATTTGGTACACGTTCACCGGAGAGCCATGTATTACTACCTAACTTCTCATTCAATGTGGCTAAAATTTCTTGTTTGTCTTTCAGCGTCTCTTGATGAACTAGCCGATGTGACAAATCTAATATTCTATCGATTTGGATGGTCTTCGACAACGAACTTGAATTCTCATAGCATTCAATGTTCAATTTTCTGACTAAATATCGTAAGAGATTTGACTCGCCCATTATAACATGACCATAAATACCAGTGATGACTTCTAAATCGATAACTGCAATCAGAAAAATACTTTGGAATTATGACAAAATATTACGCGACATGAAATATTTACCGTCTTTCCAGATCAGCGATAGATTAATGACACTAGATTTTCCTGTAGGTAATGTCTTAAATGTCTCGACTCTCTTTGACTTGACATTAGAATGAACGAAAGGAGACACTACAACATCTACATCTTCCCAAATAGCTTTCAACGCCAAAACTGAATAGCATGGTCGAGATGGATTTACATTTATTACCAAACTTTCAGATACTGGAACCTGGAATGAAAATCAAAACATTTTTAAGGCTTAATGCATATATATATCCTATTCATTCAAGTTATTGAGTATATGTGTTTACTCGAGGTGTGCATGGTGCAAAATCAAGTGCAGATTTAGTTCCATTGCTCTCTTTCAATACATCACAAAGATTAAGGACTTGCTGTTTAAGTTCTGCTAATTGTTCCAGAATTTTTCCCTGCCTTGCTTCTAATGCCGAGACTTCAGCCAATGGAGCCTGTAAAAGCAACATATCAATCATCAATAACAATATGTGAACCTAAATTTCTGTATATAATCCAAAGTTCTCATATCAATCATTCCATATAATAGCATAAATGTGATGAGATAAAGCTCATAACGATCTTGACTAAACAAAACAAAAGTTTGGTTATGCAAAGTTGCCAGTCAAAGGTTTATGACATTATATATTATATGCTATTATACAGATATCTATTTCCGTTGCAATAAAGAGACATTAATATAATTATATATATATCGACAAAAGCTCATCGAATTTTTTGCATTACAACATGACAGGAAATAGGGATAGAAAATCTGGTGGGGAAAGGAGAGGAAGAGACACATCGATCAAGCCAACAGTGAGAACCATATTCTCTCGAATCGAGTGATTAGTGACCGTTGAAATTTCGGGAGAAGTTCACCACGCCAACGTTGTCGGAAGGAGCAAATACCTTTACGGGAAAAAAGCCATGGCTCTTGTGTGTGTAAGTTTATCAATTCTCTTTGCATTCATGCAAACACACACCACTATCATCTATCATGTTAGACGTTTCAAATATCAAAAATTGAATTGATAAAAACCTTGAGTAACCCGACAAACTGTCCAGTTATTTCGGACACAATCTTGCACTTTTCATTCGTGTCGCCATCGCCATTAATATTTTTCATTTCATACATACATTTTGGTCGGTCAATATTTTTATCATGATTTATTATTGGCTTTATCTCATACATTGTCGTCATCTTTCTATGTTATGATATTATTTTTCGTTTTTGTTTGTCACGAATATCCAATGATGAAGCCAAAAGTACACGGAGGTTTAATCAAACACGTATTTTACTTTGATCAAAATTTTTTCGAGTATTTCAAATGTATCCACGGCGGCCATTTAATTTAATGAAAATATATTTGTGCGACATGCGCACTAGGTTATGTCTGTACATATGTATATAGGAAGTTTTCTATATGCAATGCACAATGTATGGAAAGGAAAGAATATGGCGACGCACTACGTGATTCAAAGTTGTATCGCAGCACGCCAATATTTTACCAACGAGCTATACACGGATTTCTTATTGTACTTGACATAGAAATTCATCAACTTGGATCTTTTAATTGATTTCAAAATTAATTTTCCTTTCATATTCGTCATAATCCACTAAATCACAAGTGGTTTGATTTAGGCGGGAAATATTCCCGGACGACACCCCAGCTAACGAATATCAATCGATATCATAACTTCGAATTGATGAATTGAACTATTTCAAATTGAAGTGTTGAAAAAAAAATTCTTCAAAAAATACAAATATTTTTTTGACAGTGAAACTTTTTCTCTATCATAAATATTTCCTGATGCTGTATCTGTGATTTGATGGTTGTGAATTTTCACATTTTTTTTCCGCATTGTACATTGCGTGACGAGTGTAGATGGCGCGGACTATACATGAATCAAGTGAAGAAATTAATTTATTTGACAATCATGCAGTTTACAAGTTAAACAAAAACAAATATACAAAAATTGAATGTAATTTTTTGTTAATGAATAGAAGTTCAAAAAATTGCGAGAATATTTTTAGAACGTAATATAATAGCGATTGATAGACGAAACAGTGGTGTCCTCTCGAGAGGCTTCGGTGGAACTAAGGTTAGACGTGCGTTCTTTTCGCGGGCAACTACTGTGCTCCACACTAATATTGTCGTCACGGTTATTACTTTGCCTTGTGTGATTGTGAATTTTCGATGGACTACATGTAAAATCGTGAAAAAATTAATAAAATATTGGTGAATGCAAATTGTTTATCGCAAGTGTGTGTAAGAAAGATTTTTTCTTTGGTCTTTTTCAGTTGAAACGACAGTGTCGCCGTCTGTTGTCGCATCAACGCGAATATCTACGGCTGTGGAAGAGTCGACGACGACGATTGGACAACTCTAGTGTGCCAAGATCGTACGTTTATAAACGTTTAATCGACCGATAATTTGATTCATTGAAATTGTACTGGTTTTAAGTGAAGGGATTGAGGTGAAAGGATACTCGTGGTGATGTGAGGTCGCGTGAATTTTCATCATTGGCAATATCACAGTAGTGAGATACTGTGGGATGAACAACATGGCGGTGAAATTGGTGGCCAATGAGAAACAAGCTTTGTGAATATGTCGAGGTATCTGTGTGAGCCCCCCTCGCGCACTTCCCTCGCGTCGCTGGCCTCTCGTTATTAACTTGGTTTTTTGCCTTGATTGGTGAGCTGTAATAGAGGTGAGATAGTGCGTTACTGAAATATTTATTGTTCTATCGAATTATTTGGACAGACTTGTGAATATATTTTAATTGGAAATAGTGATTTGAATTGGATACGGGACAAGATGGATAAATTTTATTCGGTCACGTGACAAATGTGCAAAAAAATGGCGCAAAGATCAGGGTACAAACATGGGTTACACTTTATTACCATTGTGTCAACTGTATTTGTTTACAAGCGCGGGCTTTCACAAGCCACGTGTTAAGTGACATAACATATAATTGACTCTGATTGATTTTTCAAATTAAATAGCATCAAAAGACAAATAATGACGGGGAGAGGTGCTAAAAGACGTGGACGACCGCCCAAGTCGGTGGTGATGGAAAGACCGAAAAAATTTCAATATCATCTTATGAAGAAGCCAAAGTACTTGCAAAACAAAGGCTCGGAAACACCAAGCTCACAGCCAAGTACACCAACAGCATCAAGACCCACTTCACCAGTAGAGAGTGAAGAGAGTAAACGGAGCACGAGAACTCGTAAATCAAGAGGTCGACCACGCAAAGGCGGTGTAAATTCTGGACCATATCAACGTCGAGGTTATAATCCCAATGTGGAATATAATGACTCTGAGTATCATTATGGATCAGACTTTGGTGATGAATCAAGTGAAAAGAGTGATGTTGATGATGATCCTCTACAGAGTGATGCTGAAACATCCGAGTCAATCGGCGAGCCTGAGCCATCGAGCGATAGCGACTTTTCACTCTCAAGTTTCAGCAATACCAGTGGTACAAATCGTAAGTCACTTCTGGGTCAGGCACGGCCGCCCAGTCCTGAACCACTTTGGCTTCAAAATCGTGAAATCCCACCTTTGATTTTACCAAAGTCATCCGAAGATCTTTTGGTACCGAAAGAATACGTGATGCAGTCTCTCTCAATTTATGAAGTGTTGAGGCATTTTAGGACACTTGTCCGCCTCTCATGCTTCAGATTCGAGGATTTTTGTGCTGCCATAACATGTCCAGATCAGACAAATCTCTTGGCTGAAATCCACATTATGCTGATTAAAGCATTATTGAGAGAGGAAGACTCACAGCAGACTCATTTCGGTCCATTGGATCAAAAAGACTCTGTAAATGTTGGCTTATATTTTGTTGATGCTCTAACTTGGCCAGAAGTTTTACGATCTTATGTTGAGAGCGATAAGAATTTTGATCATACAATTCTACAAATTCTCACTACAACTGAATATCCATTTTGTAGCATCGAAAACCGGCTCAAAGTTTTGCAATTTCTTACTGATCAATTCCTCATCACAAATCCAGTGCGAGAAGATTTACTCCACGAAGGTAATATGCACTATGATGATCATTGCCGAGTTTGCCACCGTCTCGGTGACTTATTATGTTGTGAAACATGTCCAGCAGTTTTTCATTTAGAGTGTGTTGAACCACCATTAGTTGATGTGCCCACGGAGGATTGGCAATGTAGCACTTGCAAAGCTCACAAAGTCACGGGAGTGATTGATTGTATTCCTGATGTGGAGAAGAATGGTCTTCTCTGTCGTCAAGAGCATCTAGGTTTCGATCGTCATGGTAGGAAATATTGGTTCCTCACACGTCGTGTATTTATTGAAAGTGAAAAAAGTGAAGTTTGGTATTATAGTACACCAATACAGTTTGAGGGATTGATGAATTGTTTGGATAAAAATGAAATGGAAGTGGCACTTTATCGTGAATTATCCGATTATAAAGATGAAATTATCCGACAGATGGAATTAACAGAGACAATAACGAATCAATATAGAGGTAATAAGCGTTCTTATTTGGAAGTCGAAAATGCAGCTATCTTGAAATTGCGTAAAGAGAAAGCTGATCAGAAGCAAAAAGACGAAGAGGAGGCAGCAGCGGCTGAGGAGAAGAAAGAAAAAGAACGTCAAGATGCGGAAAATGTAGAAAAAAATAAAGATTCTGAAAATGGTGCGAAATCTGAGAAACATAGCAAAACTCAATTGAAGCAAGACGCAAATGCGGAAAAAGATAGCGGAGAGGCAGAGTCAAGCGGTCAGAATGCGGAAGGTAAAACAAAATCAACTTCATCATCAGACGCTGGCGATGAAGTAGATGAAAGCCTCGAAAAAGTTGGAAAAGACGGTAAGAAACACACGATTGTAACAAGGTCTAAAACTGGCTCATTGACACCAAGGACATTCAATATAGATGATTTAAAACGACGAACTGGAAATGAACTAGACAAATTAGACAAGAGTTTGAAGGATGATAATAGTGATAATATTCGTCTAACAAGACAAAAAGCCCATCAAATTGCAACAGGAACTCATCTTTTCAAACTGGGAACCGAAAACAATTTTAAATCTTATGTCAATCAATATAGCACGAATCAGACTTCTTTGAACAAACTTCAGAGGAACGAAGAGCGTGATAAGAAGCGTCATTTGTCGCATAAATTTTCTCTGACTCAAGCATCCGAATTCAAATGGATAGGGAGTTTAACTGGTACAAGAGCTTTGCTTGTAAATACAATACGACAAACCATTTTGCAACTAGAAAGTAATATTCAATCACCTTTCATGCATCCAAACTGGCCATTGTTGAAAAAACCGTGGACCACAGCGGTTGGTGCCTGCGTCAACCCAAGAGACTTTGCCAGAGCTTTAATTGTTCTTCAGGCCTGCATTAAGTCTGTTGTATTTGCCAGTGTATGGCATGATCAATTAGGTCACGTTAAGTTACAGCGGGTGACGGCATTGGAAAGAGAAGAGAAGAAACGTCAAGATAAAAAAGAGAAAAAGGAAAAAGAAGATGAAGAGGAAAGGAACAGATTGACTTTTAATTTTGTCAAATATCCACTGGGTGTAAAACATCAAATTTGGAAACAGAAAGGGGAGGAGTATAGAACACATGGACAGTGGGGTTGGCTTTGGATATCTGCCAGTCGCCGTTACAAAGCTATAGATAATACTAAAGTGGGTTTAAAGGCAGGTGCGCAAAAAATAATGGTTCAAATTCGTGATCAAGGTGGTATCAAAATTTTGGCACTCGATCCACCGACGTACGAATTCTTGTTGCAAGAATATTGTTCATCTTATAAAAAAGTAAAGCAAGAAGATTGCAAACCCATTATTAAGGAGGAAATTGAACCGGAAAATCCAAGTGTTGGTGAGAAGATCGAAGATAAGAAAATCAAGACTGAAGAAGAAGATAAAAAGGATGAGAAAATCGTTGCGAATGAGAAAAAAATGAATCTTTCTTTCCTTGCTGGAATGAAAATTGAGAAAGTCTTCCCACCAATTGAAAGTTTCGAGGAGATTGACGTTATGAAAGCTTTAACAACACCTGGACGTTTACATTATCCAAAAATTGGTAAGAAAACAAGAATTGACGATTTCCTAGCCCGGAGGACTCATTTGAAACTTCTTGAAGAACGTCGTTTGTCGCAAACTGAGAAGTCGAAAAATGCCAGTACTTTGCAGAAGAATGAAGATGGCAGTGGTGATGTCGATGCGGAACAGGAAGAGAGTGAGGATGCATCAGATACTTCACTTCAAAGTATTTTAGCTGGTAAAATGCCGAATAAATCGTTATCTGCATCGACGAGGGAAATGCTCGTGGCAGTCGCGAAGCGTATTCAACAAGTCCGTACTCAATATGCAGCGACAATGAAGTTAGGAAAAGGGAATCATTGCTATTCACGTTATTGCAATATGACAGGGCCGGTGACAAAAACACCTATTACACCACAAAGTTTAACATCAACGTGTTATTCGCCAATATGTCTACAAAAGGCGAGGCTCAAGCGTGATCTCGTCAATCTACTTCGTAAAGCAAATGCACTCAACAGCAATCAGACACCTCCCAGTTTAACACCACTCGGAACCACCTCAATCATAAAAAAAGAAGGTGAAGAGGCTAAAGACGCAATCAGAAGGGATTTGGAATCAGCTGTTGCACTTGCAACTCACTGCTCAGAAGAAGTAGCTGCAACAAATGTTGCTGTCGACACAGATAGCCCGAAGGCTAAAAAAATTAAATTGGAAAACGATCACATTGATGTGTGCAAAACAGAGACAAAAACGAACAAAATCACGAATAGTATCGATAGCGCACAAGAAAAACAAGAGAATTCGATGCGGTCTCCGGAATTAGCGAAAACAATTAACAATAATATTGGTTCCAAATTAATGATTGTCAATAGAAGAGGAAGGACAGTGCAACGATGTACTATGGCGAAAGAATTCAATGCAGATGGCACCGAACGAGTTTATTCTGGCATGAATACAGAGGGGAAGATCTACTTGAAAAAAGTGGCAATATCTTTAGCTGATCGTAAGAAAAAACGAACCCCAGTGAAGTATCCGCTATGTTCAACGTTTTGCACTAAGACCAAACATCGAAGTATTCTTTTGCTCCCACAACATGAACTTAGGAAATTGTCGAGAATAGGTGGGCGAATGCCAGTCCAAGGATTCCATCAATTGGCAAAGGTAATTTCTCTCTTAATTCATTTTCATTGACAATGAGAATGATACAACAGTTGATGGTAATAGTAAGTATCAGTATTAATATGATTTTCAAATTACTTTTGCAGGCAAACTTGTCAGTGTGGCCATATCAATGTCCAAGACCTTTATTCAAGACCTGTTGGCTTTATCGCACTGTGGGACTCAAGTCTTTAGCAGCTGCTGCACTCCAACTGAGGATAGTCTGGGCATGCTTGCGATGGGATGACATGATGGCGAAACCTCTTTCTGCTGATGGGAAACATCAGATAACTACTGACACCGAAATCATGTCACTGGAAATTTTGAAACATCGACACGTTGGACAATTCATGGATAGGACACAATATCTACGAAGGAAAGTGGTAATTCCTCTGGAGTTACCAAAGCAAGTTCGAGAGGTGACATCGATAAGGAGTGGACTGAGGAAACGAAAACGTCCAGAATCGCCACAGAGCACTGAGCCTCAAGTGTCAGAAGAATGGGTGGATGAGGATAAGTTGGAGTTATGGGAAATCAAGCAGTATGGTGACAGGTAGGAATGAATAATCTTTTCCTTTGCATGAAGAATGAAGCGAGTAAAAACAAATTCCCATTAACAAATAACATCACAACACTCAACTAACCCAATGCTTTCGGTGTGTCTTCGTTTAGGTTAGAGAAGGCTAATGCCCAGATTATTACTAGGAGCCGTTCAGGTGTACCACAAACTGTGATTGGTTCCAACCGCAGTTCATTATCTGGTACGAACGATCAAGTTAGTGGAAAAGCATCAGCAGAGGAAATCAAAGAAAAGATTGAACAACAATTGAGAATTCAGAGAGCTGCACATCAACAAAAGAGAGCACTAGAAACATTGAAAAGCCCTGCCAATGCATCACCCCAGCTTCTCAAAGTTACCACAAACGCTAATCGAGGTATTTTGAATACAGATTATAATTTAATTCATAGATCTCTGTTGTTATGTTTCATACCTATTATTTTTTCACAGATGGAACAGTCAAACTCGTTTCAAAAGTGGCTATACCGGCGAATCCAAATACTCCTCAAGGCAAATCTCAATTGACATCACTTTTAACGACGCCCAATCAACAGAACAAAACATTCATCGGTACACGGCGCATCTACATGACAAAATCATCAGATGGAACAACGCGAGTGGTTTCGGGGCCTACCAGCATTCTTCCGAAAACACCTCAAACACCAATAAATCAGCAGTCCCTCATAAAAACTGGTAATACTCCCAATACACCTATTCAACAAGTTCAACAGCGTGTACAAATTCTTCGCGGACCAGATGGTAAACTCCAAGTTCGCGGTCTTATGCCTGGGCAGCAACTCGTTCAAATGCCGGATGGCAAACTTCATGTATTAAATACCGGTCAGGCCATTGCTGCATCACCAGCTACCTCAACAGCCAACACGTCCACGACAGTTGTTACAAATAAACCCAATGTCAAAACAGTAATGTCAAAGTTGACACCAGCAAAAGCCACCCCAATCAAAAGTGCCGTTCAAAATTCGCAGAGTCCGGTAGTGACATCACAAGTGCCACGGATAAAGGCAACACCTGTATCTATTGTCACTAATTCAACCAGCGGAATTACTACACCTCAAAAAAATACCATCGTCGTAGCGAACACTGGACAAATCGCTGTTCAAGGTCAGGTGCTAACTACAGGCACCCAAGTGATAAATGCCAATCAATTGGTTGTCAATAATGCGAATTTAGCACAGCAATTGGCAAGTGGTAAAGCTCAATTGGCCACTGTGGGTGGTCATCAAGTAATAATTAGAAGTACAGCTGCAGGTAATCAAATTGTTCACCTTAATTCCACAACACCGGGGATTATAGTGAAAAATGCAACAACACCGAAAACGCCAGTGGCTATTGCCCAACCAACTACACCCATTACATCTCTGCAGTCCACAACGACGGTGACATCGACACCTAGTACTACAACAGTTCAAGATGTTGCAAATAGTACAGTCGCCACCACAGTAACGACAACGACAACTCCTGCAACACCAGCTCCACCAGCGCCAGGAACTCCTGAAGCATCGCTTCTCGCCAGTCAACCACCGGGAACTGTGATAAAATGTGTTACTGCGCAAGTTATACAGACAAATCAAGGACCAAGGATTGTACTCCAAGGATTGCAGGGTGCGGACTTTACACCACAACAACTGGCAATGGTTCAACAACAAGTGAAACAGCAATTGTTGAAGGCACAAGCAACAACTGGTAAACAAGGCGTATTAGGCCCTACCAAAATATATCTCGCAGTTCAACCAGCAGTAACACAAACTGCACCAGCTACTTCGGCAATATCTACGCCAACTACACCATCTGCACCATCCACACCCGCCATAACATCTGCACCGTCCTCGACAACTGCAACGACTGCAACAACCGTAACAACTTCAGTACAGGCAACTGCTTCGACGACAACTGTAGCAGCCACGACGCCTGTAACGTCGGTAAATCAAGCAAAATCAACATCGACGTCGACTGTATCATCTGTTAAAGTAGAGAAAGCCAGTACTGAAACACCAAAAGCGACGAACCAAACTGATAAACCCAAGGTGGTTGTTCAACAGGTCAGTAGAACGAATGTGCCAGAAAATGAACTACAGCGTACAAATATGGCCAACGGACAACAACCTGCGCAAACTTCTAAGGAATCAGCCCAACCAGCAAACAAATTCATCCTAACGCCAGATTATATACAACAAACCATCAAAAATGCTCTTAAACAGGAGAATCTGAATCCAGAGATTGAAGAGAAATTGCTACAGCTGCAACGTTATCAGGAAAAGCAAATGAAAAGTGATGGTTCAGTTGTGGGTTCACAAAATCAAAGTCCAGCAACCATGGTAACCCGAACACCAGCGAGAAAACGACCAGCACCTGTTAGCAATGTGAATACTACTCCAGCTGCGGTGGTAACTCGGGAGGCTCAAATAGTTAATGAGAAAGATAAAGAGCACGCAGCGTCACCTCGAAAAAAGATGGCAATTAAACAAGAGCCAAAGGAGCCATCAAAAAATTTGAAAGCCGAAGAAGTAAACGATTTGCAGAAAAGTCGTTCGGCAAAGTTTAAAGATGTACAAGAAGCACGGAAGAAACAACAAGCGCACTCCCGCATGCAAGTACTTCTTTTTCGACACAAAGAATTGCTCAAAAAAGACATATTGAAAAAACGGGCGTTATTAGAGAAAGAACTGCAGATTGATATTCAGAAAGATCTTTCGGCTGAATTAACATCTCGTACCAAAGCAGAGAGACATAAGCAAGATGAAGTGAAAGTTGGAAGTGCAAAACGAAAAGCAAATGCACATACACCGCCACAAGTGAGTCCAACTAGTCGAGGCGGAAAAACGAAAAAACATCGAACTCAAGGTAATACGCCACCTGGTGGACCGTCCGCGGCCGCGAATCGACTAAGAAAAGAAAAATTATACTGCTTATGTCGAACGCCTTATGATGAAACCAAATTTTATGTTGGTTGTGATCTATGTAATAATTGGTTTCACGGCGAATGTGTCGGTATCACTGAGGAAATGAGCAAGTCTCTTTCTGAATTTGTATGCACCGAGTGTCGACATGCTCGTGACACTCAAGAGCTCTATTGCCTCTGCAAGCAGCCTTACGATGAATCTCAGTAAGTCCTCCTGAGAATTTAATCGTGGATAAACATATATCTTAGGAACATTTTAGTCTACTGCCATTGTTTCTTTCTCCAAGGTTCTACATCTGCTGTGACAAATGTCAAGATTGGTTCCACGGTCGTTGTGTTGGTATCCTTCAATCTGAAGCAGATAACATCGACGAGTACGTGTGTCCAAATTGTCAAAGAAATTCATCAGTTAATTTTGCCAATATGAAAAATCTCGACACGAAAGATCTTGATCTTCTAAAAAAATTGATAAAACAAATTCAGGTATGTGATTAGACTTTGTTCGTTTGAAATCATACTACTGAATGTTGATGTAAGACAAGAACAGTAAATAAATATTATTCCCAATCATATTTGCAGGCACACAAAAGTGCATGGCCTTTCATGGAACCAGTGGATCCCAACGAAGCTCCCGATTATTACAAAGTCATAAAAGAACCTATGGGTACGTAGGCAAAAATTATACAGTTATATATATACTGATCTCGTTCGTTAAATACAATCAATTAATTGAAATAATAATATTCATAGATCTTCAAACCATTGAATTGAGAATAAACGACAGGTCGTATAAAAAGCTGAGTGAATTTATTGGTGATATGACGAAGATATTCGACAATTGTCGCTACTACAATCCGAAGGAATCACCATTTTTCAAGTGCGCTGAAACATTGGAAACATATTTTGTGCATAAGATCAAGTGTTTACGAGAAAAATTTTCTGAGGGAAAATGATTTAATCAAAATAAGTGATTTACTGGCAATGAACGAGAAATATAACTATGGACAGTGCGTTTTGTTTTTTAAGACTATTTTGTTTATGAGGAATCAAACGTAACTTTTAATTATGGCTAATGAATAATAAGATATTTTCTATTTTAAGTCGTGTGAATCGCACGACATATAATTGGTATGGTGAATCAATATTTCTTTTGGTATATATGGTTTTAAACTTATGCTCATCCCGACAATTATGTAAGGTTGATAGTGAATAACCAGAAATTTTAATTATTAGCTATCGCTTATTTTTGTCGCTAAATTCACACGGCGCTAAAATAATTCATACACAGTGTTGCTACATAAAAGTGTGCATTGCATCATAAAACAATAAATATAGTTATGAAGATTAGACAACAGTCAAGTGGCGTGGCGTAAGAGACCATTTGTTGATATAATCATGACCAGTAAAGGTCCGTGCAGCAACAGATCAGAGAAGAGAATGATGGTACTGGGACAAAGTGTTCGTATGCTGAATGTGCGATTGATAAACTCACGTAAAATAAAAACCTCATCTGGTGAATTTACTGTGAACAAAAGTGGCTCATGTGTCCTGTTTAATTAATCAATAATAACGGTGAACTCTAAGACGCGCATAATAAATTGTACAAATTTGTTTATTATGCTCACAAATAATTCTTATTATGATCTATGTTGTTTTAATCACATAAATTTTCTATGAAATTGTTTATAAACGGAGACATATGATATTAGAATTTAAGATAACAAAAAATTGAGAAATAATTTAAATGAGTGAATTGTATAACTATGAAATAAAGTTCGCTTTGTAAATACCAAGTAGAAAAGCGGTTAGTGTAATGAAGTGGCTTTAATGGGACTTGATACCTTTCGATTTTGTTCAACAAATCTCAATTAAGTGACAGAATGAAGTGATGATTGTCCATGAGGAGCTAATGTGTACACGATGTTCATCTTGAAATATCGAAATAAACAATTGTAAACGATGTTAAGCAAATAACTTGTATACAATCACCGCTCTCTACGTGATAGCGTTCTAAATTTCGTGTGAAGTATGAGCCACAGAGAATTGTTCCCTTTGAAGGATAAAAAAATTGAATGAGGACAAACCACACTATTTACATCAGAAATCGTGATAGGAAAATACGAATGGGTCTCATCTCTTGATCTTCGAATGCTTTAATTTAAATTCCATTTTTCAAGGGATGGACATACACACCTATCGGGTTCCTTTTATTTGAATATTCTGCTGCGTTGATTTGTTTAATTTGAAATACAAGTACGATTAAACGAGCATAAGGAGCGAAAAAGATTGTAAAAAAATTCATGCCAGGATATTGATGAATAAACGCTTGTACAGTATTTTTAATTCAAGTTCCTCGATATTTCCTGGCAAATTGAAATCAATGAAACGAAAATTATATAATACTTATGATGTTGGAGATAATGCGATTATTTTACAATGATTATTAGTTTTAATTTTCCATCAATATTTTTCAAGATTAAGATATAAAAAAAGTTCAATCAATGATAATGTATAAGTCAGAGTATGTTGTAAGCAATATTATTTTTCCGTTCAGTGAATTAATATTCTCGTGAAAAACGTTGAAATAAATTCTTTTATTGTAGCAACAAAAATAAAACACCTTTGTGTAATATACTTTACGGCATGTTATCACACGCATTCAATAACTACCGTGTCAAGTTACAATTTTTCATACAACATATGTTTTGATAAGAGCTCAGAACTCTGTAAGTCAAAGTTTCAATAGTGCCAGTTTAATAGTTGAATGATTCTAATGCTTCTAAATAGCTTGTTTTTGTTCCGTTTCAGCGCAATTCGCGAGATTCATGAATATGAGACGAGAGAAAAATTGATATAAACATGAAAGGAAGGGCAAGACACATTTAAAATAAATCATGTGCATTGATTAAAGGTAGCAAAAGACTAAGCGAGTGCAACAAAATGTTAGACGAGGAGAAGCCCACTACAATATATTGTAATAAATATATTTGTACTAATTTCAAGATAATAATTCTGGCGTTTTTACTACATTCTTATAATTGATTAGAAGTATGATAAGGTGATTTATTATATCGATATGTATATAAATTACTGGCATATGGATTGCCACTTGTTTTCTCATTCCCATCATCTTTCAATTAAAAAAAGGGTGAAAATCAGCAATCATTGAAGATGTTAGTTTTAATTTTTCTACTTTTGGTTCTAGACCAACTTCTCTATTCCTCTTACACTTTGCTAATCTTTCATAATCAATATATCGCAGCATGTTCATCAAATCAATTATCGTTTCATGAATATATAACACTTGTATATAAATATATGTATATCAATCACTGCAGAACATCGTCGTGCCACTTATATTATTAATAGAATTTCATATTATATTGTCTTGATTGATTTTGTAAACCGATGAAAACTTTGCGGCTGGAACGTATTCATTCGATATCAAATGAATTCTCCAATGTAATTCAACTCGGAATCACGCGGGTCATCCTATTATCCTCACCACCGAAATTATGGTAATATTTTCGACCTGAGCCAGCCGAGAGAAAACCAAGCATTCAAAAGAGACCAAACAGTAGGCAAGACAAATTGCGGATGGGTGGGAGAGAGAGAGAGGAAGATAATGACATCGATGAGGGAGTGTTGAGTATGCGCGCATGAAAGAAGATTATACTTTCATCCACACTGAAGACGAGTTTCAGGAGCAGTAGCAATTCAACATTCGGTGGCAGCCTGTCGCACTTTTTGCAATTCACGTGAACTAAAGTAGATCGATAACTTTTTGTTCTACTATCTGGTGGCGAAGGCGGAATCATAATTTCATCAAGAACATTAATAACATTTTATCGGGTTTATTGAAGTTTCATTTATAATAAATTCGTTATCCTGAAACTCTCGATAACTCGCTACAGGATGATGAGTAAAGGGTTCATTCTTGCTCGAAGAAAATCAATTGGGTCTAGGACAGTTACTGAAGGTATTAAATACATCCTACTTTCGTTATTTATATTGGGCGCATCAATTCATATCAACTTTTATTGATGATTCTTTCCGCATCTCAATTGAATATCATTTAATCCACAATTTGATATTGATCAAGAATTCAATCGACCATTGAATATCTTATCTGTCGCAGAAACTCTACAAACACTCAAGTCAAATATTTGTACAGAAATACTGTGTCTTGTTTTAAAAAGCATAATTTTAGATAATGCTGTTGGTTCAAGTTGATATGTGGTATGGCGTCGACTCAACAGTAATATAAATGAAATGATGTTTTTCTTATAATGTGTATGCGTTAGTAATTACAAAGGCACCCATGTTTTGAGAGCATGTAAGTGCCTATTAAAATCCAAATGACTGTAAGTGATGTCAATAGAACTAAATCACCCACAGCACAAAGTACTGTCATTATTTAATCGACGTTTCACTCAATCATCATCAATGAAATCCTACATTTTTACTCATACGTCATTGTCCAATTCACTATAATGACTTAGGGTACAGAACGATACAAAGATGTTTAACCACGGAAACATGTGTCGAACCAAAGGGTCCGAGCGTAAAAACACAAATTCCTGGGCCTCAATCACAACAATTACTTGAAGAGCTTAAGAAATATCAGGTGGGGAACAGCGCTACACAATTTTATGGATAAATACGTGACAAGTTAATATCCCACTGATCAGATGACCATATGTTTTATAATTTTTACCTTTAGCAAACTGGGACCGTCCAATTATTCGCGAATTATGATGAATCTGTGGGCAATTATCTCGTTGATGTTGATGGGAACACTTTGCTTGATCTCTACATGCAAATATCTTCAATGCCACTCGGCTATAATCATCCAGCTCTACTTGAAGCTCTTTCCGATTCCCACAACTTGGTGAGTAACATCGAAGTCTTTATATATTTCAAGACAAAGACGTGTCACTGTCAATTAGTTCCGTGGATTTCCGACTTTTTCTATTTCCAAATTTTTTTCACCTTTCCGCGCGAATCCAACCCTGGAGAATTATCTCACACTACGTGTATTCATTCAATTAGAATACTTTAATGTTTCTTTATGACACTTAACTCCGAGTTTATGTTGATCAAGTATCTTTTTAGAGAACAATTATCAATAGACCAGCACTTGGAGTTTTCCCTGGTGCGGATTGGCCGAGCAAGCTAAAGAATGTTTTACTGAAACCCGGTGTAAGTTTTGATAAATCTATTTTGGGGAAGTCGATGTTATGGAGCGTTCGTTAATTTAAAAATGTCGCCCAGTTTGCGCCTCCGGGATTGACTCACATCACAACAATGATGTGCGGCTCATGCTCGAATGAGAATGCATTTAAAAATATCTTCATGTGGTATGCTAACAAGCAAAGACATAATAAAAACTTCACCCAGGAAGAAATTGAATCTTGCATGATGAATCAAACTCCAGGATCACCACACTACTGTATTCTCTCATTCAAAGGTAACACACTCACTGCCATTATCTTCATTTGATATTTTTTTATTCCATCTAAATACTTCAGATATGACGAATCATCTCCTTGGGATACCTTTTTTTTTCCAGGAGCATTCCACGGAAGAACTTTAGGTTGTTTATCGACAACCCATAGTAAATGGATCCATAAAATTGATGTTCCTGCATTCGACTGGCCAATTGCATCATTTCCTGCGTATAAATATCCTTTAGATGAGAATGTTAAGGAAAATCAGAAAGAGGACGAGAAATGCTTGGCTGAAGTACTGCTATACAATCTTCAATATATTGCCCACTTATTATAGGATTCAATTTAGAGCTTTTCACAGAGATAATTCATCAATTTTCAGGTGGAAGAATTGATCGTCAAGTTCAATAAGGAAAAAAACATGCCAGTAGCTGGTGTTATAATTGAACCTATTCAAGCTGAAGGCGGTGACAATCATGCTTCACCAGAATTTTTCCAAAAATTACAACGATTAACACGGAAATACGGTGTCGCCTTGTTAATTGATGAAGTGCAAACTGGAGGTGGTCCGACAGGAAAAATGTGGTGTCATGAGCACTTTAACCTGGATTCACCACCCGACGTAGTGACATTCAGCAAAAAAATGCAAATGGGCGGATATTATCATACAAAAGAGTTGATGTAAATCAATTTCACGCATTTTTTATCGTAAACACTTCATTTGTTCGTGTCGTAATAGATAATGAAAATAAAAATGGTACCATCTATTCTAGGCCAGACCAGGGATATAGAGTATTCAACACGTGGATGGGTGACCCGAGCAAACTTGTCCTGCTTGAAGTGATCTCTCAGGTTATTCGCAGAGATAATCTGCTAGACAAGGTTACAACTGTTGGCAAATATGTCCTGAACAAACTTGAATCACTTGAAAAGGAATTCCCGAATGTAATAAACTCTTCAAGAGGTCGTGGAACATTTATCGCATTCGACGGTGCATCATCTGAAATCAGGGATAAGATCGTTAAAAAACTTTTGGCACAAGGTGAGTACATGGATGTGCGCAATCTTCTCTAAGATTAAATATCCAGAGAAAAAAAGAGTCATAAGCAAAATTTTATGTGCAGGTATTCAAGCGGGTGGTTGTGGTGCAAATGCTATCAGATTGAGACCTGCCCTCACTTTTGATCATTCCCATGCAGATATATTCTTGGATAAACTTCGCACAATCCTCAAGGCATAAAGCCTTAAATAATCATATATGATATATGTTGAAATGTTGAGAGATGGTATTCGACACAATAATCTTCAGTCTTCCAAAATGTCACGAGCAATTCGTGTCAAAGATGATACTCCAATATTTTTGTATATATGAAGAATTTTACATTCATATCTGTTATTCATGATTTCGGAGAATTTTTCTTCGATTGATTGTCCGCATTTGAATTATTTTGATGCATAGTACATATTTGTGTTTCCTAGTTCATACATTTGAAGCAGAAACAACAAAACATTCGGATAATGAAATGTATTTACTATAAAAAATCATGGTTTTCTATTGATTCATTAACAAACAATTTAATAAAGGATAAACTGAAACAGAGAAAAAATTGAGTAAAACTAGCCATATATATAAATATATCTTACATTCAATTGAATTATTATCTAAATATAAATCATTTATTTTACTTCATCGTTGGCTACATCGATATTTCATTCAGAATCTTCGTCAAATGTACAAATTGGGGATGTTGACCTTTACGTTTGACATATTGAAGAGTTCTAACTCTCATTTTGGGATCAGCACAACTATGTTTGCGTGATATATTCCATAGAGTAGTTGCCATACTGGCGAGAGACGACTGATGAAGGTCAGCGCGTGTTATCAATCGTCCGAACAATTCAATAGCGAAATATGATTGCTTTTCATATTGTCCAGTCATTGACAAGTATTTGAGATGATTCAATATTTCTTCAAGAACTTTCGTTGCAATTTTATTCACTTCACCAATAAATTTCTGATCGCTACCATATAGTTTATCGTTTGAATCAACTTTATCCACATGATACGGATATGATTCGCGTGTTGTTGCAGCCAATAAATCGAGCACTCTTATATACAAAGTGCATTTGACTGAGCTATGTTCATCGAAGCATCGTTGTACGGCGTTTAATAGTCCTCTCATTAAATATAATACGCCGTGCTCTGGACTATCTGGTACAACAAGTAGTGTGGAGAGAAAATTTGAGAGGTATGACAACAGGTAAGGCTCGGAATTCTTTGGTCTTCCATCCATTTCGATGGTTTTTGGCATTTCAGGAATAAGACTCAGTGCAGCCTTGAAACATGCGTCAGCTAGGAAGAGAACAGTATGAATTCACAGTAATAATAATTATGGATGAAATATTGTTTGCATAATTTCAACAACGATATGTAAAGATGTGTACCTTGACCCAGACACTGGTTCAACAGAGCAACTTGTCCTGATAGAAGATACAGCTGCAAACGTGTTTGAACAAGAGTCAATGATGGAATGGTGATGTAACAGAATGCCGCACAAGCACGAACGAATGCTGCAGTTCTTCTTGTGTGATGGCCTCTCACAATTCTTCGTGTCTCAACGGCTTGTCGATTAACACATTGAACTAATTGAATATGAATGGCGTCGATATTAGGAAAGGTGGCTCTTGCTTCAGCATAGAAATTCAATTGTTTTTCAAAGTCACGTCCATAATCGACACGTTGGATAAGACCGCAGATAAGTGCACCAATTTGGCGCTTCTCATCATCCACTGTTAAAGCGCTAACAGAATCATGCATTATTCGGCAGATGAATATAAGTGCATTGATAATTATAGGATCAGTTATTGGTCCACTGTGAGCGCTATAACCCTCAATAATACTTTTGCATACTTCCACCTTGATGTTTTCCTTATGAAAAAGATCTATGAGTGGAAGAAAATTTTCCATAGTGAATAGCGATTCGTAATCTTGAGTATTTGAGATAATTTTCTCGACAACTGCTTGCATTTGTGGATAATAATGTTCCACAGAACGATCTGAGCCAAGATTTTTCATTATTTCACCTAAGAAGTCATTTAATTCCTTAATGGAAAAGTGGACGACGACAAATTGAATCCATATTTCAGTACAGTACATAAATTTGGCAGTATCATCAAGATTTGTCAGATACGTCCAAACATTATCAAATACGGCTTGACAATCGTCTTTTGACGGTGTTTCTTTGATGAAACACTCGCCCAAACTGCGGTAGAGTAGATATTGAGGAAATCCTGAGTCATCGTTACAATCTACTATTAGATTGATAAATTCCATTGAACGACTAGCAATGTACGTTGGTTTGAAAGCAACAAGAATGGCGTTCAAAAGTAAAGCTCTATTATTTTGACGTTTGCATCTTGAAAGAATTTCATCCAGAACATTGTCTGTGGTGGCAGTTCTTGTCATCACTTGCAAAATCCAGTCGAGTGCTGGTGTATAAAGATTCAAGTAAACAGGGGGTGATATATTCTGACGGTCCAGCTCAACTTTAATTGATTGATTGAATAATTGATGATAAGTTAGAAGGAAGTCATAGAGATTTTCTTGAATGAATGCAAAGTCTGAAGTTTTGTTAAGAGCTAGGCCAACTCGACAAAGATAACATCGAGCATAGACAGCAATCAAAGGATTTCCAATGCCTCGAATCATTCGCGTAATCCGAAGCAAAGCCGTATTGAATTCATTCATGGTTAAAAAACTGTATGACTTTATGATTGCCATCTCGATATAGAGTCTTGGCACTAACTCTCTTATCGAAGCTGTTTTAAAAAACCAATTTCTACAAGTTTCCTTAGCATTTTCTGGCACCATATCAGGAGTAAAGTTGTCAGGTAAACTGGTCGGTATTTTACTTCCAGGTTTATAGTAATCAGCCTTCACCTTAAGTCTTTCGTATACGAGTTTACCAAATATATCAAGAATATCGGTGATGAGAACAAATTTGCTGGGATAGAATGCTATTGCCGAAGTATCGACAAGTAATTTCGAACATTGAATAGCTATTTTCAGTGCTTTTACTCTTTGGTCTGAGTGCCATGCCTGTACTAATTCATTATTCAATTGTTCTATACGTGAAACATATTCTTGCTGTGAAAGGTCAAGCATTTGTCTCACACTACCCTCTTCAAAATCATCCAGTTGCTCCAAACGATTACGAACTTTGTCCACAATATTGCTGGGCTGAACCTTTACAACTGAAAAAAAATCAAATTATATTTGTAACTGATCAATGTGGCTTAATCATTCGCATCAAATAATCCAATACATTTACTTTTTTCTCCTCCATTCAGAAAACTTGTAACGATTGACAATTTCTCTGAAGTAGTGTATTTATTCAAGATAGCTGCTCTACGGACCGACCAAGGTTCTACCAATTCATCTAACGGGTCATTTGCCTTCTTTTTCGTTGCTACTAAATTGGAAGAATAGTCCCACTATAAAAGAATTGATCGGGAGTTTGCACCAACAATGGCCATCACGAGTTGAATCAATAGCATCTAGAGCTTACATAATGTTCGGCACAACCGAAATTTCCCTACCTCATCAGCAGCCATTCTCGATAAGGGATCCAATTCCTCACGAGAAAACTGCGTAAGTGGATCTGTACCGTCCAATGCAGAATGTCCAGCCAATGGATCGTTTATACAAATTCCAACATTTATCGGCGTATGAATTGGAGTAGGTGTACCTGTCGATGGACCCGTACTGGTACTTCTTAGAGTTCCTCTTCTCATACCAGATCTACCATCAATTGTCTAGACAAACAAATTAAACATTAATGATCATAAATATATAAATCTACTCTGTTTAATATATATAAGCTCACCGATATCGTCACCGGTTTCAAAGGATGGTCCATCACTTCCTCCATCATTAGAGGCTTTGTTATCTTGTACTCCAAAGGACATGATACCCTAAAATATTCATCATAGTATTTTATTATAAATTCTTTCGTTGAATTTACTATAAAATGTTTTTTCATAAATGATTCAATTTACCAGCAAATATCTGCCATGATTCCAACTTTTATATATCAATAACAATCGATGTTTTTCATGAACTCCTGACTGCTATCACCAACGGTATGTTTGACGAAATTTTTATTGTTTCTCATGTATTTCCGATGTTTATATTCGAATTATCATCGAAAATGCCATGTTGACATGAACGGATTCCAACTTATAACAATGCAAAATCCCATATCTCGAATTTATTCTCAATTCTGCAATATTTCACGATTCTCATTGTGGTTATCTTTTTGTTGATTATTGTGCACACATATATTCGTGTCATGTATGTGCACAGTAAAATCTCTAAATATCTCACAGTTTACTGCTTTACAGAATGAATATGCAGAGCCCTGTTTTATCGCACCAATTGATGCTTAACCAATAAACGCACCCGATTTTGCGCGGGTATTTCAACATATGCGTCTATTTTGTACTGGTTAAATTTATCTGGATAATTATAATGTTAATATAAAGAAGTAGGTAATTAAATAAATGAAAGTCACACCTGTGTTAGTGGATATTATGAAGGACATCATAAAGAAAAATTCATGGAGATTTCAATTGTTTTATGCCTGATGTTCACTTGTACACTTTGTATTGAATGGCTAAGTATTTGATATTCATACGCAGCATTCTGACGCTGCTGTGCGCCCATATTTAATCAGTTACACACACTGCTGTAATGTTTCAAATTTCAACAACAATTCAAAATAACAGTAAAATCATTGATAAATATTTAGTGATGTACTTATCGATTGTTTTGAATGTTGCACGTATGCGAAGATGCAACATTTTGGTAGATGTTGACATAATGTTTGGTTGGATATATCTTCACGAGATTGTCGGAATAGTTTCCGCCTCGTATGTTGTGAAATATTTTCACGCACATTCACAAATATGGATAAAACATTTGTTGTTTTGCGTTATCCTTTTTCAAAATAAACCTTAGGTCTTCCGCATTTCCAACACGTATCTGCTGTTGTCGATTGCTATATAAAGAGATCGTATGAAATATCATGAATAATTATTGGAATTAATGTTTCATGTACTAACAAAGTCATTTTGATTCATCATGATGAAATCTTCTAGAAATCTTTTGATTTTCAATGTCTTTATTTTTCTTATATCTTCGTCAGTAGGAGAAAGAGTGGTAAGCAATTTTGTGGTTCTATCTCAATTTACCGGTTTGTTATATTTTTTTATGACCTGTAGTTGGAAAAACGCAGATCTCGTTATGATGAATATTCTGAAGAGGACTCTGACACGGCACCAGGTATGTCATGTTAATATTGTTTTACTTGTTGCATTTGATTTCTCATATACAATCATATTTATGACTTGCAGAAGTTTCGGGCGGCTCCAATGAAGATGGTGGAGAATGCGAAGGTATGTCCTCAGTGTATGATGATGGAGATGATCTGAGTATGTGCGATTATGATTCACTCGGCGATTCCGTTAATATTACAGAAACATTGACTACTTATGTGGACTGTCGGCACGAAGGCATTAAAATTGTTGTAATGTCTGATAAACAACAAGGCAAATTTTACGTTAGCAATCATCAAAATGATCATGGTTGTAAACAAGATATCTCAAAAACGGCTCGAAATACATCTCTATTCATTCCATTTGGAAGTTGTGGTTTGATTAGGAGCCCAGAAGTGCTTATGAATATAACAATTTTGCCAGATGATAAAGTAGTGAATAGCAAGGCAGCTATAATTCCTGTGAAATGTCCATATGTACCACTCAATTCGACCGTATCGCATGACCTTCCATCGAAAGAAGTGCCTTACAAACCTCATGCACCTGCTCATGCAACTGGACCACCTAAAATAAAATATACCTTCAGTATAAAAAAGAACACTGGATCCAGAAATAAAGATGAGCTTCATGCTGACATAATAGTCGTTCCGGAGGTTCAGGGTGCACGAGCCAAAAACTGTTTTGCCCATGCTAAGAATGATACTTCAATCAAGATGAAACTGACAGACGAAAATGGTTGCGCAGAAAAATCAAGCGAATTCCCGGGATGGACTTGGAATGAGAAAGAAAATAAATTGGAAGCGAACTTTTCATCTTTCCACCTCTTAGGTGCTGATACAACTGAAATAAACTGCACTATGGACCCCTGCTTCGTGAAAACGGAATGTGGAGTAAGTATCAATCTTATGATCATTATCATTTTTCTTACTATCGTGTAGATTGTTTATACATAATAAATGAACTGTAAAATTTCCAGCCCCCATGTCCTAAAGCAGACTCACAACGGCGCAAGTGTAAAGACAAGTTGCATTAGTGGAGAAAAAGATAGCACCTACCAAAATTATTGGGAATACATTTCAAAATTGACATATCGCATACTGTGTTTATTGCCAGGTTTTTTATACCATATTCACTTTGACATATTGACCGTAGGCATGTATAACAATATTTCTTTCTTTCTTTTATTAATTTTCGTGTCAATATACAAATGGTTTTTATCGGTTAATTTTTGTTCTTTTTCTTTCGTTATAATTTATGTATGTGGTTTTATAGTAATATAATGAATAACCATGGGTTCAATCTTTCTTTATCATATATTCTGTTCAATTGTTTATTTGTTCGTTTTTTTTCATGATATATATGTATGGGAATATAGAAAAACTGTCTTGAATTAGTAAAATAAATTAAGTAAACGCATTTCTGTGTATGTGTATTGTTCATTATACATTCGATCATTCATTCTATCATACTCTCTCGTTTTTATTTTCATACATATTTTTATATTGATTTTCATGTTGTTTTTCGACTTGTTCAATGAATTATTCTGTTTCAGTAAATATCAATAATATCCTATAGATTTGTATGTGTGCACGCGTGTTGAGTTTGTTTTATATTAATACCTTTCATAATTAGTTTGCTTAGTTATGAGTATATCTTATTCATTTCTGCCATTATATTAGGATTTTCCTCATTAACTCTGTCAAGCGTCATTGATATTTTTCAATGTCGCTACTCCACTAGATTTTCGAAATATACCTAACACAAGCCCGATTGCTAATATTTACGCGGATAACATCTAACGTACAGATACAATGATGTGATGAGATACATATGAAGATGTCACCCAGGTGTACTGGCACAGAATTATATATCGCTCAGATAAAACGATTAGAGCAATGACGTTTACACCTGAGGCTTCACCCTACGTTCACCGTATGGCTATCTACTCGCTAAATTTTCTATACAGCATGACGCTAGTCGCCTCACAATTATTTTCGGGTGATGATGTTTATGTTTTCTGATGGGAAAGGGTAACAATTTGTTATTCTATTTATTCATGCAATACGTTGCATTATTTGCAATACGAAAAGAAAATTCGCTATTACAGATGCCGATAATTTACTTTTTCTCCTTTAGCTTCTATTCTCCATTACCATCATTTCTCTCCATTTCGCTAACACTCCCATCTCGGATCAAGTGATATAAAAAAATTTGCTGCTGCTGCTGTTATCGCTGCTGCGGGGCAGTGGGACGATGAATATTCGTGTTTTCCTTGTTTTTTTATTCTTTACTTGCTCTTTCTCTTCCTTTGATCTGAGTTCACTTATTATTGTTGAATTTATCTACCGATAAAAAACGCTAGTTTCCATTCGTTGATCGTTGCATCGGTGGGATTACTGAATCACGTTCTGTTCCATATATTTTTCCTGCTTTTCTCGCCATATTACCCAGCATTTCCATAGAGCATTTATGCGCTGATCTTAATGAAAGCGCCCACTCCTTCAAACTAATCTCGTCCTACCGAATGGAATACATTAAATTCATGAAGTTTATGAAATGTCTCTGCCGATATTTAGTACAATAACTTTTGTCGATAAATGTAACTTACCGGGTTTGTGAGTACTATTTTCGCGTCTCGTGTACGTACAACGATGCACTGCTCTCCCTTGACATGCTGGAGATCAGCGCTAACTTCCTCCACCTGAAATCAAAAAATAAATAGGAAGATATATAAGACGCAAGATATAGTATCATCATAATAGACAGTTACTAATGGGATATTGGATATACCTGGTCTAGGAAGACAAGTTCAGGTTTAGTTGTAGACTCAGGATGAAGTTCCAATCTATTCGGATATAATTTAGCATATCGCGTTTGCCATGCACTGGCGAACGGGCCACCCAGTTTCTTTATGTACCCATGAAGTATGCAATCCGATCCTAAAAAATGCAGTGAATTTCTCATTTCCAATATCTATGTAATTATTTAATGATGAAACAAAAGAAGATGAAAATTATAATGATGCCTCTTTCCGTACCTTTTTCATCGGCATCGAAACGTAACTTTTGCTTCGCCTTCTTTTTGTTCTCCATCTATGCAAATATAATCAAAGGTCAATCATAATATATTCATTAAAGTGGGGAATGAATAAATTTCTCATTCTCATATTTGTGTTTTCCACTTTCCCAAATTGAACAATACCTTATCTGCTTCGTTATTGATTGTTTCGAAAACTGTTTCGGCCACCTCCGCCTGCCACCTCTCCGAAATAACAAGTGGAAAATTTTTATAAAGATCTTGATCGGCATCAGTAAGTTTGATGCCTTTAGTATCTTCCTCATCAAAAGAACCGATATCGAATGCATCGGCAGCATTGACCTCACCCCGTGGTGGTATCAAGGGTGGTGTATATTTTTGGAGGTAGACTTGTTGCCAATCAATTCCACTGAAAAATGGATGTTCTTTCAGTTCATCCGCCCCGCCGCCGTGGCATCCCAGCCTGTTGTTCACATCACGCTGCAGCAATCCCTCCAACAGAGAGCGAAGTTCTCTCGAAAACGATTCTGGTAACTCAACATTCTGTATGATCAAAAATTAGAAGACAAATATTTATCACGTCTATTGATGTTCTGTCTAATCCAATTCTTTGTGATAGCAGCTCACCATGGTAAGGGTCATTCGATCGATTTCATGTTTATCCTTAGTTTTATGCTGCCTGAATGGACTGTGGCCTTTCAATAATTTATAAAGCATGCAACCAAAAGAAAACCAGTCTGCACTCGAATCATATGCAGTACCTTTTGACAACACTTCAGGAGCCATATATCCGTGTGTGCCACTGTAATAAATAATCACATTATTTATTACATTTTATTATCTACTTCAAGTTGTATTTGGTTAATCGCATCAATGAAATATTAAATTACTAACACACTAGCGTGTGGCTTTTTTTTCGAGAAATCACAAGCCAGTCCCAGGTCGGATATCCTCACGTGTCCATGCTCATCAAGTAAAATATTTGCTGGCTTGAGATCGCGGTAAACAATGAAACGTCGATGCATGTGCTCAAGCCCAAGTATGACTTCAGCTGCATAGAATTTCATTTCTGGCTCATTGAATACTCCATGTTGACTTAAGTGATAATGAAGATCACCACCATTCATTAGATCCAAGATAAAACATAGCTTATCTGGAGTATGAAAAGCGTACGTCATGCAGACGATAAATGGACAATCCACCTGATAAGAATTATTATTTGAATGAATTTTGATTCATAGAACATATTGAATACTGATAATGGTATAATCCAACTAACCCCTGTGCTGACTAGAGACAACATTATTCTTTCGTTGAGTGCCAATGTCTCACCTTGCTTCATTTTGATACGTTTCTTGTCGAGACATTTCATTGCGTACATTTTTCCTGTGTCTGCTTTGCGGCATCCATAAACCTCACCAAAGCCGCCCCGTCCGATTATGCGATGAACGCTGAAGTCGTTCATTGTCAACTAAACAAACAATAGTGAATAGGCGACGAACACTATTGATTATTGAACATGCGTTCAAGGAAGCATTAATGGAAATAAACAGATCGAATAGGTTCTACTTCGCTCACCTGAATATTCAGTTCGAGATTTTTCCATTGACAAAAACGAGTATACTTTTCACTGCAAAAAAAAACATCATCAACATGTTATTCTGCTCACTACGTAAATATATTCTTTCGATCCTTTACTTACCTCTCCAAAAATTTTTTAAACGGCTCAGCTCGCAAATGATTGAATATTTCTTCTATGTATGGCTGTAATAATAAGTCACCGTGAATGATTATGTCATTATAGTTATATCTGATACTGCAATATGTATCAAAAATTTACCTCGAACAAATTAACCGGAACTTCATTTCTCATCAAATATTTATGAACATGAGATACTGCATCGCTAGAATATTCCTAGAAAACAATAATGGATTAAAAGGTGTTGGACGCATAAAGGTGAAAAATTTCTCTCCCTTATCACTATATATTTCCCACAGTATATCATTTCATTCTCAACCGTGACACATTAAAAATAGACGGCGAATACAAAAGAAGTGAGTTGCATATTTACATGTGAATGCGCCAGGAGTTCTTTCATTATGAAATTGTCATATATTTCCCGAGCAAGTTTTCTTCTTTCTTCTGGACACTCCAGTTTTTCATACGCTTTTATCTGTAGTAAATCCATGAAAAAAATAACATGAATATCTTTGGTGATAGGATATGTGTAAATATAAAGATAATATGCATTCACCTCTTCATAAAATCTAAGCTGTGGTATCGGCTCTTCCGACACTGTTTCACAAAAGTCTTTGAATAAAAGATAACCTGGAACAACATCAATAAATACCATATGTACATTAATTATATCTTCACATTACTACTAAACAAATAATTAAAAATATTACGATACTTTACCTAACATTTGATTGAATATTTTATCAAAGTTTACTTCATTCTTCTTTTCCAGATATTTGTGCATAACACTTCTCACACTGTAATAACAAAAAAAAATTGTAAGCTCAAAAATATAAAGGGCGTGACTATATCAAAGAAACATCAGACAAAAGTTTTGCAGTCATCTACATTTTTCAGTTGGTTAACAAATAATAAATTGTTTGATGCGGTTAAAACAATGGGATTGATTGTTCATCTCTGTTATGACAATTGAATCCCAAAGTGCTTTGATCTGTTGTTGAATCAGTCCATCATAGTTGTCTATTGGTATGCAATAAAAACTATTCAGTGGGGCATCAATAGTCAAGATCTTCAGAACATTCAAAAACACTTTAATGAATAATTCATCACGAAAAAAAAAAAACGTCGTATCTAACGAAATCAATAATTGGAAATGAAAATATATATACTCAGCATAGTAGCAGATTTGAACATGGATGATTGTATAGATTTTGAAATATTATATTTTTCATCAAAAATTCTTGCTGACACTACAAGTCCAAGCATAATATCTATAGTAATAATAATATTACGTTGACTAATTATTCAATATTATTTAGGTAATACGAAGATGGATGTTGCTAAAATTGTATATTCTGTTAATACTACGCAGTAAGAATATATTGCCCAAAACTTTGGTTTGAAATTTGTGAGAATACCAAAGTTCTACCACTGAATATCGGTGAGTTTGCCTCTTGCAGTAACAGTTAGATGAAACTTCGTGTCTATTTTTCTCAAAGTACTGTTCTGATAATCGATACCAGCAATATCTCTCAGTACTTACAAAAGTGTTTTCGTTGATGTTGGTAAAAATATTCATGAGACTAACATTGATTATTTTATTAAGTGATCGTCCAATTTATGCTTCATCATAATCCTTTTTATATTCAATATAAGTAAATATATAACTTCACACTTTCATGAGGGTGGATATTTTAAAAATCAAATTATTCCATTGAAGAACAAACTTGTTTTTGACATCAACCAAAATATTTCGACAATGATTGTAATGCTATCGAATCACTGATTAAAATGAAAGTGAGAATAAAAAAATAATTACACTTCCTTCATCATTGCTCATTCTATATTTGCCTATGTTCTACAATGCAATTAAAATACTATTTGTCCATAGTAAATGCACTCTACTCACGGATGATACTACACTGAAATAATATCATCCGTATATTTCTGTGTAGTTAGAGCATCTGCTTTCATGGATTATAAAATACTACTCTCAATCAACAAATTGAAAAACAATAACAATTTTTATTTAACATTGTGATTCTGACATAGATCAACAGAAAAATCAAATTCTTGGAATTTTATACACCAGAAATTGATGTAGCTAAATTTAACAAAAGAAGAAATCAATAAAGTATCAATCCCAAAAGATTCAATAGAAAATTACCGTAACATTATCTTACAAAATGTTCTTTTCCCCTATCAAGGTCAAATTAAATTGATACGCACTACGTAGGAACATTGAATGCAATTTATACCCCAGCCCAGTATAAAATTACGTACTTGAAATGAATATTATACTCATTATAGAAATATTCGCATCGATTGCTTTCTCATGATAGAAAATATGTTTCGACAACATTATCCATAAATAATTAATTGTTCATAAAATAGAAGAACTATTCGCTTGATAATCGCTCTAATTCGCCATACGGTTGAGTTACACGTTTCATTACCGATAGTCAACGTTGATCCGATGAGATCCTGGGAAGCGTCATCATTATATATCATGCTTATGTGTTTTTTGCACATATAAATATAAACGCGCGTGCGCGCCCATAGATTGTGCTTTGGACAACCATAACGCTACCACCGACCTATTAATAGATAATTTGTATGCATAAAAGTAATGTTAGATTAAAGATGGTATTACTATTGATATTCTGAGGGAATAGAACGAATGAGTTCATACTTCTCATTGTAATATATTCATTTTTTATCTTCGATTATTCCTCGTCATTTTAATGAACATTCCAATGTTATAATTCATATTCTCATGGTAACTACAATCCCATGTTTCCTTTGCACCCTTCACGTAAATAATAACATGTGCGGATACATTGTGTGTGCGATTAAAAAATATTGTATATGAATAGTCGCACGGTCGGTGACGTACGGATGTCGCGTATACATATTCCAAGTGGTGGAGATCATTGTGCGATGTGCAACACGAATACAAACACAACATTGAATTACGATAGCGTGACGTACATCTCTTGCTTTCCGGCCAAGTGTACACAACCATCTTCTTTTCAGTAATATCAGTGGTTGTATGCTGCCAAGCCTGACGAAGTTAGACTAACGATAATATCAAAACGAGAATACAAGAATTTGACTCAATGTTGGAATTAACTGAACTTGCTATAATTCATTCTTTCAAATTCAATAGTAATGATAATAATCTCTTTGTATATTCAATTATTTCTATGAGATTTATGATAATTAACGAGATACGAACAATGATTACGTGTTTTTCAATGTTACATAGAGAGTACGGACATTCTATAGAGAAATAATTTCGAAAGGATTGAGGGCAAATAAGCTTAAGAGAGGGTGCTCGCTTCATTCCACTCACTTTGAACATTGCTGCGCAATACGCTCGTCAAAGTCGAGGCAATCATCCTTTTAAGTCCCTTATCCCTTTATCGGGATTTACGTTTTCGATTCAATGCATGAAATACATAAACTAATTGCCAATTATAGAGGAAAAACGCCGACGCAATTTAATATCTGATGACGTATTATTTTAAATCCAAAAGTTGTTCACATTGTTATATGAAAGCTTGTGCGACATGAATTTTGAATATGAGTATGCGAATTGGTCTACCAATGTCTTTCACCTTGATCGAGAATTCAAAAATAACTTTTGACAATTCGAGAAACTAAAATATAATCCATTGCATTGTAATAAACATACGAAGCATTGTTGTGCTAATGAATTTTGTGCACTTTAATAATATTAAGTGAAGCAATTGAATCTTAGCAATAAGAACCAAGTTCATAATTGTGCTTTCCGTGTAGTGAATTTCACACGAGGCTTTTACAACTGGTAGAGAAAATTGAGAGCATGAATTAAAACGAATTGCTCGAATGAAGCTGTAACGTCGCCAAACAATTTCAGATTATTTTACATCATCATTCTTTCTTTCGTCTATTCTCGCTTTTTCTTTTTTCCCTTCTTTCATTTTTTAGATTAAGTAATCAAGACAAGTTAGACATATGCCCTTGATTCCATTTTATGTTATCAGTATTGATGCTTGATATCAATAATCAAGTAGAAATATTTTCTGATTTTCTTCATGTCCACTGAGAATTTTGTCGTGTTGAAATCAAATGTGGACTTTTTTTCGCTCAATGAATTGTACATTAATATGGAAATTATCAATTTATTTTTCCCTCACAGATCTATTGACCGCCAATATCTATCAATCACACTCAAATAAACAAGTGCGTACTATTCAAAATCTATTGTTCGTGTACAGAAGATAACTAGATACAATTCTGGGGGGAATTCGATGATGATTGGAATTGGATCTCACTGTTCTTCCCCCTACGAGTTATACTTGAGGATAATTGGTGAAATATAAAAGGAAACTGATACCTGACGTAGTACGCGGTGGGGATGAACCGTACGTCGAAACACTTGATTCATCACCACGACACGTCACTACGCTGCCGGGATTTTTTCATATTCTATCAACGATACTGTTGAATTTATGAATCATAAAGAGAAATCAATGAAACATAAGTAAATAAAAATAGAATTTTATACCCAACTGTGGATAACGAGTATCATCTTTGAGCTAATAGAATTCAATATAGTCGCAATTATTAATTAGAATTTGATTGATAAATCCATGGAAGAATTGTAACTGAATATGAGCAAATTGAGCCATACTGAATACTTGAGCCCCAAACCATTTTCCAACCTCGAATGTTCAATCTCGAAGCGGGAAAAGTTGTTTATTCTTTATGAATGAGATGGAAGCATTGGACGGAGGCTAAAAGCGATAGACATGAATTATTAAAGTTCAATTTGTCCCTTGGAAAACCGGTAATGGCACGGTGTCATGGACAAAAAAAAAGGAGACTCCTTAACTGCTATGCCCAGAAATAAATTTTATTTTTGAGAGACAGAATTTTTCTGTTGGGCCTTTCGTATTAAGCGATTCCAATTGCCAAATGGTGATGTAGGTCGAGGCACAGAACGTCGGCGAATGTGTAAGACATTGGGGGGAAGTTGGGTAGCTTGCTCTGCAATGACCTTTGCGCGCCTGCGTGCCGTTCAGAAAACTCTTTTTTCGTTCACGAATATGACATATATGCATGATATCTCACACATTGTACAAAATGCTCTTCCACTCGGAAATTCCGATGCTCTTTTGCTTGATCATTCTAAATGCTTTGCATGTATATCCACTATACGTTCCGTATGACAACAATGAAATTTACATTTCCATTGATATTTCCTTCTTTACTGTATTCAAATTTTTTGTAGGGAGGATGCAGTCATTATTCTTTGACATTTAGTGAAGTATCTTTGACATCTTTTTAATATCTCCTCTGTTATAATGGAATGAAATTGCCCGCTTTTTAAGTTTCACTGATTCGAATATCTAATCAGTCCTGATTAGACCACGGATTTCATTAGATTATGATTTAATAAAATCGATAGCAAACATTCAGGGGCTCGTTCTGGTCATCAAATTTTTATACTTGAAATGTCGGACAATAAAGCCTTGATTGGAAATGATACGATGAATACGCTGAGATATGAATTTTCTATTGTTGAATGAATAATGGTTGTACGGCGAAAATGCTATCGAGACTGGTCGGAGGTCAAACGCCCCAACTCTTATAGGATCGATGCACCGGGCCGCAACTGTTTGTAAACACCACTTTTGCCATTTCGTTGTTCCAGTATTCGCATCATCAGCCGCTATTGACATCCCTATTTTTTCAAGTGGAAAGGTCATACTTTCCATGGCAAACATTATGATGTTGTGGTGGAATTATCGAATTGAGAGAGTTATTGCCAATAAATTTACATATGTATACAAATTTACCTAAGGGACAAGCGAAAAATGGTGTAAATCCTTACGATTGATATATATTTGAGTGTACGATGTGCTATAAACTGATGTAAAGTTGATGAAATATCTGGGATTACCTAGGATCCGGAAGGATAATTTTTTTGCTCGCCCTGGCAGCAGGTGTGCATTTACTCTTCTCCATTGCCATGAGATAGCTGACGTCCGCGAGGACCGCCTCGAGGTCCGCCATGTTGGCACGTTGTTATCCGCGATTGATACAATCTCTTCCTTGTTCTCCTTCTGTTTGAGAAGTTGGGGGCTGGTGGTGGAGTACGTTTCTCGTGTCGTCGCCAGCGGCACCGCTGCGGCCAGCAGCCACAGCGGCGTTTTAACCGACTTCGCGCACTCAACTGTTCCTTTACTACTTCTTTCTTATGTCCTGTTCAATTGCTATGACAATTTACCGAAAAGTCTTCAGGGATTATGATTTGAGTTTCGATACACTACAACAAACGCCCCAATTTCTATAACATTAAAAATTCACGAATCAAATATGATTCTTGGTAATTTTTCGTCTGCGATCATGAGCTGATAATACGCTCCCTCCAAATGTTCTTTCTTCAATTTATCGCATATTTTTAGCTCGAAGACATCGTTTGAGCATTGGATACAGCCAACTGAGAATGGACACACTTTGCCACACTCTAAAGCACGTCGTATCTTTTTTCCTCCTTATTTCAATGCAATACCGTTCTCCTACGAGAAAAAGGTTCCACTTTGGCTTACGCCATCTAATTGAATATTATATTTAACAACATCAAGGTCATTGTAGCAGCAATAAATTAATTATCATTGTCATTTATTGAAGCACTTGGTATTTGCTGCGTTAACACACAATCAACAGAAGTGAAGAAAAAAAAAAAAGAATTTTATCAATGTCGTTTTTGGTCGGATATCCCTTTCCCATTTACTACAACTCTCGACCCCAACCGCAAACACAACATCGGAACAAATATTATTTCTTTTCAATTTCACCTCTGTGTTTTGATTTTTCTTTTTTTTTTTATGCTTATATTTTTTCTTCACAATTTTAAATATTCATTTATTTATTAATTTTCGCGGAGTTTTTGGTGCGAAGAAGACCGAGTGAGTAATTCGTGGATTGTTGAGGGTGAAACTATGAGTACAGTGAGGAGGAGTGATTTGGGTGTTGGGTGTTTGGTGCTTTGACAGCACCAGCTTTGTCTCCCCCTCGACACGACGATGACACTCGCGCAAAACTCGTCTCACCCAGTCACGCACACACTATTGCATTTTATTATGTATATATATTATTACTGTATTCAACTGTATATATTGGCTGTATGCTATAGAATATGTTATAGCTCCGGTCAGCTCCGCGTACGCAGACGTTTCAGGCTGTTTCAGAGCCCGCGACTTTCTGTACTGCTCTGACTGTTCTGCACCCTCTCTCATCCATGTTCTCCCATTCACCCACATTCGCCGACGAATGTACGAAATAAAGATGATTTTGTAACATTATCTACATATATTTTCGGATAGAACTATACGCAGTCACTTGCGGTTGCATACATATACGACAATGGCCGTCATGGCGGCAAAATTTATGAATTCAAAACTGTATTATCGGCCGGTAATGTAGATCAGATTAATTTGTTTGTGGGAAGATATTAATATTGTTAGTTATTCTGTTTAGAAAAATGCTTCGTTAAATAATCAATTTTTTTCCAGCGACATTACATACAGCATGAAAAAGTAATCGAAATAGTAGTTAGTTCATCTTATTTGGATATTTGATGGTCCGATTCTTCATCACCAACTTCATCTCGGACCTCAATATATCCCACACAAATGTCAACAGACTATAAGAAGTTTTTAATTAACATTAATGTTTATACACCCTTAGCGAATACTGAATATTCTATGGAAAAACTTACATCTTTGCATCGACGTTTTTTATTTGAACTGGCATAAATACGGAGATGATAATTGTCGGGTATAGCTAAACGTGGGATGTCTTCAATAATAAATCTGAAAGGTAATATTAGAAACAAATATGATTATGATTGGATCCATTATGTTGATTTTCGGCTTCTATTGTGGTAATTGATTTGAAGTCAATGTATCTTACTGGAATTTCATATGGTAGCGATATTCATACATTGAATCACTCATGGGGGTGATTATTTTGAAGATCGTACTTGAATGTGCAGACATGTAACCACACATAGGTTCAATTGATAAGCAATCTTGAGGATGAGGATCCCAATAGTTATCTTCAAAATGGTGAAGATCAGAGATCTTTTTTTCCCAACGGTAAAACATACCTAGTTCACTAGATATTTATTATTGAAACTATTATTGAATTTATTCTGTGAGTTTTAGAATTATGTGTTCTAATATTTGCAAAGCATACCATAGATTTGTTAGATTTATATCAGTTTGTAATATTTTATTATCGGCATCCCTATTTAAATCCACCACCCAATAGTCTTCATCATCATTCTCTTGCTCCCATGACACTATACGTTTAATGTCCTAAAATATAATCTTAATTACTGTTTATTGATAAAGAATATAAATTTCAGACAAACTATCTGACATTTCGTGTTCAACCTTTCCAAATTGAATAAAATTGTGGTCAAAACTAATTCCATCACCGAGAACTTCCACATATTGATCAGCAAAGTTATCACAAACAATAATTATCTCTTCGGCATGCAAACCATGGTATAATGGTACGAATTGCGTATGAAGAATAATCGACTCATTCCTTTTGAGTGAAAAGTAGGCTGGCCATATAGTGAAACAAGGCATGACAATTCGATTGTTTTGTGAGATGGACTGGTATAAAAGTTTCAATGATTTAGTATTGGATTCTCAACTTTTATAGTTTCACATACTCTAATGTCCATTGTATGCCAATCGATTTCTGCCATTAGCAAAAATCGTCCATCGCTACCAACATTCGTAATCATCGTTTTCACGACTATTTCTTCGCCAATGAAGCACATAGCACAATCTAGTTCTACTCTCATAGCATCACGCCATATTGAGTCTTGTCTTTTGTTCTTGATATGAATGTTCCGCTGTGAAGAATTCGTTTTTTGGAGCTTTTATATTGAATAATAACTTACCTAATTTCTACCGTGATCATTTCGTAAGAATTGTAGGAACTTTCCAAATCACAGGCAGTCTGATTGCTCAGCTGTATATTTGGAATATGGGAGACAATGTCCTCATCAGAAATATTGAATGCTATATAACATGAAGAAAATAGTGGGACATGTTAGATGATGATATTTTCTTTCGAAATTTCATCTTTGAAGAATTACCTTCAAGTATAGGATTGTCACGAAAAGCGTGCACATAGATGACAATTGATTTACCATGTTCTACGTTGATTATCATTTGCTCCATGTATTCTTCCGGATGCTTTGGATAAAAAAGAATTGTCAATGTACCTTGCATTCCTGGAGCCAAGTTTTTTCTCTCACCACTGGGTGAATTATTTAGCATCACTACAAATTCTGAATTGGCCTTTCGTCGTAGCAATTGATATTTGGCTATTGCATTACTGATATTTTTTATCGTAACTTTCCTCTGTAGTTTAAAATTATATTTGTCTATCAATTCATTGGCATAATTGATAATCTCATCATATAGTTTACTTACTTTATGAAGTTTATTTAGCCGAAAATTATAAAATTCTACATTCTGTGGTTCAACTATTAGAATATTTTTTGCCGAAACGATTTTCGAAATGCTTTGTCTAAATTTTGTCAAACAAAAACATTTTTCGTCTGTTTAGAACCATCTGTTAAATCTTTTTTGTTATGTGTTACGATACTATATTTACGTTCCAGAATTAGTGAGACTTCCCGAATGTTTATTTGCCTTCGTTGCAATTTTTTTCCTTGGACAATTGCTTCCATTTTTATTGCGATCTCTTGCATGAACTGATTCAACGTCTCTTACACATTCAGACATGTTCAATGACTCTCTATCACAATTTTTCCTTATTGGTGTCAATTCATAACACAGCAACAACGGAAATTTATCGGTCAATGAGCCCACCACTGTAGTAGTGAATAATGATGAATCAACAAATTTTCCAATTGTCTCAATGTCTTTCAGTATCTTTTTGAAGTTTTTATATTTCTAAAAAAACATAATTGAGACGGAATCTATGGGCATATTATGAAAGCATGATCGATAAACTTTTAACACAAATATTGAGTACAATTGCATGATTTCGGATGATCGTATCGCTGAGATAATCTTGAAAAATTTCATTGATTAATGAAACCACATCTGATTTTTTCATCCAATTTGACTCAACATGTGATTCCATTGATTCATACAAATTCGCTGACCGGCCAGAAGGCTTCATAGTAATGCTGACACAAAATAGAAATATGCGAGAATATCAGTAACGCGACGGTGTCGTCGTTCATTTGTCATAACGGATGTTCTCACTTTTCATTTTATTTCTCTGATACAATTATAAACGATATAGAAACAAATGATAAAAGTTGACGTTTAGCTGGCCATTTTTCGTGATTTTGGAGCATTACTGTTATTAATGATTGAGTTTCGTGCATGTAAACAAACTTCGTTTCAAGTGCATTATTTATTGAGAAATAATTTGTATTATATAAATGCCTTATATACTATTTCCGTGTCAAATTGCTCCACTTCATTGAACCTAATCAAGGACTATTATCAATGAAATTTTGGATGAGATGAAACCACAATATTGAGAGATAGAGCAAGAATATATTGTTTTTTATTTGTGTAAGAATGTTATTTTATTGGACTCGTACATTATGCGGTCATCTGCACCTTGAATGTCGTCTTCGTGCACCCATTCGATCTTCTCCACCATTCACACTCTTGTTTATTCAATTTCTCATCAATAATCGCTTGGGGTAACATAAGATTTGTGAAGAAAAAAGAGATTGATTAATCGAATATATGCTCATTTTTGGCGATTAATCTTGTTTTGTTTTCTTTGAGATCCATTGTAATCGCATTTGATGCATTGCGTTTACGATACATCCAATCAGTATATGATGTATCGTGTCATTAATGACCCCACAAACAATTGGCTTCATGCCTTTCAATAAACCTCACTGTCAGTTTTTTGTTTTTTACTTTGTGCCAACAAACTGAAAATTTTATAATTTTTTTTCCGATCTTTCTCTCTGTTCATAAACCATTAGTTACTGCAAGTGAATGTAGTTAAACACTAATTGTTGGAATAGCTCGATTTTATACAATTCCAAAATATAAAATACCAAGTCACAAATATTCTTAAAACATTATTGTGGTTGTTTTTTGTATCTTGTAGTGACACATGTGGGAAAGATTAGTTTATAGAACTCTACGATACTTGTTAATATGGATAACCATTCAAGTATATTTGTTGTGTATGATTAGGTGTACTTAAAGTAGAAATTAAAACATAGGAGCAGGTTTTATCGTCACACACAGAGACATAAGTGTCTAAAATACATCATTTTTTGTTTCTTTTTTTTTTGCACTCCAAAGACCAAATTTATTTTTCATGGGACATAGGCTTATCCTCTCGTCACAATTGAATTCAATCCATTTGCTTTCTCGTCTGTATTGTATTATTTTCCCTTTTGTTTAATTCTTCACTACATCAATTGTTCGTACCTGCGTATCTAGTGAAAATCAATTGTCTCGTGACATTACTGGTTGTACGAGATGAAACATTCTTACATATATACATTAGCATTTTTTTATAATTCTTTCGCGTCTCACGTCTGATCGATTTCATATTATCTTCTTGCTCTTCATTCCGACGTTAATTCGTACAACTTGTAAACATAAAACTCTATGATGCAGGATTCATTGTATCATCGTGAACATTTCAATTCTAGATTCATTTGTCGAGCTCGAGAGCAGCGTATTGCTCCTCATCCACTTCAGTCATCATCAAGTTACCGTCGGGGAGCAAAAGAACGACTCTCCTGGTGCCACCTAAACGAGCGCGGAGAAAAAAATTGTAGACAATAGTGAACATTGATTCGAGGGGTTACATACCTATAGAGAAGTCGAAAAATCATTCACCGACAAGTCCCTATTCACTGAGTATTATGTTGTATGATTCTGACATGAATAGGAGTCAAACATCAACTTACTACCATTTTCAAAAAATCAATATTTGCCAAACTGGCTTAGAGGGGGGGACTAGTTTCTGCCTGCATTGTTACAAGAATATTTCTCAAGGAAATGCAGGCATGTCTATATGAATGAAAACGTTCAAACTGGCTTTTCAGCGGATAGATTTCCGAGATTCTTTTCCTTCATCATTCACAGGTATGTAACTCCTACAAAAATGAATAGATCCGAATTTTCGGTAAATGATACTAACCTGGTGTTGGATCATCGGCTTGTACAACTTGTGCTACAACTTGAGCTTGATTGTCTGGATCTTCTTGACCAGCAACAGCCCCACTAGAGTTGTCCATAATAGACATGACCATTTGGTTCTCTGAGGCTTCACCTTCACCTTCTTTGACATAGAATTGAGGCGCAAGATTAACCTGATCAGGAATGAGTTGTGCAACAGCTTCAGCCACTGCATGATCTAGAGTGAGAACTGATCCATCATCACCTTGCTGCTCAGTAGTGACATAGACGCATTGTTGTTCACCATCAGCACCACGTGTGACCAGTAGAGTTTGTCCATCTTCAGCGTGACCTGCGACTTGATATACGACGCCATCTTCACCAGTTATCGTCACAAGGTTAGAAGCATCCTCAGTAAGGACTCGTCTTTCTTCTTCTTTTGGCTCTTGTTTAATTTCTGAAGCCAATGAACCTGTACTACTAGTTGATATCGTTGATGTCAATGAAGATGTTGTTACTGCTGCTTCTGTTGCTATCGTGGCAGCTGATGGAGCAGTTGAAGCAACTGATGCCACAGTAGTTGCTACTGTATCATCCAAACAAGGAAGATCTGGTGCCGCACCTCCAAGACTTATTTGTGGTGCTTCATTGCTTGATTGCACAATTGTGCCTGTTGTACCACCTGGACTCATTTCAACACGCATTATTCCACCTGCATCAGTCAACGATTCTAACGATGGTAGAACGAGTTCGGCTGTTGTGGACGTGGTTGTCGGTGTTGCAGGTGTGGCAACTGTTGTTTCAGTATTGCTTTCAGCAACAGTGCTTGTGATGGAGGTTACAACAGCTTGAAGTGATGCAGTAGTAGTTTGTGGTTCTGGCTCTGGTTCATTCACGGTTTCCACTGGTTCACCATCGGGTCCTATGATGCGTCCAGTCAGTGGACACAAAGTGAATGGTCTTGGTGGGCTGTCTGGTTCGTTTTGTACAACGTTGTTCGAATTGTTCGCTGATTGTTCAGGTTCAGGTTCGTCGCTACTTTCTTCGCTGCCAACTTCTTGGAATTCCATATGTAATCCGTCTCCTTCGACAATCTTGGTTTCTTTGAGTTTTCCAGTTGAAGAAATCGTGACATTACTAACCTTGGTGCGTCCACGTGCTGGTGGTGTCTTAGCACTCGTCAAAATTCCCTTCAATGGCGACTTAGCCAATCCAACTGCCTCTTGAGCTCTCCTCTTGGCCATTAATAATTTTTGCTGTGGAGAAAGTAACGATTGTGAAGTTTTACCTGGCACTTTCGGTATTTGTTTCGTTTGTGCCGGGCTCACTGTCTTAACAACCTGATTCGCTTGTGTTGTCACTACGGTAAATTTGGGCCGCATTTGTGGTTGTTGATTGGGACTAATTGAACTTTGCGGAGATGACGCTATGATGCGTTTTTGTATAGTCGGTCGTGGCTGTGCTGCCTGCAATTTTGGAGCAGGTGCGCGTACAGGAGTACGCACAGAGCCTATACCAAGAACACTCGTAGGTGTAGCACCTCGTAAGGCTGGTCTAGGCAGTAAAGGACGTCCATCTGGCGTTTTTTGTTGTTGTTGAACTGTTGTTGGACGTATGGTTGTCGTCATTCTTGGTTGGAGACTGATTGGTGATGGTACAGCAGTCACTACATGAATTTGTTGCAATTGATTTGGATCCGGCTTCGGTTGAATCTTGACTGGTTCAGTTTTTGGTACAAGAGATGGGCGAGATTTTGCTTGGACTGGCTTCGAAATGACTTTCATTTGAGTGACGACTTGACTTCCGTCTGGTTTGGATACAACTTTCACCGGTGTTATTGAATTTGCTTGGGATGTCGTTATCACTTGTTTCCGCATGAGAGTTGGCGAGTCGCGATTCTGAACCATCAGAACGCCTTGAGTGCCTGGTGAACCTTTAACAGCAATTTTGCCGCTTGGTGATGAGTCAAGTTTGATGATTCCTTCTTTTCTAGACATAACATATACGCCTGATGTCAAGTTTGGCATTTGCTTTGGATCCACTTTAACCACTCCCTTGGCATTTGCTACTAGTACTGGAGTTTGATGAGTTGTCTTCGAGCTGTCAGGTGATTGGAGACCCAATGATGTTGCTAGATCAGAGGTCGATATAACTGTTGTTGTTTTATTAGAACCATTGGATTGGGCATTAGCACGATTGAACGCTCGCTGAATCACGTCGCTTCGTCCCATCATGCGTTCTTCTTCTGATTCACCAGTCCAGTCATCATCACTACATGTTTCTCCGCGCGTTCGTTTCGCCGCCGTCATGTCTTCAGAATCACTATCAGTAAATTCTGCTCGACGCTTACCGAGCAAGTCGTTATCTTCCTCTTTCATTGATCCACACCACTGTTTCACCTGATCCATTGCTTTGGATTTGCTTGATCGCATTGGACGAACAACTTGTGCTGCGGTGCTTGGTCCAGGTTTACTCGGCTCTGCTTTAATAATTGTTTTTTGTGTCATTGGCCTTGCAGCAATAATTTTTGTTCCTTGTTGTTGTTGTTGTTGTAGTTGTTGCTGCTGCTGTTGTTGGTTTTGTTGCTGCTGTTTCTGTTGTGCCAATTGTTGTGCTTTCAGCTCTTTCATTTCTTTCTGTTTTGCAAGATTCCGATCGAATTCATCCAGGAGAAATTTGCACGGTGTGACAACATCAGCAGATTCCCATGTATTGAATTCTGGTGCTAATCCTTCCCATTTTAAGAAGTACTCCGCACAACGTTTTTTCGTATTGAATCGTTTAGCCATTATCTTCTCCACAGCGAATTCTTCTTCATTAGGTTCATCTCCATCAGTCACCATTTTCCCAGGCTTGACCCTTGGCTTGATAAATGTTTTCGGCCGTGGTTGAACAATTTTTTTCTCCGGGACAGGATTAGAAGTCTCTCCTGAGGTATGTAATTTGGGCTCAGTCTTCACAATCATCTCTTTCTTTACCTCCGTAGTCTCCTCAGGCTGCCCGTTACGAATCACTTTTCGTACAACGATTTGCTGTTTTACTCCTGGAATAAATAATTTTCGTTAGAAATAATCAAATATAACTATCTATATTTGTCAGTTACTGTAATGAATGTTACCACTTTTATTGTCAGCCGTAACATTCGTATGCGTTATTGGTTTCACTTCAGTCATTTTTGCATTATTGATTTTCGTGAAGGTTTGAATCGTTTTGCCTGCAGTCACCCAAGATTCTCGTACGTGTGCTTCCATTTTGCACCATCGCTGGTAGAGCTTCCATGAATTAGCGGAATCTCGATCAGTACTTTCTTGCTGAATTTGTGAATCCTTCCACAGTAGGAAAGCCCACACTTGTGCCTTTTGTTCATTCTAGAAAGATTCGAATTAGGTTATTTGGAATTCATGCAATGAGATATATTTCTAACCGGTGAATAGGCAATGATGAATTTTTTATGGAAAATAGAACTCACATTTCCATTATCCCGAAAGTGTGATGTTTTAGAGCAGCTACCCTCTTTGCTACGATGCTCCTGGAATTCTTCGACGAAATGAAAAACTGAATGACATTGTCCACACACAAGGACGTCCAGTCTACCCATCTCCTCTTGCGCCGCTAAGGAAAAAAAGTATTTTTTTTTAAATTCATTATTCATGTCATTATCAATCAGACACAATGTTTGTATAGATTACTCCGGAATCCATTAACATCACTCATTGTCGATTAGATTGAATGAAACTACATATGTCCGCTTGAAATGGTCAAGTTTTAGAATTATATTCGTAAAAATGATCTGCAGCAATGGATTTTGAGTACTTTACCTTTCACCACACTCGGATTGTTGATGGCCGCAGGGCCATCTTCGCCTTCCATCTTGCTGTATATCGTTTACTCTACACCCCCTGGACAACCTGTAAAGAATCACAGTACATTCATTATTCCCTCATAGACGTGTAATGAAGAAGAAAAAAAAACTTCTCTATTGTTCAAATTTTGAGGTTATATCACGCTCAAACGGGAATTTTTTTTTCGGCCTTGATTCAATTCGAATTAAATAAATTCCCGCATAAACTCGATACTAATGTTTCAGTGGGAAGGGTGATTGGGAAGGCGCGAGATACGCAGAGTGAGAAAGAAGGAAACGCATGGGATCATTGAAAACGCGGCCAGTGGCGTGAAAAACTACAAGTAAACTTACGTACTTTTCGTATATATCCCGTGTCAATAATAATGAGATTGAATCAACCACTAATCACTGAGATTGCTTCTCCACAAATGTTCGATTAGAAGTAGACGCCCAAGAATATGAAATAACTTTTATTATTGTGATATGATGCCATCGCGCCGCTCAATGGTTGCTCGTTGTGTCGCTGCCGCCGAAGCTGCCGCGCCACCGTGCCGTTACCCGTTTACAAGCTGAAAACTTGCGATATCTCCACTTCAAGATGGCTCTCACTTCCCACACTTAAAGCCACACGCTGGCGTTCACTTCCTGTTTAGTATTCGCGCTAAACACCCAATGGTGGGTTTTGTCTGTTGCTTATCAACAGTACAATGAAATACTTTTATCACTGTTACTGATGTTGCGCCAAATCGGTGGTTATATTACAAATTTTCAACCTCGTCACTTTAATCACACTCGTTTCCCCGGGGATTATGTATCGTGCAAGGTGCAAGCCTCTTGATGTCCGAGACGCAGACCGGGGACGTATAATACAATACACCGGAATGCGCGGATCGCGTCTGCTCATGCCGCTCATGCGACAGTGGCGCCACACCTTTTCTCCATTTACTTCATCGCCACGGCAGCAAGCGTCTTATTTTTGGCGGGAAATGGTGAATTTATTCTCCATCAACCCACCAAATCATTACTTTTTTATTCAATATTACTATTTTCTCACAACTTTCAATACTCACTTCATATTCTCTTGATTATAGGTTATGTAAATTAATTTTTTTATATTTCAATTGATGAGTCTAGCAGTGTTATTTGAATTTCCCGCGCAAGATATCCAGGCAAACGGTCGAAATTGTACACACGTACGCACTAGTTGATTTTAGCCAATTGAACCAATGGACGCAGTGCTCCTGGCTCATGGCATTTTTTTGTGTCATTTATGAAAATTGACTGACGTTAGCTGATTGGTCAGCATCTGTGATTACAATGTCGTATACTGCGCCCCGCGAAATAGTGGTAGGGTGAGAGGAGAGGTTATATTTTTGGTTATATTCATTGTATCAATATAACTTCATGCAATCATTTGTAATCAGGTTCAGTTGTGTTATTCAACTGTAATTCATAACAATGGTAACAATTATTCTATTAGTTGAACACTCCAAGCATATACATATATGAATATGAAATATTTATGAGTTGTTCAACGTGTTGCAAGCATTAGTAAATATAAACAAATAATAATCCATAATGGCAGGTGAAGATGGAAGTAAGGAATACAGATGGGAAACTGGCTATGAAAAAACTTGGTATTTGCTATTGTTTCATGTATTTACTGTAATTAAATATTACTTTTATTCAATAATGATTATTTATACCATTCTCATTTTTACTGAAATAGGGAAGCAATTAAAGAGGATGATCATGGAGGTTTTGATGCCTCTGTCGAGGATATCATTCACAAAGCAAAAAGAAAACGGCAATTGGAGAAGACCGGTGGGGTTCGATTGGGAATGATGAGACATCTTTTCGTTATTTTGGATGCATCAGAAGCCATAACAGCTCAAGATCTTAAGCCCACTAGACTTCTTTGTACAGTTAAGGTATCGGTCATCATTCTCCAGAATGAGGATTCAATGAGGGAGATATTTGATGTGAATATGTTGATGTTTTCAGCTCTTGGAAGAGTTTGTCAATGAGTTCTTCTACCAGAATCCGATCAGTCAACTGGGAGTTATTGTGACAAAGAATAAAAGAGCTGAGAAAATCAGTGAATTATCTGGTAACTCGAAAAAACACATTAAGGTAATTGACGGTGTATTGCAAACTTTTAGAAATGTTAATATAATTTCGCTTCATTTGAGATATGATTGCATGATGATATTATGCAGGAAATAAAAGCTTTGGTCCAGTCAACTTCGTTAACTGGAGAACCATCCCTTCAAAACTCTCTGGAACTTGCATTGAAATCTTTGAAGAATCTGCCATCGCATGCTAGTCGAGAAATTCTCATTATCATGGCTTCATTGACTACATGTGATCCTGGTGATATTAATGATACTATCAAGGTAATAATCTATAATGGCACAATTTACAATTAATTCGTATATAATTTTATGTTAATCTGTTTATCAGGTTATGAAATCTGAAGGCGTGAGATGTAGCGTCATAGGGCTTTCGGCTGAATTGCATGTTTGCAAAAGATTGGCAACTTCTACTGGCGGTGAGCACGGTGTTGTTCTGGATGACAAACATTATAGAGAACAATTGAAAGCGCATATTGATCCACCGCCAGCAGCAACGAGACTTGACGCAGCATTAGTGAAAATGGGTTTTCCACATCATGCCCTGTATTCATCGTCAGCAGATACAACGATGGGTGTGTGTATGTGTCACGCAGACAGTGTTGATGAGTCTGCAAAGCTGACAACCGCCGGTTACCTGTGTCCTCAGTGTCATAGCAAACATTGTGAATTACCAGTTGAGTGTCGATCATGTGGGCTGACTCTGGTTTCAGCGCCACATCTTGCCAGATCTTATCATTATCTCTTTCCTGTGAAACACTTTGAAGAAATCTCTCACCAAGGAACATCGTTTTGTTGTTACGGTTGTCAAAAATACACCTCTGAAGCTGATAAAAAAGTAAGATAACAAAAACATTCAATTGAATGAAACTGCCTGTGTTGTGACTACTGATATTGATTCTGCTTTTCGTATTGTTCATTTTAGGTCTATATTTGTGATAAATGTTCACAAACATTTTGTCTCGATTGTGAGATTTTCATTCATGAATCTCTTCATACGTGCCCTGGTTGTGCTACAAATGCAGCTTCTTTCCAAAGGCCCTCGCAAGTTGCTAATAATTAGTATCGATATGTTTTCATATTTAACGTAAATATTTTTATATGTATGTTTTCGGAATACAACCAAAGAATTCACGACTCGACCCACTGCATATATCATCAATATTAATTTCTGCATTTGCATTTTTTCTCAATAAAGCAATCATCTTTGTTGAAGCCAGCGAAGTTTATCAGCCAGCTGTCCAATATATAAAACTTAAGTCGTTATGATCATAAGTAAGAGGAAATATTATAAGAGATGTTTAGCCAACCGTGAAAAATGAGTGGGAATGATACAATTTGGCACGTGTGACACTGGACAGGTGAGCAAGAATGGAAGTGGTTATGAATTGTACGTTAGTCACTCAAATGCTAGTCGACCTTCGCGGTTATCGGTTGCAATACTAGTTTCGCAGCGCGAATCGCCATTGTCGATAATAATAACACGAATATTCGCAGAAACGTCTGTGACCGCAGGAACTGCCGATTGTGATACACTATTTGCTGAATAATTTGTGAAAAAAAAGAAAAAAGTGGAAAGTGGAAATGACAAATGCGCTTTTTCCGAAATTCAATTGGTAAGATCTAAACAGCCATTCATATTTTTCTACAGTCATTTATGGTGACAATCAAACTACTGGTGTTTTTCTCTCCGGGTAATGATTCGTGACAGTTCATATGCCTGATAAAAACATCTTCGAGTTGCACAGTAATTGCACAATCTAATTCCATTGGTTTCATTAAATTGCATCTGTCGCTCATACTTTATATTGACTATCGTTTGTAATTTTTAATGAACTATACCCGAATCTAGTTTCTGTCTGATGAACTTTGAAAAGCTCTTGTTTCTCATCGTCTGATAAGATACCATTCCCCGCACCGTCTACAACTATCAGCATAATGTCGTGATTTATTTTTCTTTTTCCTCGCGGGATGTGGTATTGTGTTGAGACCTAACAGAATGTTTCTGTGTTGAATTTCAACATTTGCATATCACGAATTAGTCATAAGATATTGTTCTCATACTTCCACAACGATTGACTTCACGATCCAGTACAACAACAAACTATTAAAAATACGAAACACATATACCATAAAATAATGTGTACATCAACAATATTTATGGTTAATGATAATGCATCATCGCAGTTATTTTGATCGATACAAATGTTGTTTCATCTTCTGGTGATATAACGATAAACAATATTGATGTATGGCATATTCAAGGTATGCTCCAAGGTGATAGTGAGAAGTGTCATTCATATGCGAATATGTGAAAGCATAGAAGAATTATGTTTACCAATATGTTTCGGTCGATCGCACACATCTCATAGATTCTTATTTCTACGGATTGAGATTTGTGGTTTTGTACTTTTTATCATTATTATATGAAAAATCATACTCTTGCAGTCATTCTTACGTCGGAATAATTTTGAATGAAGGTTGAATAAGTTCAAATGATTAGAAAATGCATTTGTTCAGTATCCATATTCCAATTAATCCTTCTAGTCCAAACAAATCCGGATTTATAGTGATTATCGTCATTATGATTGCAGTTGCATCTGTTGGTTCGATTCGCTACTATTGCATTCGACGATTTCATTATATAAGTATTGGCTGACAATAGTTGATGAACAGAGCAGGTATAAAATTTTGTTTATCCCGGGAAAATGTATGCGCAACATTATGAATATTTGTTTCTGCATTTTTTTTCTTCACGCTCTTTTTATTATCCATTCTGCATCATTTCTCATTTTTCCGATCACACGCCGAATGCAATATTGACGTCTCGATATCTAGATAAGATATCTCAATATGAAAATTTATGAGGTGTGTGCAAACAATGTATATCGAACAAGCTATAGAAGTACACACATTTCATCTAGATGTATGTTCAATCAATTGTTGATCCTATGATCATCTCGTATTTAACAGCGATGCCATTGTTATTTTCGGGACCCGTTCTCATCAAAAGTCCATCCCCCATGGCCAAAGCCTTGTGTTAGTCCTCGGCCAATATATGAAAGAATATAATAACAAAGTTACGGGATATTATACATTTGGTGTACTTGAATTACGTCACATACGAGGACATTGTAATAATAATTATTATTATTACAATACCTTGGGAATTCTGTTGGTCATTCAAATCATCGACCTCAGATCTCTAGAAATATCCATTAAATGAAAACAACAGGAAAGAACGTCGTGACTTGAATTTTAATTAGTCGACGGTTGAAGCCATGAAATCATAAATCATCTATAGAAAAGGAGAATGTTTGTTGTTTTATTTGCAATCATCAAGAGCTTCGTATCGTATTACGTATTCTAGTGCGTGAGAATTTTTGATTGGTTTGCACATATGGCCTTGAAAGAAAAAGTTGACTTCTCGAAGGCAACATATCTTCAATATATGGACAGGTTGTTTATATTTATATACAGATAGAATGTTACAACTAGAATCATGCTGTGGGGAAATAAATTGTGACACATTCCATAAATCAATCTATGTGTGATGAGTTGTGGAAAAGGAAAATGTGTTACATCACAATGCATTATTCATGTACGTTGTTTTTACATTCAGATTAAGAAGAAGAAAATTTTCACAATTACTCTCCCAATCTCTTGAGAATGTCGGCAAAGCTTTGGCAAGCTCTCTCTAGGAGGAAAATTGATACAGACACAGAGGGCAAAGGAGAATTAGCACGAGTGCTTGGTCTCTTCGATTTGACAGCCCTAGGAGTTGGTGCAACCCTGGGTTTAGGTGTATACGTTCTAGCGGGAAGTGTAGCTAAAGAGACAGCAGGTCCGGCCGTTTGTATTTCCTTTCTCATCGCCGCATTCGCATCTGCTTTAGCAGGTAAATATTACCCAATTTGTGTCATATGAGTAATTCACAAAATATTTTATATTCATTGTTTTTTTAAACTCTATCACGTATCTGGGAATTGTTATAGGCATGTGCTATGCGGAATTTGCTTCAAGAGTACCTAAAGCAGGATCTGCATACGTTTACAGCTATGTTACTGTTGGTGAATTCATTGCTTTCGTCATTGGATGGAACCTCATTCTTGAATATATTATTGGTACGTTTGCAATTGTTTCATTCACGATGAAATACACGTCCATATGAAAAAATATATGATTTGTTATTCCAGGTACCGCAAGTGTCGCACGTGGATTGAGCAATTATGTCGACGCATTGATACACAATAAAATGCGAGACTTTTTTTATTCCGCCATGCCAATAAGTGTATCTTTCCTTTCGGAGTATCCAGACTTTTTTGCCTTCCTTGTTGTCATGCTGCTCATCGCTTTACTATGCATTGGTGTACGGGAGTCTACATACCTCAACAACGGTTTCACAGCTGTTAATTTGGTTACTATCCTCATAGTTATAATTGCGGGGTCAATAAAGGGTGAGGCGAGATTATATTTGTTCCGAAAATTGATAAAAGTATTAATATGATTCTTCGGAAGGTAATTGTATCATTGTTGTTGTATAATAGCAAATCCTTCGAATTGGAGTATACCAATAGAAGATATTCCACCTGAGGTGAAAAATGCTGGAACTGGTGGTTTCATGCCTTTTGGAATAAATGGAGTATTGATTGGGGCTGCCAAGTGCTTCTACGGATTTGTCGGCTTCGATGCGGTTGCTGCAACAGGAGAAGAAGCTAAGAATCCGCAAAAAACAATTCCACTTGCCATTGTTATCTCTCTCGCAATTATTTTTGCTGCATACTTTTCTATATCAACTGTTCTCACAATGATGTGGCCATATTATGATCAGGTTTTGTTCAAAGCATTATAATGCCCACACGTAATATTAATATACCGAAGTAATCAACATCGTTCGCCATTATTTCAGGATCCAATGGCACCATTTCCCCATGCCTTCCAGCAAATTGGCTGGCCGGCAATTATGTGGATCGTAAATGTCGGTGCAGTATTCGCTCTGTGCACCAGCCTTTTAGGCGCTATGTTTCCTTTACCGAGAATTCTCTATGCCATGGCTTCCGATGGAGTTATTTTCAAATTCTTAGCCAAAATATACAGCAGGACTCAAACTCCAATTATAGGAACTGTGGTGTCCGGATTACTCATTGGTCTAATGACTCTTATGTTTAATTTGGAACAACTCATTGATATGATGTCGATAGGAACTCTGTTAGCTTACACAATTGTTGCTATTTGTGTTCTCATATTGAGATATGAGAAGAAAGAGGAGGATAACAAGTTACATTTGGAAGTGACCGTACACAATCATACATTGGTCCCATATTACTTTAGGCGCATTTTTAATATCAGTAACCATAAAGAGGCAACGGAATTTTCTAGTGGTGTTGCCAGCTGGGGAACTCTGGCTTTTGGTAGTTATAATATTACTCTTGTGCTTTTTCCATTCATGCGTATGCATCGTGAAAGGTGTTCACATGTACATTGTTTATTTCTTTGCAGCAATTCTTGCGTTTATGTGTGGGTTGTTAATTACACATATGAATGTCACGGACAGTACCTTACGTATCTTTCAATACGTCATTTTGGCGATTATTATTCTGCTGATTGTGGTTACAATAATGGCTATAAGTAGGCAACCCACTGAACCATTGACGTTGAGTTTCAAGGTAATTTTTTTCTGATTATATTCATTTGTCCCTTTTATAATAATGCATAATTTCATTATGGTTGAAAATAGGTGCCTCTAGTGCCTTTTATACCATGCTGCAGTATATTTATAAATCTTTTTCTTATGCTTCAATTGGATATGTTTACTTGGATGCGGTTCGTTGTGTGGATGGTAATAGGTAAGGAGAGAAATAAAAAAAATTCCTATGCTACATAACGATATCGATACTAAATTGTTTAAAACTCTTATCCAGGATTTTGCATCTACTTCTTTTATGGCATTCGCCACAGTCTGCAAGGTGAGCAAGATAAGCTTTTACAAGTTCCACGGCCGCGATACGAGTACACAGATCCAATCATAGTCACAAAGTTTTAAATTAATCTTCTTTCTTTCCTTTCGAATATTGACGAGCACGAGCATCATTACATGCAATTATTTATCACAGTGATGTTGGGAAATCAGTTAACTACCTCCTTCATATCTCATACTTTGATTACAATATTTATTTTTTTAATTTTGTGCACACATAAATCGTAAATGTATAATATGCAAGTGTTCAAATATGCTTATTTATAAACTTATATTTCAATGCAATAGAGTTTTTGGGGATTTGCTCGCAAATATTTATGATGAGACAAAAAAAGTCTCTGAAGTTAACGAATAATTAATGAATACTCTGAAGATTTGCCTCGAAGTTGAAAAAATTGTATCTAATAATTGAAGACACAAAAAATGTCTGCGAATCTGTTGCCAATACATTCATTGTTCATATATTCATTTGGACAATCATATTGATGAAATGTTAAACATGAATTTAGGAAATCTTCAATTGATTACAAAATGAAACTGTTTTGTTTCTCCTTATAGTGTAAGCATATCAATTTTATTTAACATACATGCACACTGCATTATGAATAGTTATGAGGATACGTTAATGAATATAGTCAGACGAGAGAAATGAATTGTTCATTATCAAGAATGAATATCATATTGAGTAATTCTATGAACGTTTAACTAAAATTTTTATCAGAGGTGACATATTTACTTCGCACCTTTGATGTTCTTATCTATCTAGAGATAATGAAAGAAATAAACTTTCATTCCGAAACTGTATATAAATTTTTTAAATCTTCGTAATGACACACGGATAAACGTTAATCCTTTGAATTGTTAACAAAAGTTAACTTCATATCGCCATGCATAATTGAAGTGATGATGATGTCAATATCGATAGCTGGTGGAGAATAGCGATGATATAGTCATGCGTGCTCACGTTCATTGGAGTCGAATCTTACTATCCATAAGTTTTCCGACGATTGATTGCCTGCCACAATCATTTCGTGAAAGTGAAAGAATTTTAATTGATGAAAGTGAATGAGCTCCAAATATATATATATGTGCATATACATACATCAACGTGAAAGACAGTAATCGAGTTGTACGCTTATCATCATAACTTGGCAATAGAGTTGGAGCCAGGCCAATCAGACGACCGACGCTGACATTCGTTAACTGAGTTTCGAACTGGCTGATTGAATGGACGAATGTCTTTTGTAACGAATGCTGTTCATTCTGAAGAACCGTCACAAGACTAGACGTGAGTAAACATGGAACAATAGTGTATACTGATTTATCTTTATTGGTCATTTAGTAACATATAAACTTACCCGTAAATACACTTTCAACTGAGATACTTCTGAAATTTTTCTACACTATAAAAATTTTATTGCATAAATAATGTGGTCCAATAAATCCCTCATGCAACGTAATTATCTCAATGTCTATCACGAGACTGGTGATGATAGTTTATGAATTGATCAGTCCTACTTGAAATTCCATCTTGGAAACAAGTCAATGAGGTCCGGAATGTGATTACTATTCATAGTGAGTTGTTATTCAAATTTATAAATCGGGCAATCCTGATATTTGTGAGTTCGACGAAATCAATTGAACTGATAGACATCAATTCGATCCGCAATCAATTGAAAAGAATGGACATGTTAACGTATAATTAAGATTCATTGCGCTGGTCGATCCAGATCCATATCGATAGCAATTGTATCTAATTCAAATATAAAATCAAAAATATAAGCACAACAAAATTATCAAATTATCATCATTTTATGGATAAATTTAGTTGATCTATCTTGTGCGTATTGTGATTGAAGATCATTAAAAGCAATAACAAGATTGCTGTACCAATTGACGAGGAATATGGCAACAAAGTTATGGAAAGTTCTGACGAGGAAGAGAGTGGATAGAGAGGAGGGAATGGAGGGGAAAAGTAAATTGGCGAGAGTGCTTGGACTATTCGACTTAACAGCATTGGGAGTAGGTGCAACCCTCGGTCTAGGAGTTTATGTTCTCGCAGGAAGCGTTGCGAAAAATAATGCTGGACCAGCTGTTTGTATCTCGTTTCTTATTGCTGCTATTGCGTCCGCCCTTGCAGGTCAAGAAATTGCCAACATTTTTCATATTTATTCACATTCTTCTTTGACGATGAAAAAAAAAACTATTTTACTTACAGGAATGTGCTATGCTGAATTTGCATCTAGAGTGCCAAAAGCAGGATCTGCATATGTTTATAGTTACGTTACGATTGGAGAATTCATTGCATTTGTTATAGGATGGAATCTTATCCTTGAATATGTGATCGGTATATGTTTCGTTTCAATCATCATACGAAATAATTGCTGAATTAATAGTGATTCAATCTTATGGATTCATATTTTATAGCCACTGCGAGCGTTGCTAGGGGTCTAAGTAATTATGTTGACTCCCTGATGGATAATAGTATGCGAAAGTATTTTGGATCTGTGATGCCATTGGAGGTACCGTTCCTTTCGCAATATCCAGATTTCTTTGCTTTCGGCGTTATCATACTTCTTGTTGCCTTACTGTGCATTGGTGCACAAGAGTCGTCTTACCTCAATATGGGATTCACCGCCATCAATTTAGCAACTGTACTCATAGTCGTGATAGCTGGATCAATAAAAGGTAAGACTAAAACATATCCAATCCCTAAAATTCCAATCAAAAGTGTAAATGATTATGTTCATCATGCTGATCTGACATAGCCAACACGGCGAATTGGAATATACCGATGGAGAGTATTCCATCAGAGGTGAAGAACGCCGGGATGGGTGGTTTTATGCCTTTCGGAATAAGTGGAGTGATGATCGGTGCCGCCAAATGCTTCTACGGTTTTGTTGGCTTTGACGCGGTAGCTGCCACGGGTGAAGAAGCCAAAAATCCTCAAAGAACTATTCCACTTGCGATTGTAATTTCCTTATCCGTCATTTTCGCAGCGTATTTTTCTGTTTCAAGTGTTCTCACGATGATGTGGCCTTATTATGATCACGTTAGTGCATTCTATTCTTTTATAGATTTAAAAGTTAGAAAGAGTCAATCCATTCAGTAGATGTTTCTTCTCTTACTGTTAGGATCCAGAAGCACCACTGCCGTATGCTTTCCAGCAAGTTGGATGGCCAGCAATAATGTGGGTGGTAAACATTGGAGCTGTTTCTGCATTGTGTACAAATCTTTTGGGTTCCATGTTCCCACTTCCAAGAATTTTATATGCTATGGCAAGTGATGGAATGATGTTCAAGTTCTTTGCCAAAGTTCACGATAGAACTCGAACACCAATTTGCGGAACGGTCGTGTCTGGAGTATTCATAGGCTTAATGACACTTTTATTTAACTTGGAGCAACTCATTGATATGATGTCCATCGGAACACTCTTAGCATATACAATTGTTGCCATTTGTGTTCTTATCTTGAGATACCAAACAACAAGTCATTACACAAAAACATCTTCAGATGTAATGATAGAAACTCATCCAACAGCAGTTGATTACATGAAACGTATTTTCAACATTGAGTGTCAAAAAGTTGCGTCTGATTCCTCCAGCAATATTGCCAGCTGGGGTATTTTTATATTTGGTGAGAATATTTTTTATGAATGATAGAATTGGAGATAGAATCATCACATAACTTATGTTCTACATCTGCAATTTATTTCTTTAGCCATATCAGCATTTTTCTTCAGTTTCATTCTCAATTTCGCACGGTTCGATGATGACACCATGAGCGTATTCGGATATATAGTTTTGACTATGATCATCATGATCATGATACTCAGCGTGATCATAATCAGCCGGCAACCCGTTGATCCAATCAAACTTGCCTTCAAAGTAAGTTTCTAATTGATTGATATGAAACCCACGATTTTTTTTTTCATTGTTATATCCATCTGAATTGTTTATGAATAGGTTCCTCTAGTGCCGTTCGCCCCTTGCTGTAGTATATTCATAAATCTTTTTTTGATGATCCAATTGGATATGTTCACATGGGTGCGGTTCGTTGTGTGGATGATTATAGGTGAAATGATTTGCAACAAGATTTTATATTATGATGATTCCAATATTAAATTTATTCATTGTCATTTCCTTTCTTAAACAGGTTTTTGTATTTACTTTTTCTACGGAATTCGTCATAGCTTACAGGGACAACGAGACAAGCTAGCTGAGAATGCATCTAACAGACTTACGTCTCACAAAAGATAACTCAAAGAGAAAATGGATGTCTTTTCAGATGTTGTGCAAACATATTACGTTACTTTGTACGTAATACGAGATAACATTGACGAATACTGCTCCATGATATATTTATCATGTTGTATGGACAGGTATCAAATTGTTTTCTCATGAAAATAATCGCTGTGATATTGGTGCTTTTAGGTTTGATTCATACAAAAATAATTCACGAGAATTGGGGCACACCAGAATTCTTCACACACAGTCTATAACTGCCATGTCATGATTTTAGATATGATAGAACACCTTCAAAAATGTCACATTTCTGTCACGAAGTCCTTACGAAATTGTTCATTATAAATCACTAAGTTGAGTTGAGATGTATAATGAATAATATTAAATAATATACAACGTGAACATGACTCCTAATTACATTATGATGTAAAAATGGGGCTTAAAAAAAATTAATTTGAAAACTGATTAAAACAAAAAATTAACAGTATTGTATGTTGACTAGTATTCGCTGAAGTATTCGTAGAAAATATATGCAATCTCTGCCATCAGCCTTTTTCAAAATACTGCGGAATATTGTTTTTTCTGATTAGAGCATTACACTTTTACATTGAAATCACGTTTTGTAAGACCACCAATAGTTATATGTTGCCAATTAGCCTGAAAAATATTTTCCAATGAGTAAACATATTTGAAAAAAAATTTGTTAGTTTTTAAGAACCATTCTCACCCCTATTCCTGTTGTCCATCCAGTACCTGCAGGATTGTCAGTTGTTACACCGATTCTTTGACATACAATTCCAGCTCCAGATATGGCCCAAACTTGGCCAGTATCGCGACTAACAGACACGTGGCGGAATCCTTGTTTCGCTGTGATAACTGAAGAGTCGATATGAATAGGATCATTCGGCATTGCAGGCAGTGTTTGCCAATGTGTACCCTCAGGAAAAACTTTCGGTTGAATTTCACGACGTAATGACAGTCTGCCAGTAATGTCTAGTGCCCACACAACATTTTTTCCGACAGATATCTGTTTTAATTGTGCTCCTGCTGGTGGTTCAACGTTTGTCCACATTTCACCAATTGTTTTTGCACGCGATATTCCAAACCGCCAATATGATGATCCATTTTTTCCAACTGCCCAAACTTGTCCCATTGGTCCACAAGAAATACCGACTAAAGATTGATCACTTGGTATATGTTCCCATGAAACTCCCATGGGACAAGATTCGGAAACGCCTCGCCTAAAAAGTGCTTCGCCATTCGCAGCGACGGCCCATACATCAACAATTGTTTCTCCATCATCATTCCGTGATGCATATAAAGAAATATCCACAATTTTGGTATTTCCTACTTCTTTCCAAGGCCCACTGGTTGTTAAAAGACATCTTCTAAACCATCTACGACGTCTTACATAGTCCGTGAAATTTTTTTTCCCATGATATTGCGAAGGGAAATCTGTTGCGTACTGCCAACCATCGCGATCAACTCCACCAGGTGTATGAAAATCCACAATCCAATCTGAGACCCATCGCCAATGTTTCGACAGTAATTTTGTATGTTCTCTAGTGCGTTTATGCCGGCCGGTGACATCACTCCACATGTAACGATCTGTCGGTAAACCATGAGATGTGTATCCGGTGACTGGATTCCATCGTTGATTTTCATAGACGAAATAATTGTGCGTATCGGCCATTGAATTTATATCAGCATTATTACTTCCAAGTTCTTTAAGAAATGATCCACCCCATCCACCCGTGTAGACCCATGTTGTATTGTCATAGCCGATGCCCCAAGTGATTCCTGCGCTACATGTCTCAACTCTCTTCAAGTGACCGCCCATTTGTCGCCAGAATATCGTAGTAGGCTCTATAATAACTGATGGCGATTTATAGAGCACACTATGGAGTGTCATCAGTCCCTTGATTTTTAGATGAGTAATACTTTCAGGTGCTATCCTATGACAGTAGAATGTGTATTCCTGGTCTTGAATGAAGATTCTGAAACCTTCAGTTTCACATACAATTTTCAATGTGAAATCACTTCCTGATTTAATTGGAGAGTCACCACCTCTATCTTCTTCGCCCCACTGTCCACTCTGATACGAATTCCTTACAATTATATTCTCCCTTAAACGTGGATTAAAATGAAGCGCTATATCGTGCGTATCTGCAGCGCCCTTTTGTCGCATTCTTGTTGTCATATGACAGACGAAATTGAACGCGAGTCGATCTGCATCGTCGTGAACACATACAGATATATGTAGTTCATGTCCAGGACCAAATCCATTGTGTAATATCCTTTCAAACGGCAATGTTTTGCCTGAAACATCGAGCTCTTGTGTATAAATATTCTCAAGGCATTGATTCGCTTCAGCAATGGCTGGGTCATAAACAAAAACATCACCGAGCGCAGTCGTTGCCCAAATTGAATTGGAACCCGGTCGGCTGTAGATATTGTGCATTTTACACGTAACTGATGTTATGTGACTCATCCACTCCTCCATCTCAGTGTCACTCGCAAATTGGAGACGCAAAACTTTTGAATTAGTCAAGCCTGGTGTGTGAATCGCCAACCTAGGACTTGCTGGTTCACTGCAGCATACCACACAAACGATTTCAGATACAGGAAATTGCATAATCACGGTCGTACCGTCGGAATTCAACACAGTCAACGTACCAGAATCCAAAGTACCACTGTCACTGCTTATCCATTCTAATTCAATGACACAATCTTCATAAGTGTTACCTCCTTTTAATTTATAACGTGCATCTCCATTTTTTACCCAAGACGATCTCTCAATGGCTTTTTCCCATGTTGACGTATCAAATTTCAAATTGGTCATTCTACTCTGTAGTTCTTCTAAAATATGTTTTCTCCACGGTTCGGACATTTCTTCATGATTCGTTGAATGACCATCAGCTGTCCATTTAGGCGGATTTGTGGGATCAACGAAACAAGCACCAGCTTCAACTTTGCACCAATGTACATCGGATTCAGCCCAATACATAGCAGCAGAGCTTTCATCTTCTCCATAAACACCAGAATCACCAGTAAAATCTGGATCGAAGATACTACCATCAGTTTCAGGATGTGCTTCAACACCCACCATAGAACCGACTGAATGTACTGGACTCCACGCAGCTGGATTGACTTTCACAGTACTACCCATTCCTTTTCCAGATACAATAGTAGATTCGCCGCTATGCGAAAGTGATTCATTGGAGATCGTTATATTGGCTGCACTAGAATTTGTTACATCAGTCATGTCATTCGAATTTATTGAGCTAACAGATCGATTGGTTTCATCAGCATTATACATTTCCCGAAATGATGTTTGTTGAGATATTCCACCTTTTGATTCACTTTCATTTTTTTGCCAAAGTTTCAATGCTGTCAGAGTTGGTGCAGATCGCGATTGCTCTTCCCAATCCCTAACAAGCGTACTATTTTCACCAGTACTTTGAGGTCTGTTGAGCGAGCTCCAACTTTGATGACGTTGTTGTTGTGGCGTACCGCACATACTATGGCGATTACTCGACGATAAACTAGCATTGCTACTCGCTCTACTCAACTGCAATGGTACATTCAATAGCCTCCACTTTTTCCCTGTTAATTCCGAACGTGTGATTCCGGTACGATAGTACAAACATCTGTCTTCGTATCCAATCGCCCATACTTGATCGTTTGGTGCAACAGAGACAAGTGCCATTTTACTAAGCATCTCCACCCAGCCTGTTCCAGTCGCTAATTGTTCGCACATCCCACTCATTTCACCTTTGATGCCCTTCCTAAACCACACATTGCCATCATGTGTTACGGCCCAGACTGCATCAAATCCTACACTTACATGTGTAATCCGCAAATCTTTCTGCGGTGGTTCCACTTCTCTCCAGTCGTCGCCCATGAGATTCTCACGTGTGATTCCCGTTCTCACAACTGCCTTTCCATCTGTAAGGATAGCCCATACTAGGCCTGTCACTCCTACACTTACTTGGGACACTTCATGGCTGTTGGACAATTTGATAGCGCTCCATCGTTGACCTTCCGGTGATGTTGAACTTACACCAACTCTAAACATCACTCGTCCATGGGCAGTTACTGCCCAAACTACAAGACTACCAGAAGTGCCGCCTGGTATTTGATTCCCACCTATTGCTACATCAATGAATGGCTCTTTGGTTGGATCTTTATGAAGTGGAGCAATGGCACACCATGAGTTCATCGCACTGTATCGACGATACCTCACCCATTTGCGTCTTCTCACACATGACTTCCATTGTTTTTTTGTTGAATACGCCGCAGGAAAGTCAACCGCGTATGTCCAACCCTGTGGGAAATATCATACTGAATATCTTTCTCACACTACAATGCATTCTTTTAAATATATATATACGTATTCATAGATATACATATATATCTATTTCATTCTTGTTTCTCTAAATACCGTTACTAACGTCGTGATCTAGCGGCTGTCCATCAAGGGTTGTTTCAATGTGCCAATCACCCTCCCATTGCCACGCCATAGACGGAAGTTTGACTTTATCTCGACATCTATCAACAGTCCCATCAATATTTGAAAAATTATATCTGTCTGTAGGTAAAAGCCTACCGCTGAATCCTTCCAACGGCAACCATCGCTGAAATCATCATAAAATCATTGAACACATTGCACAATGGAATATTATTAACAAAACATTTAAATTGAGAAAATTTGGATGAGTACTTCGTTCTCATATGTTTCTTCTTTTATCCTAATTGGAATATCAAGCCCGTGTACATGAACGTACACCTGACGATCACCACCAATAGCCCACATGAAATGTGGAACCGCTGATAATCGTTTAAATTCAAGCCCAAGATACATAAATTCACGCCACATATTGCCTGAGGTTGAAAGGCCAAACACCCGACCTTCATTATTAATTGCATAGAGATACGAGCTCGGCATTGTTGACTCTCTGCAGATTGGTAAAGAATAATTCAATATGCAAATCACGAATAAGTAATCGCCGACAATCGCCTATTCAAATTGGATTCAAAGGCGTATCTCCTCTCAGTTCACCATTCCATTCATCTGAAAATAATTCACAAGATCGATTTTTTTCATAATATGTTTATATATATATATATATATATATATTGGATAATTGACAATGCAATTGTTGAAACAATAATGTAAAAAATTTGCAAAAACATAAAACTTGTCACCGCCTACTTTTCTTTGATGAACAACCTCCACAGTGTGCTAACAGAACTGTCACGTTGACACTTGAGATTCTGTTGTTGAGTATCGAGTTTGCTGAGAATAAGGAGAATTGCACTCATATATATACATAGCTATGTATACATATATATATATATATACAGTTGAAAGGATGCGTCATCTGGGATTATCTAACGTCATAGGTTCGTTGCCAGTCGTGTTATTAAAGAAATAAACGTTCACAGACAATGCTGAAATACAATGAGAGAAACGTTCCTCATTAATTAATAAAGCTGTTCGTGAGACAGACATAAAAAAAACACGATAAATTTTACGTGACTAGCAGATCTTCATGATGAATCATCAATTGAATTTTCCCGCGTTGCCATGTCTCGGTGATGTCCTTGGTTCAGCTGCTTCTGAGACAGGTGGTCAAGTATTCACAGTCGTTATGTTGGCACTTCTTACTCGCATTATTTTGATTCGGTATAATTGCGATCGTGCTTACCGACTACAGTTAGTTAGTTAACCTCGAAATCGAATTTAGAAAAAGGATAGAAGAATGAAAACACCTCACGAACAGACACGAAGTCACAATTGAGTCGATTTGTATCCAGAGAAGCATTGGAAATAGGATTTTGCAAGGGGAAAATGAGGGAAATGAGGGATGAAGTGGTGAATTTTAGAGTAAAAGTCGATCTATCACAATTTTATAATGATGAGAGAAAATTGAGTTATGTTTATATCGATAAAGTTAAAATTACTAATGTATTCCATTTACAAACGAGGATTCAGAATATATTTGGTATTCTACGACCTTTGTACTTATCAGTTAACAATGTTTTTCTACCGGCGAATGAGGATATAAGGATTATTAAAGAAGATGAAGTTGTCGTGTAACAATGAATTTTTGCTGTTTCATTCCATTTTCATGTCTTATTAATTTTTTGCGTCGATTATTGATTCATTTGTTTTATTATTTCAGTGTTCAATCCTCTTTCCCTGCTTCGAAAAATGGAACATCAACTCCTTGTGATGTGTCAGTAAAAATCCAAGGAAGTAATAATGCAGCTGGAGGTGAGAATGTCATATTTTATTATGATAAAACAATTGAACTCACCGACTTTTATTGATTTCAGAATCAATGTCTCAGTGTGAAAGATCTGACAGTACAGATCTGGAGATTTCCGACAGTGCAAAAGCTAATGACAGTGTAAATGACATTCAGATTGTTGACTCACATGTTTCGAACTCTGATGGTCCCCAGAGAAAACGGAAAAGAATTCGTCGAAGGAAGAAAAATAATAAGATAGAAAGTTCACCGGCTCCATTGACCGCACAATTCAATGGTTCTGCATCAAAGAATCAGACGGTTGCAAAAATTGACCGGAATCAATCCAATTCGAAACATTTAAAGTTTTGTTGGGATGAATCAGATAGGAATGAAAGGCAAGGTGAAATTATTAAAAAACCATCTTCGTCTAAACCAACTATCCGTTCGACTGAAACCACCAATTTAGTAACATTATTGAGTTTACGAGAAAGTCAGGTTCCTCTCACATTCTCAAGTCGAAGAAGAACTAGAAATAATTCTGTTGCATCTTCACTGTCGAAGTCTTCGACTACTAATGGTAGTCCTGGCAAAAAAAATATACCGGCCATTTCTGCATGTAGTTCGCCTATCAATTCAAACATTGATTATTCAAAGATAAATGTTACTGATTATCCTATTCATGATGACATATTTGAAATTGGGGACGTTATGACCTTTCAAGTAAGTACTCCCTTGTAGTAATAGATTTTTCTTTAAGAATTCACACTGTTGGCCAGATTATTGAGATACTTCAGTTCTTGATAATTAAATTATCTCTCTTATTTTCAGACTCTTATATTGAATGAATATTATTGTCCCGTATTGTCTGATAATATCGTAGCGAAAGTAATAACAAATGATCTTCTGGCTAAAAGTTATTCGTGCAAGATACTTGGTAAGTTCTTGATTATTGAAACTTTTTTCCCTTTTTCAACATAACTCACTCTGACTTCTCACTCACTGCTTTTTCTTAATAAAAAATGGTTCAAGATCAATAAGTTCAATTTATGATTATGAACATGCCAAATAGTCGATTTTAACATCACATAAAAGATGATTAATCACAAAATGAAATCTAACGATGGATGTATTTTGAACATTACAGTGGGGCATGATCAATTAAAAAGTCCGGAGGGGAAATTTGCATTGCCAACAGAAAACGAAGAGGAAGTCTTGAACGAGAAAAAAATTGACAGCGAACAATTGTTCACTTTGAAGCATTCTGATCTTAATCAGCCGCGTCTAATCCATCGTACAACTCGACACTGATATAACATTGATCTATATGTATTCAAATTTTATCGCCATGATCTCGTTCTACATCAGTAAACGATCTATTTGTTCTTTTTTTTTTTTATATAATTAATGACAGCATTTCGCTAAATGTGAATAAAGATTTTCTGAGTTTCAAACCTAATTGATGTTTCCTGATGTCAAAAGCCATGTTTGATAGGATTTTATTGTATGTTTTGAAACCCCATGATTATCCTACTTATCAGTGAAATGTCAAGTCTTTCTTCCCTAAAGAACGACTACAACTCTGTCAAATATTCGAAGCAATCGTAAGCATATGTCACCCCCTCGTTGAATTATGATCGATGTACGAGACAGCGTCCGCTCAGGAATTTGCATTAACAAGAATTTTCAATTGAGAAACATATATTCTATAAATCATGACGCATGTAGCTATTCAGCACCAAGTACAATGGAATAATATGACACAATGACTGAAGTATCCTACATGTCGTACAATCTTGAAGTCGTACCCGCCAGATTATATTAGTACATATTAATCTCCATTCTGATTAATTGCGTACAAGCCCTTGTTACTATTCAACTATTGAAATCAATATAACAGCGACCGAAAGTGACATTTGATTTATGATCCATTGCCCTGTGGTATATGAGTACAGGTTTTTTTTTCTTCTTTCTATATCACGAAGCATCTTGGACATGGTTATTTATTTATTATACTGGATGTATCGACCCAAGCTTGCCTCCCTACGATTTCTTGTGAACCATTTGGAGGCGTACGAGATCGTATATTATGCCGACGGCTGTCTCTTCGTAGGTCAATTACTGCTGACGTGAGTTGTTGATATTGTCTCTGAGCACAGATGGATCCGAGTGGAAAGAGCGTTTTTTCCTTGCATGAATCTTGATTCGTTGAAAACATTAATTTTTTTCAACATCTAATTTAACTGATAGTAAAATCAAGTTAGACAATTAGTAACGTCAGTCTGATACAAATACGTGAGTATCAAAACTCGATCGAGAATTTAAAATATAGAGCTTCATTAAAAGTTTTTCAGTCTATATGACGACTGAAGTTCTGGAAATCATTCTAAAGCATATCAAGTTTAATGTGAAGTCGTTTGGATCAACTTATTCCTAAACTAAAAAGTCGAAATATCAGAAACGTATTGAAGCACCTGGTGAATCGCTATAAATGTAAGAGGGACGATCGAGATTTGTTTGTTATTTCTGCCTGGTCTAGAATTCTATTCATATGGAGCAGAAAGTTCTCATTCACGCAGGATTTAATTAAAGTCCGATGCATGATTCTCCCATTCCAATCTGTTTGTGTACCTTTGACGATTTCAGCGTTTGTAGTTTACAAATCTTCGCCAATTATCATGTCACATAACGATGTCTGATGATATTCATTAAAAACTTTTTGCTTTGATTTCTGTCACGTGTCATGAGCAAAAAAATCAAATTATCTTCTGCATCTCTGTTTTTTCATGGAGCGATATATTTTTAATGCTTCGCTTTTCATCATTGCGACCCAATTAGCATAATTAGAACGAGAATAATTATGCGACTCTCTTGAATAAGAGATATCACTAATGATATTGTGTTTCAGAAGATGAGTGAGAAGTGATGTTCATATACATACATAGATATGCCAAATATTTATCAAGTATTAACGGCGTAATACCTCGTTATTTTATGAGTATATCAATCAATGATTCCAGTATGGCTTTTGTATACGCAGGCTTAATTCTATATCGTCTCCACATTGAGTGGGAATAATAACCGACCAGTAGTATCGGATATTCCATTCAACCCCTTTCTTCCGTCAAATCCAAACATATGTTTGCATAAAGTAATCCACCAGTCGAGAACTATATAATTCAGCCACTCTGTGTGTGTGCTCTGCCACAATTCATGCCCCTGGTTGAATTGATTCTCGATTTATTCCTCTACAGCCAATTGACATATTGCGTGATGAATTTCACTAATTTTTTTGAATTGTTGCATTTCAGCGAATTTTCGATTTTTCCAATGTATTTAGACTGCTCAATTGTTACGTTGATGTTTAACTCACCTACAATTGTTCCAATTTCATATTTCTTCTACATATCTTTTTTGCGCCCCAATGATCAATCATATAACCAGTGGAAAAACCATGACAGACCTAAATCCAGATCTCTTCACTGATTCTTATCGTCACGGTAATAATCCATGAGCGTAGTAAAAGGATTTCTGGTGGGCAAGAAAGTGAGATAGTTTTGTGAAGTCAGTTCATGCTTCAAGAGTTGAGATATTTCGAAGTTGTTTTTCGCACTGTGCTTTAAGACTCCCTTTCATTGACCTCAGGGGTGAAATTTCTGACCCCTCACACTCTGTAATTCGTTTCCACACACTTGGTGTTATGACTATCTATACATTATTTCAGATAAAGATCCAAAGACCAGTTTATTACAGTAGAATAATTTTCCGGTACACAAAAAAAGACCAGAGCTATCGACGACAAGTTTCAAAAAAATATTCGTGAGCTTGCAGCCGTGATCCTCACTAATTTATGTGAATAATGAATAAGTACTTTAAATTCACCCGCCTCCTCTCTATATGATCTCACGACTGTTATGTTTATGTTGGGGATCCCTCAAAAATAATTCCCAATTTTGTTTATTTCTTCAACAATTTATGTGCATAATTGAACGCCAACTTTTCCTCAGCATGAAACGCGTCGACGTATGATATTATTCGAAATGGTATGTGATGCACAAACTCTTGATGTTCTTCCGCATTCTCTTAATGAAAGTACAATCATGAATAGTAAATTGGAAAATTATTGATAGTATTAATTAAATTTACTTTTTGGTGAATATTAATATTTTTCATACACCGGCTGCTAATGGTGAGAAATAAAGGCTATTTATATTCATGATCTGTTTATATGTTAATGTTAATCTAGAGGGAAATTTCAAAATAAACCCATATGCAGGTGACGGACCAAAACAACATAATCCTACCGCGTATTGGTCAGCATCATCTATACGTATATACAAAAGCTACGTGCGCTTGCGCTTCCACCCGCGAGTAGCATCGAAATGCTTTCTGATCGACGCCCTAGTCCTGTACTGTCTCGTCCTGTCGTCATACCGACAGTAGTCCGTATGCTCTCACGCCTTGACAGGGTCTCGCAATTGCCTTAAAAGACGTGTCGGCGGCGCGCACGAAGGATTCTACGACTTATGTCCACATATTAGATGCATTCGATGTGCACATCAAACTTTTCTCTGCTTCATCACTGTGATTCTTATTCTCCTCTTTCAACCAGAAAGAAATTCATGTGAGTAACATATTTTATTTTGGATTCTGCACAAGTGTATATAAATTTTTTTTATCTCATTGTTTTCTTATTTGTCTTCATTAGCGGGTCATGCAACCACTGCTGATATTGCAATGTCCCTCACTGGTTGTCGTTTAGATGTCCACGATCTCCAATATCATCTGTGGAGGTAAAAAAATTCAAGTGTTAATTAAATCACGTTATTTCCGTCCCTTTATTCACATACGTAATATTTAGTGTTATGATATCAAAAATTTTCAATCACCCATCTAGAATAATTAAAGACGAATTTTTTTATTTCCAAAACGACTATCAATATTTTCATGATTGCCCGGAGTGGTGATCAAAAACATACAAAACTAATTGAAGAGTTAACAGGTTGGATATAGTATGGAAATTATTTGTACAGGCACGGTTGGGGATTAAACTGGTAATTGATTACACCTAGCATTGTGTCGCTGATTAAATTGTTATTATGAAACATAAAATAAAAGTTTCTATACGTGATATCCATGATATGGAAAAGATTTTGTGTTTGAACATCAGTTGCATGATATTCTGCGCCAGTACACACTTCTATTTGTGTACCCCATCTATATATCTAACTATGCTTGAATATCATCACACTTTTAAATATATATGTTAATATCTACGTGTACCAGTCATATACATTCCAACTAACCAAGTGTGAAAGGGACGAATGGGAAATAATAAAACTTGGATTGAAACGGAATACTAATTCGAACACGGGGGATTACATGTGGGATGAGTGGGCGAGCGGATACGTATGCATCAGGTTGTTCGACGGTCACGCGTCTACACCTCAGGGCTGATCCCACGTTGGGACACTCACCCCACATCACATTGGGTGTCTAACTCGATGATCCTTGATCGCACATGTTTAACACCCTCTTTGAATGCCCCTGTTGAATTCGAAAAAAGTTTTATAGCTCACGTCCTAAGTTTACGTCAGTCCATAAAATTCGATTTGTTTATTATTGGCGTAAAGAAATAAATTTTGATTTCGCACCAAATCTGGACACCAAATTTTATCAATCAATTATTCAAGGAATAATTGATTCAATTGAGCTGAAGCATAATATTATACTATATTCATTTCCAATAATATTATCCCCTAATAATTTGGGAAATTGACGCACGTCTCGATAAAACTTGAGTGACAATATACAATGGCAATATGAAGCATTGCCATCCCCTTATAAAAGTCAACAAAGCATTTCTCTATTGTAAACACAATTTGATATTAACATACATTTGAATATTATCAGAACAAAAAAGAAAATATTAAGATGAATCGCTCATGCAAACAGAATTTCCAATCGAGTTGAGCAAATTTTCAGCACCGAATATTGACTCTTTGAATTTGCGATTTGATTGAGAAAAGATAAGTAGTTCGACAAACAAACCTTCTTCGTCAAAAGCGGCGCTGAATAAGTGTTTTTCGTAGCACTAGCGCATTGGACTGTGCGAACAAAGACAGATATGAATTATTCATTACATTTCATCGTGGAATATTCGAAATGAGGTTCAAGCAATGCGTTATAACAAACATGAATAATGTCGTGCTCAATGTAGAAACCGTATCCCATGTGTTTGCCCGCTCTGATATAAGACGCTTCAACGCGTTCACAGCAGACACTCTCATTCCCGTATTCACTTAAACTTTGAACCAACACGTACCGGGTTCTAATTGATATACTGTAATAACACGTGGCTCACTCGGTTGGCATAGAAAAACAGAAAACTTATTTTCTCACGTTGCAATGCAATCGATTCAGTACTATACAAGTTGAGCATTCTTTTGAATAAACTTTCATGGGCATTCATTGGTGTGAATCAGAATTAACTTAATGTTCATTTTACCTTGGAGGAACTAAAACAAAAAAAAATTTCATATATATTCAAACAAGTGGGAGGTAAGCTACTGTTTCATTTTGAATGGAACTAGAGCCCTCAACATGTTTACTCTGATCTTATGTTCTATACGTAAACATACACAGAAAATATATTACTTCGCGAACTTTAATAGGATACGGATAAACGGTATGAGAGGATCCGCCCAAGCTCGACCACTTGGACGCTTGCCGCACCCTCGCATGCTAGCCATGCGCCATGACCTATGTGTGGGTATATCCGTGCACACACGTAGGTGGATGGTATCCAATTTTATTGGCCAATATTGTGTTCTCCAAAATCCTTTTTTTTTTATTTCTCTTTATTTGATTTCAATTTTGTTATTTTTCTTTTCCGTTCTTCCAGTCAATCATTATTCTGTCAACGAACAGAATTTTACTCTCAACATCATTTTTCAAAAATCACCCATGGTTGAAGTGTGTACAATACTTCATTTGATGAGAGGTATATTGATGAAGAACTCGGAGAGCGGGAAAAATAACCGAGAGGTACGACGTAATGTATTTGTAGCGGTATTTAAATGAGAAATGTGCGGCTAGTGAAATTTTCCATGGGAATATATATTCAGGTATATATTCGTGCTGAATTAGCACAGGGTTGGACCTTCAAACCGTCCGGAAGCTTTTAGTCATTAAGGAAATATAAAAAGTTCGCAATACCCACTTTGCATATCGGCGCGATGAATTTCGATCACTCATTATATGAATGCTTCATCTATTTATCCATGGTTCGATATATTCTTTCTGATAATACAAGTTTATCATAATATATCTGGATGCAGGAATGGTACGAATGGCACTATTATCGAGTCATTTGATTTATACTATAAAATACACAATAAAGCTCGATGGCGTCACTGTTGACTATTCTCTGACTCTCCTCCTGATTCCACATTTTCCACTTTCTCTCTCACTCGGATCGATATTACTTTCTTGGCGGGATCTTACATACGTCTGTTATATACGATACAATTTACTCTGCTCTTTTATGTTCATTCTTCGGCATTTTAATTGAACTTCATCATCTTTATTTTGCTGTTTACTTTGACACCGTATACTATAGAGTCCTTCATTTGATTTCGAAGGTCCGTGCTTCATCAGCATAATACCTATGTGTCGTATTCAATCACCGATAGTTTCGCCTCTTCTTGTATTGCATAGATGGATATTTGCCGCCTGGTATGTACATAAGTACTGGCAATTGTTATATGAGAATGCACGTAACAATTCAGTTCAAATGGAGTGCTTTCTCGCATCACATCATCACTTGATTGCGTTCAAGCATGTTATCCACCGAAGCTGGAATACCGAATCTCAAGTAGTATCGATATCAATTATGATCATGTTTGCCTTATTCCAACAATTTCTTAATTAGAATATTGGAAATTCTACTCCTTCATCTGTAAACAATTTTCGAATTGGTTAAAGTTCCTTATGCAAATGTATAAAATTGAAATTAAATGGTTGAGAATAGATAACTAACTCCATTCGATGTTCTGAAGACATTTCCATGCCTACAGAGACAAAGAGGAAATTGATAAGTGGATTCGAACCATATTCTAGTGAATTCATTGTTCCTTGATTGATTGACTATCGACTGGAGGAAGTCCAACATTCATAAATTAAAAGAAATTGTTTACGATGACATCATGCTGGGGTGGTTGTGAATAACCACGTCATTCACAAGACTACGTAATCCATACATCGAGTTTTCCCTTATTGTAAATAATATTTCATGATAATTCATCCAATATATATGTGTATTATTAATATACACGGATCCTTTTACAATATTTACTTGGAACTAGAAGATAGATTACACAATGAGGGTGCAATAGCAATCTATTTTCGACTTTTGGCACGTTCGCATTGCTTGGGTTGGCGAGAGAACTACTGGACAGATTTTGATGGGTCATTTAAAGATGGGAAGTAGGAAATTGGGAAGACAAATGGTGGTATGTGTCATCTATAGTAAGACATTAGGAACATGACTAATATGAACAAATTCCGGAATTCCTTATCATCTTCGTGACTACCGGATGAATGAGAACCAATTTTTCACTGTCTCGTTTATTTGGAAGTAAATGTCAATTGATTTAGTCATGTCATTGGATGGCTGTAAAATTCATGAACTCTTTTGTCATCAAATTTCATTTCATCAGAAACGACGTAGATGCAAAGTTACGTCACGGAAGTATTGACTGAATGCTCGTATTTATATAATCGAATAATTATTTTTCCACTTGATGATTTTATTTGTGACTTAATCAGTAAATTGATACAATAAAACTTTATCCGTCTATATTTCTTTGAATTGAAATACTCATCACTAGAATTATCGTAATTAGTTTATCTCACTTTTGTTTTCAATCAAGACGTTCATAATATTCAACTGCTGTTGATGAAAAGTAATTGACATTATCAGGAATCTATGCAATTAATTAAAACAGAATCTATTCACATTTATCAATACTTCAATTCATAAGATGTAGGGCGATTGTTATTATAGATATTTGTCACCGTCAGAGGATCTCGATTAAACTCTATCGGTCTCAATTTCAAGGGGATGGGAACATTAAAGCAGGGTTAGATATAATTTTGTCTAATTATACAATACCATAATTCAATATTAACGTATTCGCTTCAACGCTTCTCTGTTACAGAGCCTGTCTAGATGCATGAAGGACGGGAGACATATGTCATCGTTAATACCACATTTAGTGCAACAGTTCAATTCAGCATTATTCTATGGAGTAGCGTAGCGAAAAAGGGATGCAATGGATGTCACGGAATCTATTCAAGAGATGCTCAATGCAACCAATCAAACGATTAGCCAAAGCTGTGGGGCAGATCTCCCGATAATCGCTGTAGTGAATCAAATAATCTACTCAATTGTTTGTATTGTGGGGCTTCTTGGTAATACCTTGGTTATTTACGTTGTTTTGCGATTCTCCAAGATGCAAACAGTAACAAATATGTACATAGTGAACTTGGCTATCGCTGACGAATGTTTTCTCATTGGTGTTCCTTTTCTCGTAACAACAATGAGCTTGAGATATTGGCCATTTGGAGAAATCATGTGCAAAGCTTACATGACAACGACAAGCATCAATCAATTCACTAGTAGCATCTTCCTTTTTATAATGAGTGCAGATCGTTATATTGCTGTTTGTCATCCAATTTCTTCACCGAGAATGCGAACACCTTTTATATCCAAGATTGTTTCAATCACCGCATGGGCAGCGAGTGCCTTTTTTATGATACCCGTGATACTTTATGCGAATATTGGTGATGTTGAGACAGGTGTGAGTTGCAACATCTATTGGCCAGATAATCATGGCGGACAGACAGCATTTACACTTTACTCATTCGTTCTTGGATTTGCTCTTCCACTAACTTTTATCCTCATATTTTATTTTTTGGTTATCCAAAAACTGCGAACAGTGGGGCCAAAAAATAAGTCGAAAGAAAAAAGACGATCACACAGAAAAGTAACAAAACTCGTGCTCACGGTTATCACAGTTTATGTTTTTTGCTGGTTACCATATTGGATAAGCCAAGTAGCATTAATTTATACACCACCAAAGCAGTGTCAATCATCAGTAGCCATTACTACGTTTCTCCTCGCTGGATTTTTGAGTTATTCTAATAGTGCGATGAATCCTATCCTCTACGCTTTTCTCAGTGAAAACTTTAAAAAGAGTTTCCTCAAGGCGTGTATATGTGCAGCTGGCAAAGATATCAATGCAACATTACACATTGAAAACAGCATGTTTCCGAAGAAAAATAAGGGTCATGTCGAGAGGCTAAAAACGAATAGAATAATAACATCGTCGAGTTCGCGTCGAGATCTAGACGATGAGCTGGGTGAGCGTGGCTTGTTGATTAGCAAAACTTCTACTTCGACCGTGACAATGACTTCAAGAACGAATATAGCAAAGTTAAATGGGGCAAATGAGCAGAAAGAAGCTAGACTCATGATTCGGAATAATCCCAATGATCTTCAAGTTGGAGTACAGATGACATTACTGACACGAGTTTAGTTTTTATTACAGACGTAAGTATATAACTATTAATTCGATCCACTGTTCTTCATGTGGTCATACGAAACGAAAGTACTCTTGCGTAAAGTTGGACCTTGAAAATGTTGAAACAAAATTAACTAGCTAAGATAGCCGATTGATAAAGCTCGTAAATTCCGCATGGAAAGCAGCGGAGATAGAAGTATGAGTGTAAATTTAGCAGACATCAGACCATTTTTATTCATGAGCAGAAAAACTAAATAATTAAGATAATGGAATTTAAAAAGAAAGTTTTTACAGATTTTGGAATACTCTACTCGATCATTTTTTTATATTTCTTCCATCTCCAATTTATTTATTTATTTCGGAATTCTAAAAATTGTCAAATGTCTGCCGCAGTCACACTCATATAGAAGTGCATATTTTCGAAGAAATACGTTTTTTTTTTCCTGATAATGTTCCTATTTTTAATATTTTCAACAGAAGTCATTGAAGACATTTTAACAGCCAGTGGTCCACGCGTGCACATTATTATGCTGCCCACGACTTGACGACGTCAATCAAACGTACGACGAGCTTAGCAACTCTCATCCTCATGTCATATCCATTATCATATCGTACCAATGGTTGACACGTACCTGTGAAAATTCTAGAACATTCAATTTGAGAATAATTCATTATCACATATATTTACATTGTCATAATGCTGAGAAGTGATGTTCAAAAATATTTGTATACATAGACGCGCATTCCACCCGCATTTTGGATTTCATCCTCATTTATCACGAATATATTAATCGATTGAAGGGTAGCTCACCACATTAAAATGATATGAGCTATTTACCATCGATTAGTCTTGTTCGAACTACGACGATGTTTGGTGTTGTCCGAGGTATTCTCGACAAGTCCTTCTTCAAATGGAATTTTAATAGAAATATATTAGATGCCGCATAATGGCAATACAGATTATGTACCACATAACAGACTATCGAAGATAAATAGAGTAGAGTCCGTACTGTAGGGTTAATTTGAAAGAAAATTTCCAATTTTTTTTCCAAGATCAAGACATTGAAGAAAGTGTTTTCCATAAAAACATGGTCATATATAAATTGTCAACAACAATGAGTGAGCCTTATAATTTCAACGCACTGATTCATCTCGGGGCAACACATCGCGTTCCATTCTCATCATTCTCAACGAATCTTTCTGAGAAAAAATTTTGATTTACATTCACACGTGAATTGATATTCATATTATTCGCATATTCATACTCAACTTTATACTCTAATTCCGCGCGTTTAGAATTTTTTTCGACCATTTTCATGTTTATATGCACAGAATTTCCATTCAATCAAACATGAACACATTATGGAGTCGTTTCATGAGTCCGAGCAATTTCATTTCATCCATCTTTACCTCATGTACATACTTTCGAGGGTGGCTGTGAAGTATAAATTCACTGATACTGTTACTTATTTTCGAACTAGCCTTAATTTTATGCAGCTTGAATTCTGCAGAAAAATAATCATCAAGTGGAAATTAATTTAATTTCTCCTACTAAAACATCAACACTATAATTTTGCCCTTTTAAGATAAGAAAACTTATGTTAGTAGATAAATTTCAATAGGTTCATTCAAGCAAGTTTAATGTCCCAATCAGGAATAGACGTATTATAAATTCAACCCCTTCGGTATTCGCGATAATAGTCGTTGTGGCAGAAATATATGTAAATGAGAGAATTCCTCTTATTGCACGAGCACTCAAGTGTTAATTATCTAATCTACTCTATTTATCCGTATCTTCCATAAGGTTAGGTGTAATACATAACTATATCTTTTGAATTATTCCATTTATAAAATTGTTCCGTCATAAATGATTATTGGAACGAGAACCCCAATTGAGATTCTGGCATTCTATGTCAGCATCTTAAGAATAAAAATTTCCATTATATATTATTACAGTGGCACGCGAAAATTATGCCGCAGCAGACGTTTCAGTTACTATTTGCCATATTTTTTGAATATAATGTCACGTCCAAATATGTGGCACATTAATCCTGTTATTTCTACGTTTTGTTGAATAACATCTCATATACTTCAATTTACATATTCCCCTCTTGAATTCCTCTCACGAGCAGTGATGATCAGTGCGAGAAACGATCTGTTGTCAACACCATAGAACTATGTTGGATAAGTTTGGTTTACGCCATCTCATATTCATATTTATGTGTAATGAAATTGTAAATATTGAAAACATATTATTATATATCAATGTTCTATAATTTTTAACTCACGTCTTAAGTATAACCCCCTGAACTCTTTTTTCTGGTGCTTCAACATATCAAAAAGTACTAATAGAGGATTCAACAATGATATTTTCCCGCAATCTTCAAACAACAATCAGTGATTATCATGCCCTGCACATATCTTCACAGGTTTGAATACAACATCCGAACATAACCTCAGAAAGTTCCGAAAACTGTACAGTCAGTGAATAAGACCCTGGTGGTGAACTTTCGAACTAATAGAAATTACTGTAAATTGAACTTCACTTTAATTCAATTACACAATTTTCCCCTCATTTCCGCGCAATTTATAATCTTATCAGATAGTATTTAATGTGAATAATTAATGAAAAAAAAATCTACTTTCATTTGATTGATAATATAGCGTAACTTTTGTTAGGTTATGTAAGCTATCGACCGAGCAAAATTTTAATAGTTTGAGCACAGCCGGTACATTACCGACTGATTATTTTCGTGATGAAAGAAAAAATAACACGAGAATTGTGATGACGGGAAATTTGTAAAAATGGTCACGAAGTTCATCTATCTAATCGTTCAATTGTTCCAAGGAAAAGCCCACATGTGATCATTTTTTTTACAACTTCGTTAGGTGCTATGTATTAGTAGAGTATGCGTCTATATCATGAATATATAGAAAAGTTTGATTTGTCTCTGTGTGTATCTTCAATTAGATTAAGGATACAGAGTGATATTAAATGAATATTAAAGGTTGAATATTCTTCTACAACAGCGTATGTTGCGACAATAGTAGAAGAAAGAGGGGAAAAAAGTGATGTCTTGAACACAAATAAATTATCAAAAATTAAACAGTATCAGTCCCGTTGGACAAGTGTTGACTAATAACGTAACTATTATCAAGTGCAGTACCTTGTTCGTTATTGATACAAAGAACATACTACTCACAATTGAGCAAGTAGATTTTCCGAAAGGGTAAAAATGCGCTCAAGATATTGTTGACATAATTTAAAACATGCAGTCCATTTACTGGACTGGTAGACTCATCTCAAGGGCTCTCTGGAATGGTATATCAAATTATTCTGCTTGTGCGGATCCTACCGCAGCTAAAAGACGTGAAGCATCACTTGTATCAGCGATTTGTGGTTTTCCAAAAGATTTTGCTCAAGGACGCATGAAAAAAGGACAATTTGGTGATGACGCCTGGTTTTGTGCAAAGTTCAAGGCTCTTGAAGTGATTGGTAAGTCTTCCATCAACTTTTTGCAATAACAAAATACATTTACTATCTTAATTGAGTTTAAGTATCATAGATGACTTGTAATTATAATTTATGGTAGTCATGATTCGTCTGAGAGCTCATACTGTTACATTGTGACATTGATCTGTATTACAATTATGGTGATTTTTGTCTAGTGGAATCAGTTGATATGCATTTAAGCTATTCGAGAATCATTTGAACGTTAGACGTTGGAGTTTGGTTCATCAAAATAACTTATCGCTGTTATTTCAGACTTTTGTCAATAATAGTTTCATATACATAATTGATAAAGCGAATTGTATATAGCTTTCTACAGATGAAAGATGTCGCTATGTGGACAAACTCGTGACATAACTCGTGTTTACGAATTGTATAAATAGAAGCATGGTGCCAGATGATATTTAAATACATATTGAGGATTTCGTAATTTGACTTATAGTCTCGAATAGCTGATGTTTCGTTGCAAATGAAAACCATTATGATTTGTTCTTTTGTTGTTACTATAAAATAACTTCATTTTATAGTATTAATTATTCTAAGAGTCATACACGGGTTTTTGATGATAATTTTATAGGCGTTGCTGATGGTGTTGGTGGTTGGCGTCATTATGGTATCGATCCTGGTGAATTCTCGAGTTTCTTGATGCGAACTTGCGAACGTTTAGTATCTATGGGAAAATTTGTGCCATCAGAACCGGCAGGTCTATTGGCGCGAAGTTACTACGAATTGCTTGAGAATAAGCAACCAATATTAGGTATTAATTCCCTTTCAATGATGATGTAATATTAGACATGAGGGAATCAATTACGAATTATGATGAATTTTGTATTGCATTAGGTAGTAGCACTGCGTGCATCATCGTGTTGAACAAAGAAACGAGCAGCATATATGCAGCAAATATTGGTGACAGTGGTTTCGTAGTAGTGCGAAAAGGTGAAGTTGTTCACCGTTCATCGGAACAGCAACACTACTTCAATACTCCATTTCAACTGTCTTTACCACCACCTGGTCACTCGAATTTAGTTTTAAGCGACAGGTATATTTTTTATTCACTTCCGTCCGATATTTTCCTAAAATCAAATATCATTAACTGGTGTCAATCCATAGCCCGGATTCGGCAGACACTTCTACATTTGATGTGGAAAATGGTGACGTAATTCTTTTGGCAACGGACGGCGTTTTTGATAATGTTCCTGATCAGCTTCTAGTTACGGAAATGCGTAAAATTGAAGGAGAAAGAGATCCGACGAAAATACAAAGTGTTGCCAATACAATAGCGTGGATGGCACGTAGCCTTGCGTTTGATGGAAATTTCTTGTCACCTTTTGCTCAGAATGCGAGGGAAAATGGCATCGATGCTATAGGTAAGTTAATTCTGGAATGGAAATATCATTTCGCTGAGTACTACATGTGAGGTGAAAGTATATCAAGATGGCAAAATTGATGATAATATTAATGAGGTTACCATTCTACATTTCCAGGGGGTAAACCAGACGACATCACGGTGCTGTTAGCCACAGTGGCGATATAATTAGTTTGTATCATATGATAGACAATTTTTTCACATCCATTACCCATTTCATACGGACACTTTATCATTGTATTATAGTTCATATTCATACATATATTGTAATTCAGCTTTAGCGTCATTGCAGCCCAATGTGATCATCGAGTTATATTATTTAACGAAAACGAGAAGAAACATAGAGGATTAGATATAGAAATAAACGAGATTGAACAATTATGTTTCACATAAATCTTAATTACCATTCTCAATACTTTATTCACGTGATTTCTTCATTTGTACAGCTGGTACTGTCAGATTACCATCGACTCTATTTGTGCTTATCGTATTCATGTATTATGTTTATCGTTGTATTATATCAAAGAACAATAACAGATTTTATTAACAATTCTATATCTATTATCATTTGTACAAATCGGTGTGTCGAGATATTGAAATCAATCCAATGTTTTCTATTTGTTCACACTGAGTTCCATTAATTCACAATTTTGTGGAAGAAAAATTCAGTTATTCTAGACAATTATTCTGTCCAAATCTCTCATTTTTTCATAATATCAAACTCAAATGCATTACAATCGCATGAGACGCTATGATTCCGGAAAAATTCTTGAAAGACTTTGTAATGTATGCAACACTTATTTTGGTTTTCAAACATAGGGAATGAATCTTGTCGAAGAAGTATAGAGGGATTGATAGACAAGACTGGAGTTAATTTAACTGAGTTTTATACCATTAAGACAATATTTGTCTCCCTGTTGATGAGTGATTCCTTATTGATGCAAAACATAAGACCATCGAATAGAATCAAAGAAAGCATGCTAATATAAAAAATAAATATGGACTTTAATAGTTCTCAAATGAAAACCGATGTTTTCATACATCTGCCAGAAATTGCATTACCAATTTCCATCCAATACATACAATTCACTATCTATATATACAAGCTCACTGACTTCATGAAAATCTTGCCCAGATGCGCGACATTCCTATCTCAAGATGCTTGAATTGGTCATCTTCTGTTGTTTTATAGCGAAAAACACATCAAAATTGTGTTTCGTTCCTTGATAAATTGAAATGTGGTATGAAAAATGTTTCCAGGATATTTTATTGCCGACCCACCCGCACCCATCTCCCCAAGCTCTATGACCTATGCAAATGTAGAATAATTGAAATGCAATGTTGATATACAAAAACCCGGTGAATCCAATTTTTCCTGGAAAAATTATTGGTCTTCTGCAACTGGACCGCCCCATGCGAAACCTCCAGGTCTATCTTCGGGTAGAGGTGCATAATCCGAGCTTTCAGGGCGCTCATCAAAAAGTTTTTTACTAAGGAGAATAAAACATAATCATTACATATTTTATGCAAATGCAAGCGACTATAATAACACTTACAGTATTTGTGGGGTCTTGAGAATTCGGAAGCCTCCTCTTTGATAAGGAAACACATCCTCGGCAAAGTAATACATGTGTCCTACAGACATCCCAATAAGGTCCACCCATATCACGTTTCCCAAAAGTACTGAGAAACTGAGCAGAACCCATGGCAATAAAGGAGCCTGCGAATAATTGAATTTACATTATGGCCTTAAAATTCCATCACGAGTTCAATTTCTCTTCCTCTCTAATGCGTACGATATAGTAAACACATACATGAAAATTAACAAGGCCAAAGAAATTCATTCTGACGAACGGTGTCCGTCTTGACCACACATATACCAGCATCAAGGTGAAAGCATGTCCCAAGAATAATAAATTGACGAAAAATGCTAATATCTACTGATAAATTAAGGGTATTATAAATTCTCGTCCAAACACTAGATTTAGTATAAACTTGATTGGATAATTGAAGGATACAATCATACAGACGGCACCAAATATAAACATCATAACAAAATCAGCTGTTTTCCCACGAAAAGGACCCTCCTCGAGCATACGACAATATCGATATGTAAATACCAAATTGAAGAAGAAATTGAAACCGACTGTCCCAAAAAACAAGAATGTCGTGATCAGTCTCCATAGCTGAAAGTAACAGAATATTAATCGAAGAAATAAGCAACATTGTCATTTTATGAATTATATTTTTAACTGCTACCATACCTGATAATGATAAACGATCAAAATCGGATTGAAGTAAAGTTGAAATGGTGATACAAGGTCCAATTGCTACAACAAGTATCAATTAATAAATTGTCTCATAATGTGAATAATTTAACGACTCATTGAAGGAAGAATCATGCAATAAGGGTGAACAAAAATTAACTACAAACCACAGCAAGCGTAGTCAGTACACATGCAGTTGTAAAAGTCCGTGTAACAACGGGCATCTGCAGGTATTGCTGCCTTAACGGTCTAAATGCCATCGGCAATAGTTTCTGATGATTACTTATTAATTATAGAATTATTCTCCTTATTCTCGTCAGACGCGTGTCACTTACATGCTCTCATGTAAAATCATATTATCTCATTTTTAACAACGTCCACATCATTGTTAACGCATGAATTAACTTCTCTACATCTACAATCTATACATACTCTTTATATATACATATATATATATATATATATATACATACGTGGACGTTACATCTGAATTGAGCCACGAATCACAATGTATACGTGTGCATACACATGAGCCGTATTGTTGTATATACATATACAGTTGTGTTCCATTAAGTAGCGACATCTGAAAAATGATACCCAATCGATTCCGAAACAGCATCTGATTGGTTGAAGTTGTAACATGGCTAACGAGTTTTTGGCGCGTTTTTCAATTCACATCTCAAATTTGTATTCATATTATTAATTATGTTGTTGGTAATTGAATAAATATTCGTAATAAATGACCGCATGAAAGTATGATTGGTTAGGAAATCGCTTATTTGGTATTTTTTGAAGTAACCTAAAAATCTTTCCTTGGAAATGTGGGATTAGATATAATATGAGAGCTTCGGAAACTACTTCACTGTGATATTCATATTCTTTATTTGATTAGAGACAGTTTCAAGACGGTTATCCTGCGGTAAAAGAAACCGGTAAAAAGTCCAATTGCATAGAAAATATATTGCTAAGATAACCACGAATAATCCGATTGCATCACATTTATTGAAGGGTGCTAATCATTGGTTCACTTCAATCGGCACAATCCGGTGCTGTCGAGAGCCCTTCGAATTCACTACTTGTTTTTGTGTGTTATCAGGTACTGAAATTGATTTCATCTCTGTATTTGTTCAAACGGAAAGAAGGAATTCTTGGATAATTTCATTCAGCTTTTAAGTGATATTACAAAAAATATTTACAATTGAAATATAAACTTGAACGTGATAGTGAGCAATAAACAATGGTTCTGACGAAAGAATATAGAATTTGTATGCCGCTCACAGTTGAAGAGGTAAATATATCCTATTTTTCATTAACATATAATGTTTGCGATATGAAAATCTCTGAGGAATTGATAAATTCATCAGTATCGTATTGGGCAACTTTACATGATTGCGCGGCATAGTCATGAACAATCTGACTCTGACGAGGGTGTCGAAGTGATTGAAAATAAAGAGTGTGAAGATCCCATTCATGGAAAGGGTCAGTATACAGAGAAGAAAATTCATTTATCAAGGTATGTATTAAATGAATGTCCATTTAGTGTTTCTTCTGTGAGGAAAAGATTCAAACCTAACCTATATTGTTTTAGTAAATTGCCTTATTGGATACAAGCGCTGATACCGAAGATATTTTATATATATGAAAAAGCCTGGAATTATTATCCATTCACCATAACAGAGTACACAGTAGGTGGTTATTTTTCATTAATTTTGATCACATTTGACGAATTGACAATATTGAATCATCGATACTTTTAGTGTTCATTCATCCCGAAGTTCCAAATAACGATAAAAACACGCTACGAGGACAACAATGGTTCATCGGAGAATGTAAGTTGAATTGTTTGTAGATGGAATTCGAATTAAGTTAGTGTAGAGGTTTCCTGCAATTTTTTTAGTGCCTTGGACTTTCTCCGGTGGAGTTGGTACAACGTGAACTTGACTTGGTGGATATTGCTTATGATGAGCTATCAGCTAAACACTATAAAGAAGAAGAAGATCCAAAGTTTTTCCAATCCAAGAAGACAGGTCGAGGTCCACTAGTCGAGGGATGGCGAGACACAATACAGCCTATTATGTGTTCTTACAAGCTGGTACACGCCTCGTTTGAAATTTGGGGTATGCAAACACGCGTCGAGGACTTTATACATAAGGTAATAAATCCTGTTTATCCAGATCCAACTATGGACAACATAACAGTCATAATGCTCCATTTTCTACTAATTTCTCACGTTTTCTCTTCCTAGTGGATACGAGAAGTACTTCTGCTTGGCCATCGACAAGCTTTTACATGGATTGACGAATGGCATGACATGGGTTTGGAAGACGTTCGTGAATATGAAAAAAAGATGCATGCAATGACAAACGAAAAAATCGTACCGAAATGTGATAGTCAAGCGGATCGTACGAATCATTCATCTCCTACGCATTCCGTCTCTTCAGCCCCAAACTCTCCTACCGAACCACTTGGTCGCTCTTGGTTTTCGTGGTCATAATCAGGTCAGCATTTTCGTCACATATTGATTTAATGATATGGCATTGGTTTCATCAAGACTGAGTCTTTGAACTCACTGCGAATCATGTTGTCATGTGACGATTGTCAACCAAATCGCCATGGGTATTATTGTTATTATTAGCTATTAGTTAATTGATTTAATGTCGAAGAACAAAATAAGAGAAAATTAATAATAAAGATGACGAGAATAAGATACTATCTAGTTGTGTTTTCAATAAAGACCCAACGTTTTCCACTTCATAATCATTAATGAAAAATAATGTTTCATATGAAAATATAACAGATTCATATGAAAAGAATAGCTCGTCTCCATTGTAGTTGTTAATATGAGAAAGATAGACTATAATCTCACAGACTTCCAATGACTGGGCTAATATTGAAAATTCTAGTAGAGATACAAAAAATGAAAAAGCGTGCGATATATATTATATAAATCTGTGTTACACGGTGGTTTGCGTGAGTGCGTGTTGAATAGAAAGGACATTCGGGCAATTATTGATCGGGCGAGGGTGCGCGAGCGCATACTGTACAAGGGTCGATTGTATGTGATTGGCATGTCTCCCCAACGCACACCCGACAGCACGTCAAGCCGGTTGTATTGTTGTTATTACCATGTCTGGCGGTAAGTGTACAATATATTCGTTTATGTAGACAACTGGCATATGATAAATTCAACATCATCTGCCACAAAATTAATAAAAATAGTAGATGTGACGTAAAATAGTTGCTTTTGTTCATCAAGACAGGGATTATATCGGATTCGCCACATTGCCAGAGCAAGTACATAGAAAATCGGTGAAAAGAGGCTTTGAGTTCACGTTGATGGTTCTTGGTGAAACAGGATTGGGAAAATCAACGCTGATTAATAGTTTGTTTCTTGGTGATCTATACAAAGACCGACACATTGTCGATGCTGCCGGTAAGTTCCCCGATTATGAGTCCTACATTAGTAAGTAACCATCATCTATTTTACAAATTAAATTTAATGAAGATCGGGTGGAAAAAACAACGTCCATTGAAAAGAAGACGATGGATATTGAGGAACGAGGCGTTCGACTCCGGTTGACAATCGTTGACACACCAGGTAAAATCCATAATGGCTTGCATTGGTAATTACAGTAGAAGAAGTGAATGTATTACAGATTATTTTTTGTTGGTAATATGCCAGGATTCGGCGATGCTGTGAATTGTGAGGATACATGGAAGGTAGCTTCTGCATACATCGATGAACAATTTAGACAATATTTCACTGATGAAAGTGGACTCAATCGGAAAAATATCCAGGATAATAGAGTTCATTGTTGTTTATATTTCATACCTCCATATGGACACGGGTAACACATGATTAATTAACCTAAACGAATCAATCTGGAGAATGATGATGGAAATAGCGATACATAATAAACCATTTTGCACAGACTGCGACAAATGGATTTGGAAGTTTTGAAGCGACTTCATCGAAAAGTGAACGTTGTTCCTGTGATAGCTAAAGCTGATACTTTGACGACACTGGAGGTGAAAAAACTGAAGGAACAAATTCTGATTGATATTGAAGAGCACGAAATTCAAGTGAGTATTCATCCAACGAAAATGAAAAGATGTCAATTCGAAAACTTGTATGAGTAATTGCAATTGCTTCTCGATATCAGATTTATCAGTTTCCGGATTGCGACAGTGATGAGGATGACGAATTTAAACAGCAGGACAAAGAATTGAAGGCTTGTGTTCCATTTGCGGTTGTGGGCAGTTCAACAGTGCTTGAGGTTGCAGGGCGGAAAATCCGTGGAAGACAGTACCCATGGGGCGTTGTTGAAGGTATCGGAAATTAATTATTTTTGACGGTGCTTATATTTTTTTTCATATCACCGCTTTGTCTTATACACATTTATTTCCAGTTGAGAATCCGAAGCACAGTGATTTTGTGAAATTGCGAACCATGCTAATTTCCACTCACATGCAGGATTTGAAGGACGTGACACAGGACGTACATTACGAAAACTTTCGAGCGCAATGTATCTCCCAAATATCGCAACAGGCAATACGGGAAAGGAGGTATTTACACATGTAAATAATTGTTATTGTTTTTTGTTATTTGATAAACAAATATATTTATACATACGGGTATAATATTCATATATATTAGGTTGTCTTGAAAAAACACCCATTTTTTTTCTTTGTTACAATTTGTTTACAATTCGGAACTCTTCTATGTGTTAATACCATTAATCTCATGGGATGAAACTTAGCAGTTGGAATTATAAGCTGCCTTAATCGAAAGTGCGTTAAAGTTGCGGTACTAATCCGCTCTTGAAATATTGCTCAAATTATGAAGCTATTCTCATGGACACCCATGAAATATGTTTTTGTCATTTTTCTCATCATTCAAACACATGCAGAGTTCATGGTTTGGAATGGGAATGAACCATGGTCATGTTTCCACAGTTGTATAGAAAGAGGTGATTTTTATGAAGAATTGTGGACCTATACAGCTGTACGATGAATGGCTCAAGATTTGATCTTCAAATATGATTTAAAAGACAACTGTCGATTTAAATTGGCATTTTGGTGAACATATCACCAGCAACACAAATACAATTGCATAAGTCTGATGTTGCCCTTGCTCAATTGATGGGTAACAGTAGATAGTGAGTAGTAAGTAGTTTTCGTATCTATCATTACAGTGATCGCTTTGAATCATCGATGGTTCCTCCTCGAATATCAAATGCGAAGTTCTATGGTGCCATGTTGAGTGTATATCTAGATGCATAAGACATTATTTAGAGAAATGTGGATATGAGTGAAAATATGAAGACATGCTCACATTTCATCCGAATCGGAAACATAAAATGTTTTTTCACGACATTTCTTGCTATAGAGCGTTCGAGCAGATTTTTTTCGTCGAAGACAATTGTTTCATGGGATAGTGTAGGGAAACTGGAAATTTTTCTTTCAAGACAACGTTATATATAAATATGTATTATAACGATAAGGGTGCACAGTCGTTTACTTTGTCAACGATTTACAATACGTATAACATTGTCTCTAAACCTACATAATCACTTCAGTGTTTTTATTAATTTATTCATTTTTCAAAATTTTAGTAAATTGAAACGTGACTCTGGTCCACATTTTGAGAACAGTATATCTGATACAGATCGTTTACTCCTGCAAAAAGATGAAGAAGTAAGTTATTGGAATAATTGCGCGTATTGACTCTTCTTACATGTATGCGAATACATTATTGCAACATTTGTAGATTCGGAGAATGCACGATATTCTTGCTCAAATGCAGGAAAAATTGAAAGCAACAGGCCAAGGTTGCGGTGGAATTGGTTTGCGCGGAAGAGTTGGCAGTTTAGGTAACGATTTAGATGCCGTTGATATTGACAAGAAGCGTAACAGTATTATAGATGTTTGAAGTTACCAACAAATACAATCATCATTGAGTTTGGCAGGGTAATTGAATCTTCATTCAAACGGCAAATACTTATTAGAGTATTGATCAGGGGCTGGCAGTATTAAAATAGCAATGTTGCAACCACTGCAAACTTCATTATGCTCATTATATTAATAGGTAATTGACTAATGCCAAAAGTTAAATAACGCACACAAAACACTAGAGATAAGACACGTGGGCATTCAACATGTACTGTCTCTTAATGCGGCGAACCCAATCGTGAGTTATGAGTCGATCAGCACATATTGTAAGAGCCTTAGGGTGATATTTTTTGTTGTTCGATGTATAAAGAACAATATCATTTACAATAAATTATTGTAACACTAACAAAGTAACATGTTCAACGTTTGTAAAGCCGTACTTCATTATTATTTTCATCTTCCTGTTTCATATTAAATAAAAATATTTGCAACATGCCCCATCGGCTCTATGATTGGTATCAGAACCCACGACAATTCGGAACTTCAACTGATCATGATTAATAAATAAATATTGTATATAATATAGTTCAATTTTAAAGTCTGATATCTCAGTTGATTTCTCCTTTTCTTGGTCCACATTGGGCCCACATTTCATTTTTCATCTATATTTTTTTCTCCAATTACGCATTTCTTTTTGTACCGTATTTAATAAGAGACGAAAGGGGTCAAGTTTTATGTCGTTTCACTATGAGAATAATACCAATTAGCCGGATGAGCGCACGAGCTCTAAGATAACGAACAAATGAAATGAGAACGATGAGAAGAGCGACGTTACGTGCCGCTGGTTGATAGGCGGACGATCAGCCAAACAGGTTGGTCATGAGATTATTGAAGCTGTTGCTGATTGATGAGAAGATTCCATTGTTAGCATTTGGTGCAGAAACAGAGAATGTTGAGCTACTCGGTCGAATGCGGACACTGTAATCAGGATGTGGATAAGGACGTACACCAGCAACTGTTCCATAGTTTTGTCCACTATCGCCACCATCGGCTTGTCTCTGTTCCAATCAAATGAATATACCAGTTATTATTATGGTAACAAAATAACAAAATTGAACAGCAATGCACATGACAAAACACGTAGAGCATGATACTTTTGCAAATAAAAATAAGTGAAATTGAAATAAGAAACAAATTCATAATCAAATGAGAGAATGAAGAGTATCTTGAGCAAAGCGCTGTTTTGAATTGATACTCAATTAAATATTCATGGAATTATATGTGGTCAATGGATCATACCATTGATGTAACCACAATGGATTACGCAAGAGTAATCAACTGGAGCATCATTTATCGAATAAGCGCGCGCACTCATTAGTCTATTCTTCTGCCCAACCATCCATGAATTCACGATTATTTCCGTATCGGTGAATAAATGGAAACAAGGGGGCAATTAATGATCGATCACAGTTAAAATATCTTTGTTTATGGTGTTTTTTCCGATCATCAACAGTGAACCAATCGACCGATTCTCCGATATTTGATATAGGATATCCATTGAGCTATGCAGATTATTGTTCGCAACCCGTTATTTATTCATCAAGCGACTATAAGTTAGCGAGAAGCAAAGCGGAGTTAAAAGGAATTATTTGCATGCTGAGTATATGTCGACGAATATACGTCTGTGAGATTGAAAGGAGTAGGAAGAGATGAAGCTTTTACTGATGCATCCTCACTTAGTTTCATCAAACATTTTCAGATTGAGGTATTGACATAAAATGAAGCGTGAAAGCAAATATATTGATATGATGAAATTCATCTTGTCAGGTGTATTTCAATCAAAATTTATTCACGATAATATGAGTTGTGTGATAAGAGAGGCGCAAAAATAAAGAGCTGAAATTTGATACTAGAAATATGGCTGTTGATATACATATATACATTTGAAAATATATATACATATATACTTACATAATTAATTGATGGGTGGGGGCTACGCGAAAAATGAATAGTGGGGTCAGGTTGGGATGTGCTAAATACTGGTTCAATTGGAATCTCGCAGTGAATGAGAACAAAACAAGTGACAAAATTTGATATGTAGGACAGGTGTAGGAAATTATTTGTAGGATGGAAACACGACAGATTCGGTATCGTTGGGATCCTGTGCTCCATCCAAGGGACGTGCAGATATTGATGTGTGCAGTTGATCACTCATGGTTTGTGTAACGTCCGCACCGGCGATAGCTTTCCTTAGATTCCAATCATCATTGACATCAATTTTATCGTCCCCATTATTGTCATCATAATCATCATCAACATTACCATCATCTTCCTCATTGCTAAGGTTCCATTTCTGAAACCACACACGTTCCCACTCACAAGCATACATCTCAAATATTCATACCACCACCAATTACATTTTTTTCCCCCTTGATTTTCTCTATTTAGCAATTTAGCATCGCCGGATCGTGTCTCGCATTCCCCAAGCACTAATTATCTAATCAACTTGCGGGATTTCGATGTTAGTGAACTTTATTTCGAAAATGAATATTATTCTAACTACCTTAGTTGTGTACAGAGTAATATTGAGGAGTGTTGGATGTAGCTCAATTACTCTGAACTCCACTTCACGTGGAATGTAATTATCAGCATAAACCTGAATACAAAACAATTAGCATATATAGTTTAAACGTATCGAGATTCGCATAAATAATACAACCAGGAAATTCATACCTCTAGTTTGTAGAGACCAGGCAATAATATTCTCCAGAATTCACCGTAATTTGTGGTAAGAAAACCAATATCTCTTCCCTTAATCCTCATTGATGCTTTCTCTACAGGATTTCCATTTCCATCGATGACAAAACCATGAACACCACGATGGGCTTCTGCCAAAAATTTAATCAGTGCCTGCGTAATAAAAAATGAAGAAAAAAATTAAATATCTGATTATTTCATTTAAATTTTGATAAAGATCGTTGAAATAATCTTTATATAGAAACGTACAACACGATTTTCTTCCCAGTAATGTGGTAAATCTTCTACTGATGGATATTTGCAGCACGATAACTCTATGGTGATCTCCATACACCCATTCCAAACATAATTGAAGTCTTGCATACCACCAGTGAGTGGATACCATTCGGCTCCATTAGTTATTCCATTTTTGAAACCAGGTTGATTGGATGAACAAGCTTCACCACGATGCATTGAGCCATGATTTTGCGAATACGTCAGAGACAAATGACGGAATACATCATCATCTGGCGAAATACTCGGCGTTGATGTCCACCTCTGGAACACTATTTTTCTTCTATTTTAATAAGATATATGTTATTTGGTTGATTGAATTCTAATTTAAATCTTAGACATCATTGATCTAATTCTTGAGTTTCGATTGTGTTCTTCAATAATTTGATACGCATCAAGTGTAATTAACAAAGTGTAATCGAAAAAAAAATATAAAGTAATTAATGAGTCGAATGATGAATTTACAACACTGTTAAGGAAAATGTTCCAATGTCAATCGTAAATATTAGCGGACAATTCAATTAACTGGTGACACTATAGCGATTGGAAAAATATTTATGAATAAAAAAGAAGGCGAGGAGGAAAGGAAGAGGATGGAAAAGAGTGTTAAATGGAAGTCGTTAAAAATGTTGCAAGTGCAGTTGTGTTATTTTAATTAGATCCATACTTGCGCATAATGGGGCTGATCGACAAATTCCTGATAGCATGAAAAACGTAGAAACGAAGACAATATTCGTTATTTAAAAAAACTAAGATACACGATGATCAGCTAAATAAGTCGACCAGAAAGTGATAATAAATGGATAATAAAAATGAAATTATAACAATAATAATGGGAAACAAAGCAATGTGAATGAAGACGTGAGAAACAAATAAAAATGTTTTTTTGTCATGTCCGTTGAATCGTGTCACCATAGAAAAAAAAAGGATGTTCAAATATTTCAATAGAATAAACTGAGAATTGAAAATCATTTTTGAATTATCATCACACTCTCTAGTCACGCTAATAGTTACTTTCCATGTTGTTAATTCTTGGACAATACAACATAATACGATCGAAAGAAATAAAAAATATGGGTCAACGACGAGTCACGCTTGGTTAATGTGCTCTAGATTGGACCATTATCATCATTCACACAGGATTTAATTTTACAGGAAATTCAAGTGAAATGTGCCAAAATATAATATGATGAATGTTAGAAGTGAAATATGGTGAAGATAACTTCATGGAATACCATTGGCATACGTTGATAATCATCCATTCATCATTTGGCAGAATCTACAATTAAAATTATATAATAATCCATATAAGCACATTATATAAGGTCTCATGTGGATTTTATCTCAGAATGAATTATGAGAAATACCACACTGCGATATTCCAAAGTTTCTGCTCTGAAATTCGATATACAACACGTGATGTAACTTACCTGCGCATGACTATGAACTTCAAATGAGAAACAAAGATTCTTCATTCATTCACACATTTGCTGCATTATTGCCATGTAGACTTTGGCAAAGTTCATCAAAACTTGTAGAATTTAGTTGTAGTGCATATTCATTATTATATTCTGAGTTAATTTCAATTGTCACACACTACGAAATACTCTACGTATATATTTCCTCTCATGTAAAATAACAAGTTGACATGTAGCAAAAAAGTAGATAATAATATGGCAATTCATGCAGCGTGACGAATGATGTTATGAAAAGCAATTTTTTTCCGATCATAATTCTGAATTATTCATGACATATACATTAGTATAAAAATTCATTGATAAATCGTCGTAGAAAACTGCAATAAATTTTTTATTAAATAATAAACTCACGCGAATTTGGCGTATTATCAAATGGATAACTAGCGACAAGAGCACCTCCATGTAAACTCCCTGATAACACGAATTGTATTTTAGAGAGCCACTCCTTCACTGCCTCAGTCTCTGGCTGGCTTTTTTTGTTATTCTGCTTGAAATAGTCCATAAAATTCCGATTCAAATCAAAGCCACGAGAATTGTATCTACATAATAAATTTGTAAAATTGAATAATGTTGAAATAAATTCAATAACTTGTTCTTATTTTTGCACATAATATATTCTTTTACCGGCCACGACCACCCTCGCAGGAGCCTTCTTTAGATATTTCAAAACCATCTGGGTTCAAGGACGGAAGAATGTGGATTCTTGTATTATCCAAGAGCCATGTTATGTATGGGTCTGTTCCATATTTTGTAACCAATAACTGTTAATACAAAAATGAAAACTCGAGAATAAATTACTGTAGCGTAAATATGAATATAGATGCAATGATTTGACCATAAATTATATCAACACAGTATGATCACTTTGTACTTCCTGAACAGTTGGAGCAATAAATGAACGCAGTCTGATTGAACGTTGATGAATTTATTAATTAATCTGTTACTAATGTTCCACCAATGGATACTCACATGAATAAGGTGTAGCATAAGCTCACGACCAACAGCTTCATCTCCATGAATATTAGCAACATATTTTACATCTGGTTTACCGATCATGTGATCGTAAGGTGAGGAAGATATCACCATCACCCATAAATCACGTCCTGATATTTAATTCAAGTTATTTGAATTGTTTCACTATCCAACGTCAAAAATTGATGATAACAAATTAACTGATAGAAAATCATAACAAACCTTTAACTGATTTCCCTATTGAATAAAAATATGTGAGGTTTTGAAAGCGAAGTGATGTTGCTTTCAAAAAATCTGTCATCTGTTCATAGTTATGATATTTAAAATCGATGGTATACGGTTCATCTAATAGTGTATAACGTGAGTTATAGTGTCTCGGAAATTCTCTTTCATTAGCTGACTCTGGAATGTTTGCTATGGCAATGCTGCACTTTATGGCAATCGTTAGCAAGAAGACAGTTGATATCGCCAACGACATCTTCATTTCCTGCGATATAACGCAGATTAAATACATGAATACATTTGACGGACATAATCATCTAGAGAAACTCTTCCAATCAGTCCGCCGTCAATTTTTATCAAACTGGATTATGGAGCCTAACAAACAAATTTTGGGCAATGGGATTACATTTTTTTTCTTTCTGGGCCATGAAAATCTGTTAATGTCAAATAATTTTTAATAAGACAATCTTTGATTGTATTTATTCATTGAATTTATTGTAATGTCTCTAACACAACAGTTTTCATTTGTAATGTAGAGAAATGATAAATATTAGAATCAATCAATGAAGTACTCACCTAGGATTGATCCTTTTGTTCAATGAATCTTCTTTTGTCTGAGGAGAAAAACTCTTATTACAAATTAATATAAATAGCTGCATTAGTGGTATAACACTCATTGATTACCTGAATATGCATCCATACATATATATCATTATCAATAATTCTATTAGATTTAGTTGACGAAAATAAAAAGAGAATGAATTGACAATTGCTCTGAAGAGCAAAATAGCGATGTGGATACACAGATATGACTGTATCTGCATGCAATACCATTTTATCTGACCTAAAATGTATATTCATGAACCTGTATAGATTTTACTCCATCAGACACTTCTGTTCGAAGTAGTTCAATGAAATCCTATTTGGAGAGCTATCTCTACTGTCGGAGCTTCGATAAATTGGAATTATTTAGTCATTGAAATTCTTCCATCTGTTCTTGATTAAAAGAAAGTGTTTAAGTGCAGTTATCATCCTGAAGTAAAAATTTTCAATTTCGATAGAACTTTCTATAATTGTACCAAATCAATGGGTAATTCACATTCAACAGAATTGTACCCACTGCCGATTACATTAAAATTCACAGCTTGAAATGTCCAGGTTATTTCCTATTTCAAATCGAGATTGAATTTTTCATCGATTGCAATTGGGTTATATTAGATAAGGTCTGTATTCAAATGTCAAACATCAGAAATAATAGAAAAAAATTGAGGAAACAGTGTAAAGTTCAGAATTGTGTTTAATTCATTCAACCTCATCTGTTTATATACATCAAAGAAATTTAATTTTACAATTTTCAATTGAATCATTTGAAATTTTTTAGTGAAAAATGATTAGCCCACATGAATTCTATTCTAGACAGACATGAATTTTAAATTTCAGCCATGAATTTTAGAATGAGAAAACCTTGAATGTAACATTGATGATAATTAAATTCATCATCAATAACTGATGATAATTATTCAAGAAGAAACACAATAAATCAAAAAGTACATCAAACTCAATTATCATGAATGTGAATCATTGAAAAGTCAATTGACCCATAATTACTGATATGAATTTTTCTCTAGAGTTAGCGATAACAGTTTCAAACAAATTGTGTCATACTACATCGATCAATTATGAAAGAGCGTGAGCCAATTTAAATAAACTGATACAGGTGAGCTAAAATAAAGGTTGAGAACCACTGGAAGGTGAACCGTTAGGTACGAAACCCCGTCGTTTACCGTTTATATGAACATGATTGCTTACAGAAAAACAACTGGCTCTACAATGAATATTCTGAATACGACGAAGACTTTGTCAAGAAGGTACTTGCAATCATGATGAGTATTCCAGGATGAACAATGGAATGCATCAATTCAGAATGAGGCGCTTACAATGAAAATAAAACGGAGAGAAATAACAGTGAAAAAACATTGTATGTTCAGCCATCATGTGATGTATTGAGAGACTATAATTAATCAGAATCGAACGATTAATATAGGATCATTAATAATAATTATGTGGGCAAGGATCCAGGATGTGGATGCATATTGAGTAGACGTTTTATATCAACGCAAATACCTGTTGATGATATATAAGGATATATATACATACCAACATTATTTATGTATTTATAACGGCTTATTTTTTACGCATTTCTACGATGTTTTGTCATTTGTTTTGTTATTCGAGCATTCAGACAAAGCTCTAAGAATGGGACTGAAGGGTAAAAATTGTTGGGGAAGAACGAAGTTGTCTAACTTAACAATGAAACAACAAGAATTTTTGTATGACAATGTAACACTGTCTTGAGTACTTTCAGACAAGAATCAATTTTTAATTTTGAAATCACAAATGTCCAATAGCTGATGATGATTTTCAATGTTCGAGGGATTAAATTCCTGTGATCAACTACGATACATGGCGATTCCATTAATTCCAAACTAAGCCAATTTTTTTTATCAATCTCCAATTCAATAACGTTTATGGGAACATCGTTTGGTGGTAGCATTGCTGTAAAATTTAATTAATAGAACTTCCAATTTCGTTCTGTCACAAGCAACAGAGAATAATTTCTTTTTGTACAATAAAACAAATTTTATCTCAGCAAAAATTTATATAAGTTTGTGACCCAGTTTCATATTTTTCAAAGGTACTACTCTAACCCTTCAGCATAAAAGTTTCACCGTCATACGAAGTGACTAGTAGTTTTTTTTTTTCACGTTTCATGTTATTCTACAAATTCAGAGTATACACAAAGAAGATATTTCGCTCATAAGTATTCTGTTTCATACTCAGTCCTATGTAGTGTCACTGACTCAAAAAGAAGAACAATATAGAGAATGCGGGAGTAAGGAAGATAACGAACCAGTAGAACAAGAAGGAATTGACACACACATACTGGTATATCACTGTGAATTGCTGACAGATAAGTAGGTCACAGCATTTGGATCGAAAAGAAAATCGAGCGAAACGTCTCTCACAGAAAAAAAAAACATCTTATAGATCCTATAGAAATACCACGTTCCTAAACTAGTCAATTGGAAATCTGCATCGAGACATGCATGAAAAAGAAAAATATTCAATCAGGAACAAAAGTGATATTTTGTTTGAGCTAAGTAATGATGATCTCCAAGAAAATATAAAAATTATTAAACTCAGAATCTATCAACGATCACCATGTATTTTTTTTTTGTTTGATACTCTAGTGGATAATTCTGACATTGATTAAACCCATAAAGATGATGGACATTATTACATATGAGGGTATAATATGAGATTAACAAAATCAAACGATAAGAGAAGGTCAGAAAGATTTAAAATATAGTGAAGATAAACTATATGTGAAAGTATTGGGTGTTTCCACTTATTTGATGAAAAGTTCATTAATATAAATAATGATATTGTTTGATACAAAGTTATAAATATTCATATACGATATGTAGGTTTATTAAAAAAGGTAAATTGTCATCAAATTCATTAGTCGTTTCTACATGTACATTCGTATTCTGTTTCAGAACCATAACGAGTGATTCAGCAGAAGAAAGTTGTCATGTGGGTATAACAGTGAAAACTCGGAAAGTTTTGCTTTTTGCCTTCTTACCCACTTACGTTTATCTATGTATGTGTTTATGTTCCTTCACAACAGCACTCTTTATTATAACGTATGTAAGTAAAGGTAATGTCATGCGGGTATTTTTTTGAAGAGGCGCGAATTTAGAAACACTTTGGTGATCTTCATTGTATCTTTATCAATTGTCATACTGACATTATTGAGCGATGATGAATATTCTAATTTTATTCAGACGGAAATAAACAATGTGGGGACTTCAGAAAAAAATCTAATTGTTTTGTTTTTAGAATTAATACTGCTACAATCATACGAATCAAAATCAGAGAGACCAATTCAACTATTGAAACTTTATGCGGAATAGAAGAACATCAAGAACAGTCATCAATGTTATTGCGTCTCATTCATGATCATAAGGATACTCTGATATTACTCTTCGAATTCAAACTTTTGTGATAAAGAAAAATGGTATTGAATTGAGATGTTACATTTTCTATATTTTCCGAACAAAAGACAATATAAGAATGATTCATTTTATGCTTGATAGAAAATGGAACAAACAATTCAATTCAATATTGAATATTCAAATTTATATTGATATTATGAAAGGATGACAAACATACAAGTCTGAACTAAAGATCTCAGTAAAATCGCGCCAATATTCTTCCTGTTCATATCTAAAATTTAACGTGAGCTTCTGTCATGAAAATCTTATGTATTCATAATTTAGATGAAAGAACTTGCCTTAATTCCTCTTCAAAAAAGTCAATAGAACTCTGCACTGTGTCAAGTTTTGCAACTTAATCTTTGATCTTCTTTGTTATTGTTTCCAAAGTTCCTGATAATTTTACATCCGTCACTTATTCCATAAATTCCCGGGACGCACCCTTTGAATGCGGTGGTGAATGGAGAACACGCGCGGATGGACGGATGCGATTCACGATCAAATCAACACTGCAGAAACGAGAATAAGTGAGAATGGATGCCGCGCGTCGCGCGACGACAGTTTGTTCTGAAGAGGAGGCCAGGACCAAACGCCCCCCTCCGCAACTTTTGCCTCTTCCAGCGGGGACATGGAATATACATCCCCACCCTATGACGTCTGACATTACCGCCACCACTTCTACTGTAGAGAGAGAAGACCCATTAGTTATTTTACATATTATTTATGTACATACACATCAACTTCATAATGTTTTGGGACAATTGAATTAAGCGATCTAGATGACAATTGGGGGTTGATGATGCTTTTTTTTGAAAAAAGTGACTGATGTATTATACAAAGAATTGGAGATTAAATTTTTCATAGAATTTTATATATAATTGAAGATGAATTGAGAAACGAATTGTTGAGGTGATGATGAGGAACAGTTTTAGAGGCAAATGACATCAGTCTTGAAGATTTTGAGTGACTTGTTAAGCGGATGCTCGAGTCTATTGAGGCCGGTGTCCTACTACATAGTTGTCAGGTATATCCCACGAGTAATCAATTCTCTCACTCCCCACGTTGACATAAACACACACATACACAGTTTCATCTCTTCTATGTATACGTTTTACTTACTTCGGTATCATATATACTCTGGGATCAAGTGGAGATTGTGGTCTGAGATAGAACTTAGGACAACTGGCTGATATTAAAGCCCTGTAAGGGATCAGTGCCCGGAAATTGATTGCTTTTCTTACACATGACTTAACTGGCTTTTTGTGTCTTAAAAATCAATTAATGAGTTGGAACAAAATTAGTACGAATATGTAGAGAAAATGATTTCCAAAGATTTTGCGATTACTAGGTCATGAAATCGAGCAACTGAGCCCTATTGAATGACATACTCGAAAGCCGCACAACCAGTATTCAACACGAATAGAAAAAGTGATTGGAAAACTTAATTCGACGTCAAATTAATTCTTTTCAATTAAGCTTCGCTTTAGTTGTTTTCTCGTTTGTTCAGCATCATCTATTCAGTGGATTTCAGTTCGAAAAACATCCATTGTCTAGGGTCCAATTACGCTTTGAGAATGATATGGGAATTTTTAGTCTTATATGTTCTTTCTCACAATGGGACCAATTAAGATTTTCCGCTTGCACCTGCAAAAATAGTTATCAGCAAGTAAAATTTTTGCAAACTGCATTCTCAATCATTATGTATTCACAGAATTTTGCATCATTCATGTGATAGTTCGGTACTTGAAAATCTTCTACTGCATATCAAGTGCGACGTTTATCCACTGAATTCGCAATCAATGATTGATGCATCAGTAGTGTATACAGTATACTATATGACACAGGGTGGAATTGCATAAAATTGTGACTATGAAATTATGTGATTAGTTGTGAATATTTAGGTATTGGTTGTGAATGAATACGATAGATAATTCGACGAAGAGAGAAAGTTTGCTCATCGATATGGTTGAGGAAATAATGGTCATACCTCTATTATGCATATACATGACAATGCAATTTCAATACAACTTTTGTCTTCTCAATCTGTGTCATCCGCTTCTATGTTATATAGGTGACGATGTATTCCGGTCACAACGAATAACGGATCTATTAATGCCAAACAAAAAAAATTCTTTTATCTCTGATCTGATAGAATGGTCGCGACTGCTATAATATTTATAGTAAGCAGTATACCCATCTCAATTAAATAAAGTAGAAAAAACAAAAATGAACATGTGTAAAGGAATAAAAACCCAGATCCTGATTGGGTTCGATATTGATATAGCCACTCGAATAGAGTTCGATCTTGAAGAATAATGAATTCATTTCATTGAAATAGAAGTGAATCATTCATTGTCGGTCAGAGCTCCATCAAATTCTACGTGTCATTTCAATCACTTCATATCATCTTCAGATCATGAAATTTTTTTTGAATGCTCTTGCAGAATATTTGTTGATGAATCGAATGAAATTATGTACGTACTCATATCATGTTTGAACTGTTAATTCGAATCCGATGTGATGACATGAATCTTGATTTAACTCCACTGCTCTTCCATTCTCTTAAATGTGTGGGACTATTGAGTAACGATCATCACTGACCACGGAGGAAGGGGAATGTTCCGAATAATTGAACAATTCTTGAGGTGAAGAATATCATTCTGGAAGACTCACTAAATACAATTATTTTATGAATATATATATTTTTCTCATTATATATAGTTATTTTCAGTAGAAATGTTTATATATCTCGATGATATTAAAATTATGGTAGTTGAAAAACGTTTGTTTAATAGGTCTGATAATATGGCTTTGTAAACATTAACGATACTTGTATTCTAATATTTTCTATAAATGATTCAACTAATAGAAAAGAGACACATGAAAAAAAACAATCATATGGCAATAAGTGCGAATGCGTCACTTATCGATTCATTTCTCTTTTTTCCGAAATAGAATGAGCATAACTAAATCTCTTTCAAAGTAATAACGAAATAATGCACTTATAATGGTTGGTAAAATATCAAAATATTAGCGTAACTCTTGATAATGACCATTAATTGGTTGTCCATCAGTAACGCCTTGTGCTGCTAATTCTGATAGAGTCCTCCCGAGGTAACTCACATCTGGATAACCATGACCTGATTCCGTCGGCCCCAATTCAGTTTTATGATGAATTTCATTCCATGTAACAACATCTTCACGTCCTGTTGTTACAGATCGACCTACAGTGAATATCAGTCGACGTTCGAAAGCAATTTGAAGTAATCTCAAAACTTTACGACCCAGATCGCTGTCTGGGAGATAGCAAACCCGTGGAAAACCAACAGCATAATAAGCTTGACCTGGATTTGGATGTTCTGGTCCTTGAATACCCGATGGAATGCTACACAAAAATCAACGAGCGATTGATAAATGAATATCATAAATTTATCTCATTACTGTCTCCTGACAAATATGAGTATTCATGAATGGAACAAGGTAAACATTAAAAGTGTGATAACTTACTCATAAGTTATTTGGATGGTATTCGTGTTTGGGAAGCCTGGAAGAGCGCGTGGTATTCTGGTCCAGTTCATTGTACCAGGTGGCTGATTACCACGTTTTTCTCCATAAATCATTCGGCATACCGGACATTGGATAAACATTAGATTCCGTTGTGAGCTTAGCATTGTGTTCAAGCAAGCTAAATGGAGTCTGTGCCGACACCGAGTGAGCTCAACAGTCAAGGGCTCAGGTGTATGCAGACAAACCGGACATGAATCTGTTCCATCACTCTCCACCACTTTTACGTATTGCGAAATTACATCAGGAGCCCGCTCCCCACTGATCACTGATTCTTTGAAGGCATCATCACTTCCTACGCTATTATCCAAGAGGTCTACGGGATTCTCGTGGCTCAAATAAGTTGAAACTGTATCAACACTAGGGCGTCGTCCACTTTTTGTACTACTCGAATCAACATCAAGCAGTGTATCCCATGCTTTTTTATTTTGCGGTGATTCAATCGGCTCTACAGGATTATTGTTTTCCAACTTTTCCAATTTATTGCCAAAAATGTTAAAATTGCTGAAGATAACTCGGGCAATGTTCGACGGCCCGTTATCACTGCTTTTATTCTAGACAAATTGTGAATTTAAAAAATTATTGAAGCGGAAACTGAATAAAATAAAAAAAGGGACTAATCCAAGTAGATATTTATGTGTATAATGTCAATCCTACCTTTTTACTGCTTTTTTTATTGCTTGAAGATTGTTTCTTCTGTGAAGCTTTGGCGTTAGAATTTTTAACGTGAGTCGGTGTAGAAGTGCGACGATTGGTGACAAAATGTAATTCGTCCAATGCAACTTTGACTAGAGGATATGGCGCTTGTTGAACACGTCGGATTGGCCGGACATATCCCGTATAACAACGCACTTGAGTTAAATTGCAGAAATTTATAATGTAAGGAAGTGCCAAGTAAGTTTTGGATACATCAATCGTCTTATCTCCCTGAAACAAAACAAGAACATTAATAAATACAGTCTTGAATGATTAGAATAAATAATAAAATTTCAAGGTAATAAACAATGTATGCTACATCTGCCAATATTCATATTTATGCACATTCTATTTGAATTAAAAAATGATAAGTGAGATTCACCATTGCCCAAGCTTCTTCAATAAGGCACTGAATTTCCATATCATAAGTATGCCAATCATCAGTATCACCAGCCCACTCCCATTTAGCTCCTTTTCCTGCTGGTGAACTCGGCGAGTAGAATTTCCTTCTAACACTATGGATTTCTCCACCGTCATCGTCACACTGAGTCTTTGTCTTCAAATTAATATAATACCTAAAACATACAATAAAGACCATTGAACTTCGATATTACTAACTCCAATCTTGCATACTTGAACATATAAACATACAAACTATAATCTACCATAATTCATCACATAATAAATATATATTGAAATTATACTTGTCTAATGTAGGATCAGCATCATTCAGGAATACTCGAGTGAGTTTTTTAAAATGTGCACGCTCGAGATGTTGTGATACCGCAGGACTGTAGGGCCTCCATCTACCCTGGCGATTTTCCCACTCCCACACAACCACAGCATGACCATGCTCCTGTCCCTGTGCGTTCATCTTCATTCACAGATACAACACATCCACAACTACAACTGCTCCATTTTTATCCACCAACAAGATGTCATTTTATTCGTATTCTTCGTACCCAATTTCATTCTTAATTTCCAATTGTATTCACTCTAGGAATTTTTTATAACCAATTAATTTATTGAACACACTTTGGTACATTCCAGGAAATTCTTTATTTTCATCCTCATTAATGTTAATCCCCACTTGTTACAAGAAACATCAGCCGTTCACAATTTATGTTTTCAAACACATTGACGTTCTTCTAAAATAAGTTTTCAAAATAGACATTAGTTGCAGGTGGTTGCAGACACTAATAAAATTGATAAAAACCTGATATTCCAAGGGGGTGAGGCGAGGCAGAGGGCAAGTTGGGGGCAAGCTCTCGTGTCAGGGTATCTGAACTCAATGATGAAACCCGATTAGTGTTTGCATTCTTCGTTAACGAAGATGGCAGCACTATCGTGTACATTAAAAACGTAACGCGCGAAAATTGAAAAGTGGTCATGGGCCACAATGAATAAATAACAAGATGTAATAAATATAAATTGAGGAGAAAAATTAATTGTGTAACATATAGCAATGTCAAAGAAATATCAGATTGCCAAATGTTCTATGTACTTATAATGGATTTTCGTGATTGCAAATGGAATCTTGATAGTTAATATCCGGGTTAAAAAATTCAAAATAAATAAATTCCTTGACTATATAGATTATTATATCGACTATGACGATTCATTCTTGTTGAAAGCCGTTAAAAAAATCACGGGATATTTTCGTATAGGATATTATTGCATGGAATTTTATTATGGACAGAATCGTATTGTGACCTTTCGTCTCGTATTACATTTGGTATGAAATATCAGGTGGATAAGTAATCAATATCTCATTAAAAAAAAAAAAATTCATCGAATTATCTAAAAATTTATGGTCACAATACCACTCTAGATTGATTGTTATTATCAATAAATTCCCACTGTATTGATAGAAAATTTATTAAGAGTTCAAGAATGGCAAATGAATTCTCAAACGGCAGAAGAATGAATTCTCAACATTCTTGAAAATTTTATGAGTATATTCATATGAACATACAAACTAATTATTACCACCTATCTATAAAGTACATTGCAAAAATTCTTCAATATTATTCATAGATATTTCATACACTTCGCTGAAATAATGATCATAAAATCTATATACCGCAAAAAAAAGCATCTGAATTAATATCCGAACAATCAGCTGACTACAGCTGAGTGTTATCAGAGAGTCCGCCGTTCCATCGTGTTCAACTGTTTTTTTCTTACTCTAGACCAGCGTTCCAGGAATTGACGATTTTTGTCAAAATAAAAGATGGTAGATGAAGCTGGAGACAGGTATGTTAAGCAATTCATTGATATTAATTGGATAACAATGAAAAAAAATGCCACTTACAATTAGCGGTGTACAAGGTTTATTGCTGTTGCATTACAACGCGCTTTGCAACCGACTAACCTCAAAATTATCCACATTTGTATTATTCACATAATCAATTATGCTAAGATGATTTTTTGTATTAAATATATTTATTATTTAAAGTTATTCATCAATATTTTCAATGAATAAAATATAGATTTGAAAATAGAATCCATATTGTAGACATCCATAGTTTTATTACTCTGGATTGGTAATTTATCTCTTGAATTTCACTCGGTGATTGAGAGCTGTAATATACTCTATTGATTTCATATTATTAGTATTTAATCGATATTATTTGTAAATTATAAAGAGTATACGAGTTACATGGAAAATAATAAGAATTATTTGATTTATTTTGTTGAACAGGGATGATATTGCAAGCGTTGCAATTATCCGAGAAGTTTACGATAATGCAAATGCACATGAGGCATTTGAATATGAATTGGAAAGAGCCCTGGAGGCTGAGTACAACTTGATTGTAATTGAACCCTCAAAACTTGGTGATGAGACATCAAGATGGATAACAGTGGGAAATTGTCTTCATAAAACAGCATCACTTTCTGGACTTAGTGCGATAGTAACTGGTATGATAGTTTGAATTACTCCATCTGTGCTTGTCTTCAAAATTGGATTTATTACAGGTTTGCTTTGGGGTGATCGACCCTATATTTGTGGCAGCCTCGGTATAACAGCTGTTATAACGTGTGGACTTTATACTGTATCTTGGCAGTTTGATCCCTGTTGTCAGTATCAAGTTGAGACTGATACCAGTAAACTGCCCCACGTAGAATTACTCGCAGTACTTGGACCATCTTCTCCTACATTTCTTGTTAGAAAGGATGACAGACGGAGACGGATTTTACATGGAACTATAACATTGGCTGCATTCGGCATCTGTGCATGGAGGCTTTATCAAGCGTTCAAATGAACTGTCGCATGAAACGTTTGAATAAATCTAAGAACACATGTAGCCTAACGGTGATCGGAAAATTCAGCGTTGATTATCAGTTAGGGAAATATTCCAGCTCCCCGGTTTACCTATAACTTTCAATTTTCGACAAAATGTTTTTTTTACCTTGTACGTCGAGCTGCCACTAGCTCAACTTCTTCACAGTCCACGTTGAATTTAAATTGAACATCGACGTTGTCAAAGGCGGTTGAAACGACCGTGCTTCCGGACTCAATGTATTCGTTATATATTCGTCTTTCAATATGATTCATTGTCACTTGCCACAAATATTGGGACAGTAAAAAAGTTGGGCCATGTTGGCGAACTTATTAATCAACTCAGTGATTTTGTAACGAAGAAATTCGTTTATCTAATCATGATGGGACATCAGTTTTATTGCGCGTGTGAGACTGGCCCAAGATGGTTTATATTTGTAGGTTGTAAATAAAGATGATAGATTACGTGGTCACAAATGAACCTTGAGTCGTAGAATGAAGTGTTGATTTAGTCACACATACATCCAAGTCCCTTATGCAACCAATCACTGAAAATTTCCAAGAAAACTTTTCTGTGGAAAATCCATAACGAAAACTCTTCTCACAGCTGTTCAAGAACATTGAATAGGTATTGAGACTATGGTCGCGTTGTTTTCACATCAGTTACCTCAGTGAAGTCATCAAAGGAGATATATCACCACATGAATAGATGTTTTATTCTTTTTCATCTTCGTTCCTTATTTTCATCCTCTTGTTTTGTGATTTTATGAGTGCCATTGAAATTTATGTACATAGAAATCCCGATTCGCACAGAAAATCACAATGACTGTAAAATGTATATTTTTCATGAAATAAAACTACACTCTTATGATGATAGATGACTGCAATTTTGATTGAGATTATTATACTTATTGCATTTTTTATCAAAACCATGATGATGCGAATTTTCTACTATAAATATGATTTACTTTCATTACACCATATCATCACGTTCACTATTATTTATTGTTACGTCGTTCTTTTGAGCAAACTTATAACAGAAAAATCAACTTAGTACATTAATTGCAATCTATTCGGGATTATCCATTCCATAAAAATAGATTAAAACATTTTGGGTTCAAAAGGAAAATTGGAACTTCATGATGGTTAGTTGAAGAATAATTCGAGCTCCTATTGTGAATTGAAGAATATTAATGGAGAACTTCCTAGAAAAAAGTATCGATGCTTCATGAAAACATTATGTTAATAGGTATCACATTTATAAAAAGAAAATTTTTACATGTAAACGATATTCACACATTTAATTCATTTCGTTCTTTCTTGCACGCCTTTCCATTATCAAAAAATATAAAGATGGGCACAAATATCGAATGAAATGAGCAGCTTTCACAATAAAAGGTGCAACCATAACTTCTTTGCTTCGCTGAAGAACCGCCGATAATACTTGTTCGGCAACGTAGCTCGGCGTGTAACCATCTTCGATAGTTTTATCCATTTCTGAAAACCAGATTTCATTAACTACTGAATCAATTTCATATTGTTCGTTTGGAAAATAAAAAATGGACACTTACTCCCATACGCGCTACCACTGTCAGTAATGGCATTCAGAGAAAGATCTGTTTTGATATACCCTGGATTGATAACAGTTATATCGATATTATTATGTTTGAGCTCTGCCCTAGTTGAGTCACACCATGCTTGCAGAGCATGCTTGGACGCTCCATAAGCAGATCTGTAACATGGTGAATTCTCATTGTATATTGTAAATATTAACATGAGTGAATATGACATAGACATAATACAATGCGATGATTCTCACCTATGTGGAATTGCAATTTTTCCTTGTACACTGCTGATACACACGATATGTCCAGATTGTCGTTCTACCATTTTTGGTAGAATTGCTGCGGACAATATAAATAATTCTAATAAATTATAGAATAATTGGATGAATCAAATAAGATCTGTGTGTATGAAAGTTCTATGAACCTTTTGCTAGTGCAATTTGTGCAAAATAATTGATATTCATTACTCGAATATCAACGTCCATTTCAGTTTTTGCAGCTTCACCTCTGTATGATATACCAGCATTATTGATTAGAATATCAATATGATCATAAATTGACAGTACTTTCGCAATTGCATTTGGTAATGATCTAAATTCCATGAGATCTAGTGGGAATACTGTCGGAGGATATGTTGGTCCATTCTGGAATTGAAATTCAGGTAACAAATCAATTTTCTATCCAAAATCAATAATCAATGCTTGATTGTACTGACACAATGGGTATGCATCAACGTATTTTTAACTCGTTCCAGTTCCTCCTTTCTTCTTGCCACAAGGATAATTTTACAGCCACACTTGTAAAATGCATGAGCTAAAGCCTCACCTAAACCTGAACTTGCTCCAGTGATTAGCACAACCTGAAATAGACAAGCATTAGTACTCCCTAACTTGAATAGAAATTGCCAAGATATCAAATTAATGAGGATCGGACAAAAAATACCTGTTTGTTCAGGGCCATTCTTCGTTTTCTCCTTTTGAGTGCACCAAATAAATGATAAACGATCCATGGAAAAGTTACTGGGATTCCAAAAAGAGTGAATAACCACCATATCAGCGAATAACCTTTCACGATTGTATTTGATTCCATTTTTACCTAATAAAGACAACGAAATTAAAATTTATTCATCTTTTGATTGAACTTCATCAGAATATCCATGTATTATTAATATATGAAAGTTCAGGTGTCAATGCATGCACATAGCTTCAAATCAAAGCACTTGAGCATGAGTGAACAAAAACGTACAAGTCTAGATATTTATATAATTAATTTATGTATATATGACATCATTATTAGCACATCTTATGTATACAATCAATGATAGACAACGGAATAATGTGCATACGAACTTTGTCCGAGTTCTGTTGACTCTGTTTTACAACATGTTATATTGAAAGGATCATTTGTTACTGTTCTATAGTTAACAGGTGATGAGAGCAAAATATAATTATTCCTTCATTACCATCATATGATAACAAACGATGTAAAACGGCCCATCCATGCGCTTCTATGGTTGCTTATCGACTGTCGATAATACAGAAAATATATTGTGATAAATAATTCACAAATCGTCACCGAATTTGAATGATACGTAACTCCAGAAAGTGCGAAAATTGAATGACTGTTTTTTTGGTTTAATAAAAATATATATAGAACGTTACAAATAAAACAGAGGATTTTATCGATTGATAAAACTTCGGTAACTGAATTTCATCTAGTTGGAGAATTCATTTGCTCTAAACGGGTTTGATATGAGGGAGAGTTTGGTTTCATGCAGTTGATCTGGAAATGAAGTTCTACTGCGATTGTAGTAGAGATATGTCATCAGAAAAATGATAAGTTGATGGTGAATAATGTCCACTGTTAATTTTCTGATCTGTATATTTTTTTTATTATATAGTATATAGACTGGTACTCTCACAGAGTATAGACTTAGTAAATTATATACATACTCCATTGTTGACATAATAATTTGAATACTCGATCACTTATTATAGTCTATGATTTGATACACGAGATAATTGAATGACTTTGGAGACATTTGTGTATATATTATATGAAGGTATATAGAATAATTGGAAGGCATGACCAACGGGTGGTCGTCCTGAGGTGTCTTTTTCATTTATTACTCGATGCATTCAGTTTTATGTAATCTTCCATTATATTTTCAATTTTCTTTCAACCATCTCTCAGGATATACATTGATAAAATGTAATATACCACAGTTATGTATTTATGCAAATGATTGACTGTTGAATCGACATAAATCTGTTTCATATTCACCCGTTTCAAATTTGAGAAGATCTACTAAATTTTGATCTTCGCTCAGTACATCTGGCTACATTATGGAATTCTAGAAGATACAAGCACATAGTTTATTCAACATGAAGACTTTTCCATATGTCAATATTTTCACATCTCCAGCCATGTCAATATAATCAGAAGAAAAATTATTATAATTAATTCACTTCCTTTTCATATCGTAAATATTCGATCCAGTGTAATGAAATATAGTGGAAGAAAGCAATTGAGAATCATGAAATTCTCTGGAGAATCCAGATTAAAGAGGGATCTTATGAGAGGATACAAGAATTCCTTTTGCCACCCGATCGTTCACGTATTTGTTGAAGATGATGAAGTTGCTGCGGTGACGGAACGTGTGCGCTGCTACTGCGCGAATTGTGTTGCGGCTGTGGCAACGATTGGCGTCTACGTCGTCGCAATGCTGGACTCAAATTATATTTGACTTTGGCCTGAACGAGCAATTCTTTAAACACCTGTGAGATGTTAACATTGTTCTTTGCTGATACTTCAACGAATCCATTCTCCCACTCAGTTTCTACAAGTGCTCGAGTTTTCTCAGTATTCACCTGAAACTGATGAAACTTCTGTTATCATATAATTCCAAGTGATAATATAATGAGAGAAGAAGAAAGTCTCACCTCACAATCGCAACCAGTTTCATCACCTTCCATTACAAGATCAACTTTGTTGCCAACAACGACAATTGGTACTGGACCCTTTGTTGCAAATATCTGTGACCTCAATAATTCAACTTCTGCAAATGTACTTGCATCATTGACATCATAAACGAGAACAAACGCGTCCGCTGACTTGATAGATAACTCTCTCATAGCTGGAAAGTCATACGATCCAGAGGTATCCAATATGTCCAAAGTCAATTGAATTCCAGACACATTAAAATCACCACGATGCATTTCTTCAATTGTGCGTTTGTACTTTGGCAAAAAAGTATTATAAAGAAATTGATTGATTATTGCTGACTTGCCAACTTTAGCAGCACCCATCACAACAATTTTATGGCGTGCTGGTGCATCAGTTGATTTTTCATCAATATCAGAATCAGCAAGTCTTTCATTCCTGTGAAATCAAACCAACAAATCAATAATAATGACGTTTTTTTCTCTCCAATTATTGCCAAATATAACGCAAATTAATTGTACAGAGATGTAATTTGATCGTCGAGGGTAAAATCAAGGTGGTTCAATTTGCTTTTAATTAATTAGAAATGTCTCGCAACATAATGAGCATAACGCACACCCGTTGTCTCTATAATGAATGAGCTCTACGCTTCATGTTGAGCTAGTGTTGGTACAACTACAGACCTTTGTAATTAATTTTTCCTTTTTTTTTTCAAATAAAATTGTGTTCAACAGAACTAAATACCTCTCGTATAAAATATAAAATTGATGATGTCTCGAATTCATCTTACAATATGGACTATGTAATATTTATGTATGGAATATACGCAACATCAGGGTGTAGACTATATTGTATAGATTAGTGAAGGATCTTGGTAGGATGGATTAGAACAGAGATTCTCTTCATGGCTTCTTTCTCCAACCCGCCCACATTCATCTAGCGTAATCTGCCAGTGAATGGCGACCCAGTACATGAGAGATATCTCCGTATAATGACTGTAATCATGAAACTTGCTCTAGACATTGCCAACAGTTGCTACACCTCAATATACAGAGACATACATGCATTTGACTAGTTATGTGGCAGCTTAAAGTTACAGCTAATATCATTGGGCTTTACCATAAAAAACGTAATATGATAAATTGATTAATTCAAAAAAAAAAAATCCTACTTCAACACTTCTTTATTCAGTATGAAAAGGGAATAAGAGGATAGAAATATATAAAATTCACAACCTGACACTTTTAGCCGCTTCTTCTTCTTGTCCTTCTTTCAATGACGATGATGGTTGAAGGCTGAATCTCCGGCGAAATTGATGTCGGCTCTTCATCGTCGACTCTGTAGTATCACTTTCATGAAGTGGAAAAAAAAAAGTACAAATGAGAAAAGTAAATTAGTAATTACAAGGGTGTACGATAGAAGATAGAAAGTTGGATTGTGGAGGCAGTTCTGCACCCCGTTAAATTAATTTTATTTTGCTGTTGAGATAACGAATAAAATTGAATCATATGAAAGTGAGTGGACTTCGAGAAACAAGTAATTCAATGGCACTCAGTTCAAGGTCCTTCTGAAACTGGTAATTTATGAAATATTGTATATCCATATAAGATTATATTTCTATTTATTGAAGGCAAACGAGAGTGACATCGTATATTGATTGTTAGAATATTCCCACACATTGATTGAATAAAAAAGAAAAGTGAAGTTTTATTATGTGTCGTTTGAGTGGATACATATATAAATATTCTTCCTCTATATAGATGTGCCGAGCTTTCATCGTACAAGAGAAATATCGTATAGTTAGATAAGGTGAATGAATTCAGTGGGTCAAGTGGGGTTGCACTTTTTTTACGAGTCTTTGGAATCCTATGTATATGTTTATCGATATCTAGCTTGTACATGCGTGGTCACGTGGTAATGGGTCACGTTAATGCACGTAAACTACTCCTTTCGCACCCTCTCGTTCTACTTCATGATGTTTTCTGTACCGCAGGGATTTAGCTGGATTTCACTTGTCCGATCCTCATCCAACATGAAATTGGTATTTCTGATAAATTGAACTTATGAGGACGGTAACAGAAACATAGAGAACAGATATACGTTTCGGATGATTTTACACACTACATAATCAATGGTTTTCATAAAAATCAATAAAAATACGAAGGTCACATCATTAGTTTTATTAATAAAGGTATTTTATATTTTTTCTATTTGTTACGTTTCTACAATTGTTATGATAATCCTAAAACCTCTTTTTTTTTGGTTTATAGTGTGTTGGATGCTGCTATAGATAATCATCTGGGCTGTACATTTGCCAATTGGAATAAACCGACGTGTTGGAACTTGTTTCACACGGAATTTGGTATACAACGCGTCAGGTATATAATCCGTGCCAAAAATTGAGAGTTGGGATGCGCCACATACCACCCTCTTGGCATTAGCAACAGTGAAGGGGTGTGTAAAAATTTGCCCTCGGTTGTATCCGTGAAAATGTCAGTAATTAATTTGGAAATGCTAGAATGGTAGAGCTGAAATAATTATAAAGCAAAAGGGCACATTCAACCAATTTTTTTTTCAAGCATGTGTACGTAATAAGGGAAAAATAAATTGCTGTGTCTGAGAATGGAAATTTTAATGAAGCACGTTTTTTTAAAAATATATTAAATAATTCGAAGAAGTCGTCTATCAGCTTTGTTATAATATTTATTAACTTTATTAATTTGTAAAACTTCGTGGATCTAATTTTATAGCTTTGAGTTATAATTCTATTTCCCCTCAATGAATTGTTTCTAAATTTGTTAATTCAATTTTCAGATAGTATCTTGCATATAAATTGAGTGTACAATCGTGGATTTGTATCAAGGCCGAGTATAACGAAATGAATTTAAATTATGCTTTCCTCATTTTATGTTTATTTGATATTTTGGAAATCATGAAGAAAAACTGGTCAATGCCTTGTTCCTTCTCTGTTTATATTTCTATTAGGAATATGACCTTGAAGTTTCAGTCACGTAATGTAGTTATCTACCCCACACGCATATGTATATGGAAACACCCTACAGCCATATACATCTTCATCAAAAATTCGTTCAACACTCACAAACATTTTTCTTCGCTCACAAATTTATTATTATAAGAATGCGCAATAAGCAAAAACGTGAGTCTACCGAATATAATAGGTGATGTATAGTCAAGATAATCATGAGGTACAGGAGAATAATTTGAATGAGTAATTATGCTGGTATATATACTGGAGAGAAATTGTCGATGGGTTAAAGCGATTGTTCGTCTGCCGACGAAATTAATGTGTAGGCGGGTTGTTGTACAAGTTGATCGATATTTCAACTTACCATGTGAGATTTCATGCGGGTGATTTACTGGATTGATGGAAATAGTTACGTAGGGGAATTTCGAAAGATATTGTTCATATCAGTCACTAAAATGAGGATTTTTTTTTGGTCTTATCTATAAATAATCCAATCATATACATGTGCAATAAATCGTTGAAGAGTTGAAATCTAATAAAACACTAACCATCATCAAATGCAAGTTTTATGATAAAAGATGTATCGCATTTTTCATCATTCTCTACTATTTATTTCTGTATGTATAGACTTCCGTAAAAGTTTCCCGTCGCTTCAGTGACCAATGCAACAGTAACTGTTATTAGTCTGCTTTCCGATTCCACTTTGAATTCAATGATTCATATTCGAATCAAACTTCATAAATGAATCAAACTCATTTATAATCTTTATATTATTTCTATTTTTAGACTTTGGAGTATTGAAATCGTTAAAGTGCAGTGTCATTAGTACTTCAAGTTGATAATACAATTGCAAAAGCAGTCTAATGGTACTCATGAATCATAAATATTTCAATTTCACATCAAGTAAAGCAGCAGTTGGATAAATGGAAAAATGATGTTATTCCACGCTTGCAGTGAATGTTATATAGCTAAATGGAGATGATTTTTTTTTTGCTTTTGATATTTTTTTTCTTATTATAATTAATATCTGACGACAAATATTCTGTTCTCTATGAATAAATTGTGTTTTCAGGTATAAAATAATGATACCAGATAAGCACTATGAATATTATGACAATGATAAAAGGTAAAGACCAATACAAATGATAGAACATTGGACAATTTATGAAATTAAACTTTTTCTGTTGACAATAGATGATCAATCAAGTCTGATATCGATTCGTTTGAAGCGCAGAATAGACATAAAGTGTATGATGGGAATGGCAGTGAAATTTATTATTCTAGGAAGAATAATATAACACTTGTGAATAACATACAATTTGAATTTAATTCCTTGCCATAAAAATGAAAAGTAATCAGTTGATGTACCTTCATTATGATACCAGTATCTGAAATTTTACTATCTCTTGATGGTTTTATGGTTCTCAGTATGTCATACATGCAAACAAATTCTCTATCAGATTTAATCAAGAACTGTTTGAATAATTTAGAAGTATTTTCATGAGCTAATCAAAACCAGATTTTTTTCTTTACTCTGTTTTTATCAACCAAGTCACGATTTGCATTCAGAACGCCTCCAAGTGCAGTCTGATAAAAAATATGTGACGTGACATTCACACTAAAGTTCTAGTATTATAGAGCCACGTCTTACCAAGCGGATCGAATTTTCGAAATTGAACAAGATGAGATGTTAATCAAGAAAAATAGTTTCTTCGATTCCTACATGATAGCATAGAATAGCTAGTACACATATAACCATCGATCGGGATGTTTACTCATGGCGTTTGTTCACTCATAGAATCTAAAGTGGAGCAACGACCGTGCGAAGGAAGTCGCGAGCTTGGCAACTTGGCCGGCTGCAAGTCTGCGTGAATTCGCCCTCCCCTTTCAACACTTCGCGTATCAGCATTGTCCTGAATTCGAAGACAGGAAACGAAGACCCGCGACCCCAATCCACTTTTTATTATATATCGTATAGATAAATAGCTTTATTTATTTCTCTATGTGGCTCTTGCCTTCCACATGCATTTGCTTGGAAAATAATCTTTTGAATTTACATGATTTATCGTTGTCATTCTTCTTCAGAATGTGCATACATATTTCTATTTTTATGTCCATTTTGTACACCAAACTTGTTTGATTTATTCCTTTTCTTCCTTAAATCATGAGTCATCTTAAAGATGTTATTACTCAAATATTCTTTGAGCTGTTGATGTTAAAAAATTCGGCTTCTGTTTTGCTATGAATTTACTACGAATGATGCTTGACTGTATTATGATCTAATCATCTTCAAGACTGCAGCTGCACACCTTCATGTATGTCACTGTAAGGTTCATGCTCTTCTTGGAACGTTATAACATATCATCTACGATCCATTGCGAGCTTGGTTGACTTTTCAAGCGAGTGGAAATAATGTTGATGTGCTCTGGCTGCAGTTTGTTGCATCAAAGTGTTCCTTGAACGTAAGTTTCATATTCTTCATTACAGTTGATATCATTTTATCAAAATGACTTGGAATATGTTTGATCAGTCAAATTTTTGATCAATGTTATTACTGATAGAACTGAATCAATTATGATAGATTTTGGAATGTGATTGAATTACGTCAAAGATTTGATTTTGTTGATTCATTGAGCTTTTTGAATTGGACAAAGTCCAATAACAAATACAAATATCATTCCTTGTTAGGAATTGGTTCCAAGTGAAGTACACCTGTTAATTGCTGTCCCACAATGTCAATAATTTATCAAGTACTCTAGGGATAACCCTGCGGTTCATGTTGGACACCACTGGACCCGTATTTGCTCGTTGATTCCACATTGTTGAAAAGTAACTTTTCCCATGAGTTTTTTCGAGTACACTGTTCACAACCCGATTAATATTCATGAGAAATCCAAGGAGCTTTTTAGGTTTTATATTTCGAAAGAATATTTTATCTAAGTTATTACTTATGAGTACATATGTATATATGAGTGTTCAGCAAGATCTTGTGATAAAACCCATAACAATCTATTCTTGGTGTAGTTTTTTTTTATAATATAAGCAATGACTTTTTTTTCCTCACTAGAATTTTGCAAAAGAGATTTTACGTATTTTTCACAGAAATGAATTCGGAGGTTAATAAAAATGTGAAAGGTTTATATTTTCACGCTCTTTTATATTAAGAACATCATAACACAGAATATAATTGAAAAATGTTTTATCACATTCGTGAATGCAAATATTCTGCAACAATTTTCATATTTCTCACATTTTCATGGATACATTTTATTATCACAATAAAAAAATGTGAATTTATGTCGCAGTATGCGCTCACGGATTCTTAACAATTTCAATACTGTGCTTATTATTGTGCGAAGAATAATAAAAATATGATGAAAAGCCAACGAATTACATTTTTTCTCTTCGATTGCACAGATTTAAATGAGAATAATTTTCCATCTTTATTCCCTAATCATTCAACCTGAATTCATGGTATTCACACCATATTCTGTCGAGTCAGACAAAAAGCTGAAGGTGCTAAAAAAAAAAAAGAATAGAAATAAAAGAAACGACAAAAAATACATAATAAAAGCGTATAAAAGTACAGAAGTGAGTGGAAAATGTAAATGAGATTACGTCGTAGTGTCACTGGGAGATCTATTACGGGCGCCAATGAAAGTCGTGCGATAAAGCCTTGAATTGTGCAAACATTGTCGTTACGAACTTAAAAAAAGTCATTTGTAACTATATAAAAAAAAAACATATATGTACACCTTTGAAAAGAAAAAAAAACTCTCATCCACACCCGCATATTAACGCGCAATACTTCTGAGAATAAATAAAGCGCTTCCAATCCTCCATACATATATTCAATCTTATCATAGTGTCACCATGAGCCCTATCGATTTTCAGCTTATAACTTCACGAAATCCCGTTGATAACAGACTCGTGATAACACGTTCGGATAAAATAAAAGAAAGACAGTAAATCCAATTTCATATTCACACGTGATTGCGTCGCAGATTTCCCTAATGCAATATGCATTCAAATGAATGATGTCAACTACTTCTATCAACCAAAAGTCAATTTTTTGACATTCATCTTTATGCTGTTCTCTTCATGCCTATACAATTTATATATCAATTACAATCTTCATGAATAGTTAAAATGTTTCAATTGTTTTACCTCTAATTCACACAATCAAATGAATTTTGTCAAATAAATGACATTAAAATGAATAAAAACTTATCAAACTCCAATTTGATTTTTCTAGTAAACAAAAATAAAACATTTCCACTATGAAAATTATTTCTAAATAATCTTGTTCAATGTATAATTGCACGTTAATTTTACTGTCACATTATTTTTGGCTTATTTAACTAGATAAAATAAAAGTATGGTGAATTTCATATGAATACATTTGTAGATATATTCAAAATCACGAATTGTAACTTTTGGGAAAGAGCCATTTACTCTACATCATGATTACAGGTTCTTGACTCTAAGGAAAATCTTGGTACGATTCCAAAAGTATATACCGTAATAAAACTTTATATAATGTATATAGTTTCTTATGACACAAGCATCAGTTGAATTCAAAGAGACGTATAAATATAAGTTTACTTTGTTGGCCATAATACTGGTTTTGTATTTCCTTAAAGCTCACCCTACTCATATGTACCCCTATTATTCTTTGTGGCATCAATCCTAATAATCATCCTCACCCTCTACATGTTCATCTAATTTGGTTTCTCTATGTCCTATATTTACACTTGTTCTTCCATCCATCACAAATTGTATCACACTAAGTGCTTTGTTGTGGTGAATTTTGTCAAAAATGAAAATGAGAAAATCTATGAACGTTATAAACAGGATAATGTTCTTCATCGTCAAAGCTTTACATTGTGACGACAGTTCATTGAGCCATGCTATATCAAACACACGAACAACCCCTAAAGGTAAAACAATACATGTAAAATAATATATAAATATAAGAATATACACAAATAAATATATGTAACAATCTTTTCAAAGATTGTTTATCAAAAGCACCTGTAAGAATGCTAAAAGCTTTTGATGTTGTGAAGTATAATCTTCTTCATTCTTTTAACGCAGGAATAAATATGAAAGAAAAAAAGGTGAGATGGTATTGTGGTTTTATGAGAAGAAATTCATATTTATCGCCACGTCAACCAGACTCAACGTCTTGAATGGAGATGAGACATTCGACAGGGGAATATTCGTAAAAAAATGTTCACATTCTAAGAAAAATATATGAAAGAGAATGGTCTCAGCTGGGCACGAGTATTTAATGTTAATGAATCTGGCTTGTCGTCATTCCAGAAAAAAAAAATGTTGGAAGCTTATTTCTGTAAGAACCATTTAGATGATTATTTTTTTTTTACCAACGAGAAGAATTCTCAACTTCGACTTAGCAATGAAAAACTTCACTTGACGGCATTGCAACTGTTTCTCAACTGAATTTATCAACATTAATTTTACACCAAAGAAAAAAAGAATATTATTGTTCAACAAACTTTTATAACGACAGTTTTTCATTTATATCATATTGTGATAAATAATTATGTGGCATTCAAAATGTCTCTGAGTAATAATTCAAAGTTCACTTTAATCTCTCTACCAAGTATATTGAACTAATAGTTCAGCTGTATTTTTCCACTACAAATTAACCAAGTTAGCTGAGTGTACTGTATATGAAAATCGTGAAGGGATCAATGTCAAGGGCTAATTATATACATTGATTGTGAATACAGGCTGGATTATTTGGAGCTGATAGTATTCCAATTGACATTCAATTAATTGAAACAGGTATTGATTTTTTTTTCTTTTCTGGTGTCAAACCCGCTTTATTGTCACCCAACTTGTAACAGTTTGGCAATAAAAAAAAAATAAAAAAAAACGAAAATGGTATTCAAATAGTCGCTCATGGTGTACAGTGAATAATATATATTCTGTCATATATTCATGTGGAAATTGTTAGCAACTCAACAACGAATGTTCACATGTCAGAAATTGTAAAATGCTTGTAACTGTACATGCGCGAAATTGTATCAGAGTTCATATTCCATGAATTTTATCATATGTATTCACTTTTAATAATGGAACTTTGTTATTACACTTGCATAAATACTTTTATCTTGAATGACATTTATTTCTCATCATATTTTTCACGATGATATTTTTTCCCTTGCTATTAACCTACGCATATTATTTTTTGTTCTTTTTACATTGAGTACCGTTCAACGATTCTCAAAGGTACTACAAAAATTCTTCAAAAGCTCCATTGTCCGTATGTGGTCCTTGAAATCGTCATATAATACGTAAATGTGTGTGGTTGTGGGTTCATGTATGTACAACCGTGTGGTCATGTCTGCCAAACGTTCATATAAACCAACGATGTTTATCGTCAGTGACCCCCCACGATGTGTTCTTTTCACCCTGTGGTTTTAACGTAATCGCTACGGGAGTTCATTTTATTTTTCCCAGCATTTTTCTGCCATTTGTAGAGAAATTCCGGACATTTTTTTTCACCCTTCAGTATTGCAGACATAATAATCAGATTGAAAATCCCATTTTTGTAAGTGAACTGAATAGAAAAGAAGAAAAAAGAAAAGGATAAAGAAAAAAACGATATTTATTTTTAAAGAAAAGTCCGGATTTTCGTATCAATGTATATAACTTTGGTTCACAATTGAAAGCCAATTTATTTCAAAAGCCTATATAATCTCATCAAGAATCAATATTCGTTAAATTTCCTTTTATTTTCCGATAGGAAAACACAAGGGTGCTTCAAAAAATAAGTTAAATAAACTGACATTGAACAGCAATATATAAATGTTTGAATTAATATAAAAATAGAAATAAAATAACATCATAAATTGCATTCATCTCACATACTACATTTACTCATAAAAGATCTATTAGCAGTATCAATATTTTGCTTTAACGGAAGCTAACAACCCTTCTGTATATATAATACGCAAACTTAATTAACGAACAGGATGAAGCATCACAATGTGGGTACACATAATAAATTAATAAAACCGCATGTAAAGTAAGTGAATAAGATCTGCACACCTAATTTAAATTTTAAACTGGGAAGCCCTTTCATCTTCCAACATAAACAATAATTTTCAATTAAATTGGAAACCTAAAATAAACTTGTGAATAAAAAGTTGTAAGATAAATAGTCTTACCTTGTTGAAAAATAAAAATTCCTCTTGTTTTCCTAGCAGAGTGTATTTACGTTAATGAACTGACGGTACAGCAATAGACCGACGATCTTTCCGTTTGTCCTTGCAACAAGTCACCGTCACTAATTATTTGATTGCTATTCTATATAGACAGCCTATACAATTCATACGCATGAATATCATGGGGGTAGTTTTTACCAATCAGACAGAAGTATTATCAATGGTATTTATTTTTCCTTTCCGCCCACAAGTTGTTTACGTCGCTTTTTCGCGGACGCACGTTGCCCTGTCTATTGGTCGACGTCGCGTAACCGAATCCAGGATCACTCCGTTCAACGCTTCACCATAACCGTTCTACTCACGCATGAGCGAGCGAGACAGATGATGAAGGAGTGAGGGAAAAGCATGAAGAGGCCGACGAGCTAGCTCAGTCCGGTTCCCCACGGTCGTCACCGGGATGTTATCCTCTCTACTATGGGAAAACGCATGCGCAATTTACTCCACTCCTTTTGTCCTCGTTACAACCCTACCTGGCCTATTGCTCCTATCTCTATTTCCTTCCTTCCTTCCTTCCTGCCTGCCTTGAATTCACCTTTTCTATTTCTCTCTTGTACCGCCGACCCACGTTCGGCCGTAACTACTAGCGCGTGAGTGAACCTCCTCACTTACTCTCCGCTTCACTTTGTGGCCAGGTGAATTGTTCAATGTGTGTTTACCTTGGAGCATATTCTAAATGAAAAACCGCAAATCCACGGACCACTACACACTTTATTGTACAAATATATATAAGACTTACATGTTGCATTGCAATTATTTTTGCACGTGTTACGAAATAGTAAAAAAATGAGGATGCCAATGAAAGTAAAATAGAACTGTAATTGAATATTCTTCAATGAAATTTTTATTTCTTTTACTTTGCTCATTTACCTTCTTTTTTTTTCTTCTTCTATTTTATATTTGTTTATATAGTATTAAATTTTCAAGTATTATTTCATCTGTTGCATATATTTTTTCACCTGTGATGCGATTCTGGATATTAAATATATATTTTCTTTACTCAACGGAAATTGGTGAATAGGAAGAGTTGTCGTGTGGAAGAAAATGGATTTTAACTTGGCGCACTCAGCGCCTAAAGGGGATGTTTCAACATTGGAATAATGTAGAAGGAAAAAGAGAAGGTGGTTTGTTGAAGGACATTATGTGATTCGACACATTGAAAAAAATAAAAAGAAGTAGCGATGGTACGGTTGGAATTATGGCGAGACTTATTTTTAGTCAGGAACACTGATCGAAGATATATTTCAACTTTATTGAAGGTGTTTGAATTATTAATGTGAAATTTTGATAATATCAGGAATTATTGTTCAGCAATTTTTTTCTTAAAGTGTTAAAGTTAATTTAATGTTACTCTCGAGATATTTTTTATAGTCTTTCATAATATATCTCTTATAGTGAAGATCAGAAAAGTGGATTTTTTCTTGGTTTATGCATCCATGAATTTTTTTTTATTATAATAAAAGCATACGAGAATTTTTATCGATAAGTTGAAGAACCTGAAAGTTATAAGGAACTGTTGTTAAGTGTGCGACAGGTCAACAAATGCTCATCGAAAAACTTTGAGCGTTTTATTTTCTTTCTCTTTCTCTCAAATTCTGTTTTTCAAACTGGATGACATGATAGGTTGATAGTGATGGATTGGTTGAATTCCAATCAATTTCATTCAATTCGTATCTATATCCCAGATAATCCCTACTAGAATTGCAACGATCTATAATGAAATTCTATTTCTCTTTTATTACTGGAAGATGAAAACAAAAGTTCATTTGGATTATCACATTTGAATAATCCTAGGAAGAACTATGGAGTAAAAACCTGGATAAGTATTATAATATTTTTTTTATACTGGATAAACAAAAGAGAATGAATTCATTGTAATTATTACGCTTGGAACATTTTATACAAGCAGAATAACCATGTCTGTTTTCACTACATTATCATGTTTCTTCTTAAACAAATAATACAGATAAAATATGTTGATTGAATAAGGAAAATGTGCAGAGAAGTATCAAAATATAGTTACTTGTTCTTACGAGCAAGAGATTAATTTGAATTTTCCTCTTAAACTGTTTACTGTATATTATCTTATATTCGCATCTTTTCATTGTACATCTCCTCAACATTCTTTCAAACTTTTCTAGAGTTGATAATAAAATTTTGTATTTACATCACGTCATGCATATATTGAAGCAATTTAAAACTTCCACAAAAGATGATTGTAAAGAAAGACAATAGACAAAGCACGTGGAACAGTTTTCAAAGTAAAGATCAAGCAATGAAAAGCATCATCAATATAGTTTATCAGGATTTACCATGACGTTATGTGGTATTACCAGCGCTTTTCATTATCTTTAAGTCCCGCAGCTTACGCGACAGATGCAATATTTTCTACCCCCTGTAGTCGTAAGTATTCTTCATCGTTTATTTTAACAGCTATCGCGTGATTTATATATATAAGTGAAATGGAAACAAGGGAACATTTTGTGCAACCTGTTGTACTTGATGTCCAACAGTTGAAACATATTCCTTTGATATTGACTGGCAGTTCTAATTATTGTTCAACACTTGTTGACAATTTGACATGCAACATTCATGACAGACTATGAGATTCGAAAGATTCTCAAGGCGATGTAGAATCATAACTTTCCCTCCTGACTTTGTGATAAAGTGATCAAAACTTATCAAAGGTTGCAAACTGGATTACAAAATTTTTCTTTATTGTTCTTCAACACTTTGCACTCATTTATTATGTTTAAGTTAACGAATATATAATCCTATACTTGCTCAGTTGGAGCAGAAGTACATGAGGCCAAAGTTGATTTTATCATTCCCCACCAAACTGAAGTTTACGTTATTTTGAATTTCAACTTAGAAGAATTAGCGAATTATCAACAATTTGAATGAATAAATTTTATATAAATCATCAATGAATGTTCATTTCATTTACAATGCAATAAAAGAAATATTATTCTGCGTCAAGGATTAATTATCAGTCTATACTCAAATACTATTAATAAAAAATGCGAATATCTGTCTACATTTTATTTCGTAAACTTTTTTCTTTTACCTTTAATTTCGCATAACTCTTCCTGTACAATTTATCATTTCAATTGCTCACAAGTACTTCCTGCATTCGTCATATAAGCTCTTTCGTTCTTTTCTCTTCTTTTATTCACTAATAAATTCTCCAGTTTTTTTTTTATTCAAGAAACCTCGTAACATAGTGAAAAAGGCGGTCCAATTGCAGGAGCCAAATGTGATGCCAACGGGATCGAAGTACAGGATGAATCTGAAAAATTGGGTCAGCAGAGTTTGGAGCTATTGTGAACTATCTTCAGTTTCTTTGTTGAACGAATGTACTTCTAAATTACTCGTTGCCACCATGGCGATCAATTTAAAAGTGTAGATAAGGAGGCATACAAAAAGTTTACATTGTTTTTGTTCATTAATTATTTGTGATTAACGGTGTGTAAATACCATTACAGTATACATATAAAGCTGAATTCATCATTTTGCTTGAAAGATTCTATCTTCTATAACTTTCATATACATTTTATTGCAGATTTGAAAGAACGTAAAGCAATAAATTGCATCATTTCTTCATTTCTTCAATTTTCAAAGAAGAATTATATTCTTAAAGAAAAAAGTGATAGAGTTGTAAGGAGTGTGGGTCCAACGTCAGTTGATTCAATTCTCAGCATGAACATTCAGGTAGCAGTGAATTAAATGAGTCTGAGTGCTCAAGAATGACCTATACCATTCACCATCTCAAAGTTAGTAATGTTACTAAGAATATCTGTATATACTGAAGAATCAATATGCTTTCACATTAAAATAAAGACTATTTTATTCCTAGTGTAATAATTTCTACTCTGATGATAAAATCTTATGAACAATAAAGTTTATTCATTTATTTCATTGCTATATGAATACATTGGAATTATCAGAGATATTGGATATTTACACAAATAATTACTAGTTATAGTGAAAGAAAATTTAATTGCACAATGTACAAATATATACCAGATTATAATCAGAAGAGAAGAAGAGTTTCCAGAACTTTTTAATGAATATTGTGAGTTTGAAATTAGAGAACGCAATAATCGATAATGAAAGTCATATAGTTTGTTAGCTAATTCACACCTATCTTATTGCAAGGAAAATCCTGATGGTGTTAGGTTCTATTTAGAAAAAAGAAAGCATTGGCTTTCCTAACGAAGTGCACACAATCGAATGAAATTCTCGGTTGTTCAACATTCTTCCACAAAACTTATTTTTAGGACGCGCTTGGAATGACGACCTTATCACATAAACCAGAATGGAAACTCACCGAGAGAAATTGGATGCGCTACTGAAGTTCGTTTGTTTGATTGAAAAAAGATTTCTAAAAATATCACACAGACAACTCAAAAATTTACCAATGGAATTGTACTTTTTATGAATGAATTCAGATAGGAAAATGTTTTTCACTTTGTATTTTAGTCCGAAATATATTTTAGTTGTACACTTACTGCAGAAGAATCTAAATAATTGAATGTGTCATTCGGTTTACATCATATTGACATCATATTCTTATCTTTGGAAGTGAACTCAACAGGATTTTAAAGTCCGGTGGTTTTTTTATCTGCACAACCACCAATGCCTTATATCATTTGTACTTCACAATATTATTATAAAGCTAAATTAAAACGTGGTTAAACATTACTGAGAGCATTATCTATTAGTTTTCGATCAATTACAGTTTTGGGTAGGATGAGAAATCAATTCACAGTAAGCAATCAACAAAATAAAAGCAAACTATCTAAATATTGTATTGCACGACTTTAATTTCACACTGTCAGTTGATCACACAGAATTTCCAATCAATTAACAGTATAAATACCAAAACCAATACAATAATAGAATTTAATGAGAGCGATTTACATCAAGAGTATTGTTCACATTTGATTGAATTTCTCGCTGTTCTGTATCATCACAATTTTCTTCAATAACAAACATTCAAATATAAAAATCAACAAACAAATCATTCAATGAATTTAGACTTTTTTTCCATGATACAATAATACAGAAATTGAATGGCAGACATAATAAAGCATAAGGAAAAGTAATCCAGAGAATCACAGGGCACTACACGGTGGAAAGAAGAGCAAAAATTTTGAACATATTTAAGCGAAGCTTATTGTGGGTTTAATCCGATAATTATCTCCTTTTTCATTCACTCTAACTCTCTTCTTGTAATCCTCTTTATCTTCTTGTTCTTCGTGCGCTCTTCGAAATACGAAGGTTCTTGATAAGAGGATAAGTAGTGAATACTTGGTACACTTGCATAAGACATTGCATTGGAAAACCTCACGACTCGTCTGTGCAGAAAAATTCAAATGAATTGAAGTTTATTATTTTTAATATTGAATTCTATGAAAAAAAGGTCATAATAAGACTAATTGCAATGATCAGGTGAACAAAAATCATAAGTTTGCTTTGTACGCATCAAAGTTGATATTGAAAAAAAATATTCATCAAATGGATATTTGTTTTTATCACTAAATGTTTTGAATATTTTATTTTTGTGTCATTTTGCTTAAAACTGAAAAAGATATTTGAGATAAGAATTAATGATTGAATACGTCAGGATGCTTGCATACTTGTTTGAATAGCGTTGATGTAGAAAGTTGAGAATCATTGCTACAGCATTCTCCAAGCTCCCTATCAGCCATTCTATACAAGCAGACATCATACAATGACGTGAAAATGAGTAACCGGTGAATTTAATGCCTCATCTTTGAAAGATGTTGAACGTGCTTGGCTTAATGGTGTAGGTTAAATCCCTATGAATCTGGGTTAAGAGATATCTGAAGTTGGTGGCGTATTCTTGTATTGTGTTCGTCATCTTTCATTCTCTGATTTGAGGATACGAAATACCAAGTGACGTAGATCAAAAAGTTGTTATGTGCTCGTTTGTGGATTCTTTGAAATTTGAAACAGCGAAAGGGCATAGTAAACTTTCTTTTCGTTTCATTTTATTCAATCATCGGAATAAGTTTACACTTTTCAATAAAACTAAATATATGAAATATGACAAACAGAAGAGCATTCACATTGATATCTAAATCATTTCTATAATTCCATTCTTCATTTTCCTTAATTAATTCTAATAAATAATTCTAATCTCTTATTCGTTTCTGAAATAATTTACTTCAATTGATACAACATTTTTTTTTTACAGAGAGAAGTCTGGAAAACTGTCGGATATTCCTCAATACGATGGAAGCAGCAGCTCTTGGATGGATAATTCACCGGAAATCCAACTGTGCTATCACACATCTACTCTATCTAGAGCGTTCCCCATACAATATATAGCACACTTGTAAAAGGTATGGGGATGGCTATATTTACCACAGATTACAGAATTACACATTTGGTAATAAACTTGGATTTACGTCGATTGGTATAGGAGAAACGTTAGCATTTAAAACAATCTATTCGCTGTCTTTGAAAACGTATCACATCACAATTTCTTCATGAATTTTCCAATATTTATAAGGTCAAAGATAAGATTGTAACATATTTATTGGATGAATGCCCATTGGATTTGGCTTAGTTCCAAAAGAATTTCATCTGTTTTCAATGTATTATGAGATAACGAAAAAAATGAAGTTTCATTGTATTTTACAACCAGAGACAAAATTATACAAAAGAAAGTTTTCAATAACATTAAAATATTAAACAAAATCCTCCAATTAAACATAAACATTCTGTGTGTGATCTTTCCGTAAAATATCTTATGACTCTCATGATTACATTCTCACCATACAAATTCGAATGTAAAATCGACATACCAGACATAGCATTGATGGTGTAGGTTTGCTGGACTCGTAACATGGAATCGATACGTTTCATTATATATGTGCATAAAATTCAGGGTATATTCAAGTGAACCCGAGTACACAATTCTAACTAGACACTCCATTCCGGATAGACTGAGAGGTAGAGACAACAGTGCAAGGAAGAAATTGTTGTACAAGAAGCGACAGAATATACGTTGGGGTCTATGAGCTGGAAGTGATGTATCTGCTTGATTTTGCATCTCTGATGAGGGTGAGGCATGGTTATTCTGTAATGTGGTTTGCCATTGGTGGCGAGCCACACGATCAAGGCGTAAATGTCGAGGCCAACGAAATTATTATCGGACCAAGTCAAATTACCTAACTGTTGCTTGTAATAATCAATCAATATACTCACTAGAAATATAATAAATACACAATTATTATTATCATCAGTTGGAAGACAACAATAAATGAACATAAGTTTGTTGATAATTATAGTTATTGTTATGTTATTCAATATACGTCAAGATAATTTGAATATCGATCATTATCACGAGATAATGTTGCTTAGATTCGTATCGTTGTCCACCACAATTCTATTTGTTTCACACACCCTTGGCGATTGTGTCACTACTGATTTTCCCGATGTAGTAATCATCCCCATCATCCCATTACTCAATGTTTGTCCTATCGTTCTCGCCTTTGTCCTTTCGTCGTTCGCATCATTCATCCCACTGCCAATCACTTCCGTCAGTTGCATTGCCGAGGCCAATAGACGCGCCTGCTCTAAAATGACGACTGATTACAATTCGATATAATATATAATTCAAGTGAGTCTGTACGTGGTTCAGTCGTATAATCAAGTTATTCATTTGGGTGTATTTGTTTGGCACTGAAATGCAGGTCACGCTGTTTTATCTCACCATTTCTGTTTGTTATATATATCGTTATAAAAACATGAATGCATCACATATATTCATTAATCTTGTGTGTTTGAATGGAAAATTCAAATTGTAGTATTCATACGAAAGAGCAAGTCCGAAAGAAATGTAAATGTATGAAGAATACCATACATATTTCATACCTTTTTTCTTTACTCGATAATTTATAAATAGATATGATAAGAGTGAGAGAGGGAAAAAATTCAATTGGATCTCGTATTTTTATGATTGAATTGAATCGTGATAATTCCAATTGAATTCATGTTAATGCGGAATTATCGTTGAAAATTTGCTATTCATCTTCATTGAATGATTTAATGTTCGATGTTGAACCACATAATATAAAAGCCTGCAATGATATGAATTATCCATCTTCTGTATTTAGATTCCCATATTAAAAGTGAATCACTTGAATGAACTTTGATATTATTATTCAAATTCACTATTCTCCTTTTTTTTCACTTATTTGAGCATTCAAGGTAACTCCTAATGTCATAGGTAGAGGTCAAGTATGACATAAAAAAATGTATGAAGGAATTTGTTGAGATGAAAGTAAAAAGTTGGATAAGTCTGGCATGAACTGGTTCACGGAAAATTAGATACATGGATGAATAGTCATGTTGATGAAAATAAAAGTGTAATATTAAACGGAATAAAAAACTTGAACACAGACCTTTTTCTTGTCCCTTCGTACTGAGTAAAGAATCCATAGAACATAACATCCCATTATGGTGGTTGGTATACAAACGCCAGCAATTGTAGAAGCATCTCGTAACAACACATGATGAAGAGTTAGTAATGTAACTACTAGAACCGCACCCACTGCTAGAAATCGTCCTGTTCGACGTCGGTCTTCCTGTATAAAACTCAATAATAATGAAGAAAAACATCATGGTAAAATGTACTGCATACATTTCCATAAATATATCATAAATTTTATGGTAAACTGTATGGTAATTCAATTATTTTCTCAATACGTAGGAAGAAAATAGGTGCCCATAATTGCTACACATCATAATGAATATTAGTTTTCGTTACTGAAAAATATTCATTCCATAAATTTCATATTTCTATTTCGAATGACATTTTTTGTTGTTAAGCACTAAATTCTAATTTTCAATTTTCTATTTCATGCAGAACTGATATAGAGTGTACAGCATTTTTTTAATTGATAGCATGATTTGAATTGGGTAATGGAGCGAATATATAGAGGATCAAATGATGTAACGCTGCATCCATTATCACAATCATCCGCGTGAATAATTCTTGCAGATTAATTGAATGTCACGGATGAAAGGGTTCACGTCATTTAAAAGTACTAGCGAATCATGTAATCAATGTGGGCATATATTTATTCTATTCACCATCAATATTCATGACAAAACAAGAGATATCCTCGCATAACTATATTATGCATATTTTTCTATATGTCATCGGATCAGTAGAAAAGGTGACGTATTTTATATGTTTTTTTTTCTTCAGATAATTCATGTCTGAATATGCAATACTAGTAAATGCATGTATAGCCAAATGAAACAATTATTTTCATCAATCAGTTGTATTTGTCTTCAAAGTCCACGCCCATGTAATGAACAGCCAACGATCGGGTGAATAATTATCGTAAATTATCGTTGGAACAGGAATGGAAAGTGGATATGGAGGACGATATATATGGGAAAATCAATCGTGTCGAGCTAACGCCATAAACTCTATACTTCATTATCCTAAAATAGATGACCAAATTTGTATCAGATTTGCATATGTTCCAATATAAATAAAATAAAAAATATGATATTGCCATACTATCCGCAGTCATCGGATACATAATGTCAGTTGATTGGAAACGTTAACAATAAAAGTCATTGAACAAATTGATACTGTCACCATGTTCAACATCAAAATTAATGCGAGCAGAACGTACCGAAGGCGTCAGAGGTTGTAGAGCATCTCTAGAGCCATTAACTGACAGCGGCATAATTGTTATAAACTTGCAATCACATTAGGCTACTGAATCCACACGTTAGATTTTCTAGCCCTTCTATAATCGGGTCTGCTGCATCAATGAAGACTTCAAGTAATGAAACATCACTCGTCACCACCACAGCGATGAATAGAAAAAAAAACGAAGAATTATCGAGAATGAGAGTGAATTTTTAATCCGGATCTATTATTTCGTTATGATCTGATGTAACAATATATACTCTGGCAATGAAATAAGACAAAGTCATACTGATCTGCGGTGCCAGTCGGATTATAACTGAGCAGTTGATTATGGCAATAAGGCCACGCGCTACATTTGAGAATTTACGATGAGCTACGATGTAAACTACCACACGCAGAGGTAGTCTGAAATAATAAACGGAAAATTTTCTGCGTGGAAAAAGTTGGAATATTTCAGAACTCTTCAATGCGCTTTTCTTCCCTCTTTTCATCTCATTTTCCAGATACTTTACTCAAAATAACTCATGAATAATCATATCAGTAAATTTTGATGAAGAAAAACTTGATCATTGCATAAATTAACATCAATTCGAGGCAATGTTAGACAAGACTGGAATAAAAAACTTGGAATTTTGTTGAAATGACTTTTTCCGTTCACTCCGTTTGATCCTTTTGTTTTGGATAATTCCATGTTGAAGACCGGATGCTATAATATTCTCTAATACCTGTGTTTAAATGTAACGTTTGCACATTCCCATTATAACTAACATCACAGTTATTTGGAAGCTCTAGTATTATTTATCCAGATCGAATTTATCTGAAAGGAAGACAGTATAATATCCGGTGTCTATTTGCGTCCTCCACCGTGGCAGATGGCTTCAGAATCTATACATTCTGATTAAAACATTTACGAATCCCAAGGTTAGATCGATTACGGCATTCCTACTGAAATTCCACAACTTCATCTTGAAACTATCTCTCGTCCATCGAATATCGAACGCCATACCACTCCCGTCCCTTTCCCTTAATCATCTCCAAAATATTACTCTAGCATGATCAATCAATTATCTTATGTATTATATACTTCTTCATGTATAATGACCAAAAAATTGCCACATTGCAATGAGTTATGTTATATTTTCATGCATGAACGGTTTGAAAAGGTATCTGTCATGATATTCTGTCGGGGCTAGAGTTTTCTTTCGAAACCAGTCCTGCAAACTGCTTCGCGTTTATCCATTCCATCATTACGACTAATATCAGACTCACATAATTATTCAGGCTGATTTGTTCTATTCATTCCATTTATTCTTACAATCAGGTTTACGTCATTATTATCGAGTTATTTTAATCTCAACTATTTTTTGATTTTTGATTTACGTATCTGTTGAACACATATCAGTGACATTGCACTCATTTTCTTCATCAGGATAATTCTCTTTCATTGTAGAGATTGGACAAGGGATTCCACTGGGGCACCCAGGCAGCTGTACAATACGTTCTTGATGCATCATTAGAATACTTGGTCCCACTGATTCACAGTCATACAACACAAAAGCGATATTTGATGCAAATGCATCAATAAGACTTGTTCTCCACAACCTATGTCTCGACGTATTATAATTGTCATGAAATAGTGGCTCTTCATCCTTAGCGAGTCCAAGGAGGGATAATACCTTTAGTATAGTTCCAGAATGAGTAAAGTACGCAGAAGTTTTTACGTTATAGTTAGATCTGTAAGAATGATCAATATAGATGTGAATATATATTCATAAACAATGTGGAATGATATGAAGGATGCGTATTGACTAACTTGAAAAAATTAAACATGTCTATTAATGCTGGGCAAGCGTGTTTATACGTCAACTCATATCCATATCCATCGATCCAATAATACTTCAAGTCATGAATGAATTCCATTATCTCAAATTCTTCGGGTGTCATAAAATCACACCAAGGTGAAATATTCGATTTGTTCCAGGCTGTTTCAAAAGCACATATTTTACGTATCAATTCGGCAGTATCTAGAACAGATCAAGTTACTATGAGAATAATCAAATATGACTAATCAGATAGTTATAACATATCATCACGGTGTGTTACTGAAGTCAAATGTGTAGTTGAAGCGATGAGATAAATTATCCAACATTTCTACCATCACCATACTGTTTTTGAATTTTTCGAATTCTACATATGCCTCAGCGTTCTCATTAACATCTCGTTGCCACTTATCACATCCTTTGTAGAACTATAAAAATCTCTGATACTATTAGATTAGCAAATAAATCACAGATAATTCTTGAATTATCATCTTCTAGGTTAGCTCTAGAAGCTCATACCAACTTACTCTCAATATGGGATCTTTCGTTTCTGCTTCCGGGTACCACACCTTATGGCTTTGGTATTTTCCAAATAATCCAATCGCAAAATGCTTTGCACTCTCATGAGTTCTTTGGCTGGCAGTGAATTTGAACTAAATATCCAAACAATATTGACCCAAATCATGAATAAACACAAATATAATATTCCGACATCATTCACATAACACGACGCACCTTATATGTATCATTACTATACTCCTCTGGCATCAAATGAGGAAATCTTGATTGATAACGTTCTCCAAGTGCTATCAATTCATTTTCTCCCTCAACAGCCAATTTCATACAATCATCCATAGAATAAGTCAAGTTCCAGTTATCAAGGCGTTCACGTTGGACATCATTCAATGGACACTCCTTCATTTTACAATTGTTAAGAATAGTCCTTCGAATGTCTGATAGCTTATTAATCTGTGATAATATCCTTTCCCCAGGATATCTTGTGCCATGTCTGATCAATAGCCAAATTTTCTTTGCTTCACAACCTGCAATCATCATTCGTTATATTATTCCCAAAGTCAAATAATACAGCAAACTATGACATTTACCCTTCAATTCACTAACCTGGAATTATTATTTCAGAGTCATCAATATCATCAGCTATGAATCTATACGGTGTCATTGTAGTTAATCGACATTTGTGATTTTCTGTATCCATCGAGCATATAAGAGATTCCGAAATTGTAAATAAACTTAAAATATAAATGGAGAATACTGAAATGCGTTCCAAAGTCATGATGAATGTGCTCATTGTAATTTTATATAATAATACTTTTGCGATTTTTAGGCGTAGACTGTGAAGGACAGTGAAGTGCGTGTAAATATATAGACACGTGGGATCAGCTGATTGACAATGTCATGAAGAATATATATATGTACATATATATACAATTGTCAAGAATATGAGATACATAACCTTTAAATAAAGGTTCAAGTTAGTTCAATCTCGCTGATGAAATAGTGTCAATTGATAAATATTATTGCATAAAATAGTGACGTAAAATGGTTGTCCGTCAATATCAAGATGAATTGCAGTATCTTGAGAAGATAAATGATTATAGTTGGAGGATAAAAAAAGGCTTTCAGCCGAATATGAAGGTAGTCATATATTTTAGATACGCTCAATATGCTGAAAGATATTTTCCTACAGATTTTGGACTTCAATTCAACTTGATTATAAATATGAATTGAAAATTTATGTATAATTGTTGGATGTTATTATTGATTGCGATGGTATATTTGGGGATATTTCGCTATGGATGTTTATTGTATGTTCGAGAATGCACGATGGAACTATTTCGCCGGTTAACCCACAATTTTCTGAAGGGAATTCGCAGGGCAAAATTGTTTATGAAAATGAGGAAAATTTATGTTTGTTTATATTTCTTTTTTTATGATTTTTCATGAAATTCAAAATGGGGAACATTCGTGGCATCGAAGAAAAAAATTTATGTTTTGTTTCACAAATAGAATGTTACCATAGTTTTTCATAAAGTTACATCATTTGATATACAACAAGACTATCATACTGCTGATTGGATAATTGATGATCATTTTCTTGTGTTGTTCGCAGGTTGAGGGAATATTTTACGTCAACAATACATTGGAGAAACTTATGTTGGAAGAGCTACGCAATGCTTGCAGGCCTGGTGCTGTCGGTGGCTTTCTACCAGGTGTTAAACAAATTGCAAACGTCGCCGCGCTTCCTGGCATTGTCGGACGATCTGTAGGATTACCTGATGTTCATTCCGGATATGGTTTTGCCATTGGTAATATGGCAGCATTTGATATGAACGATCCAAAGTCGATTGTATCCCCCGGTGGTGTCGGTTTCGACATAAACTGTGGCGTACGCTTGCTTCGTACGAACTTATTTGAAAAAGATGTGGCACCAGTTAAAGAGCAGATAGCTCAGAGTATGTTTGATCACATTCCTGTTGGAGTTGGTTCAAAAGGGATAATTCCGATGAAAGCTCAAGACTTAGAGGAAGCATTAGAAATGGGTATGGATTGGTCATTGCGTGAAGGTTACAGTTGGGCTGAAGATAAAGAGCATTGCGAAGAATATGGACGAATGCTCAATGCTGATCCGTCAAAAGTATCAACGAGAGCTAAGAAACGTGGCTTACCGCAATTGGGAACACTGGGTGCTGGCAATCATTATGCTGAAATACAGATTGTTGATGAAATTTATGACAAATCGGCAGCATGTAAAATGGGGATTGAAGAAAAAGGCCAAGTATGTGTGATGATTCATTCAGGGAGTCGTGGATTTGGTCATCAGGTTGCTACTGATGCTTTAGTACAAATGGAGAAAGCCATGAAGAGGGACAATATCGAGACGAACGATAGACAGCTCGCGTGTGCTCATATTAAATCTCAGGAAGGTCAGGACTATCTTAAGTCTATGGCTGCTGCTGCAAATTTTGCATGGGTAAATAGAAGTTCTATGACATTCCTCAGTAGACAAGCCTTCGCTAAACAATTCCACATGGCACCGGATGATTTGGATATGCAAGTTATATACGATGTTTCTCACAATATTGCCAAAATCGAAGAGCATATTGTTGATGGAAGACCGAAAACGTTGTTGGTTCATAGAAAAGGTTCCACCAGAGCATTTCCACCTGGTCATCCACTTATTCCAGTTGATTATCAACTCACTGGTCAACCGGTGCTAATTGGAGGTACTATGGGTACTTGCAGTTACGTTCTCACAGGCACTGAGCAAGGAATGATAGAAACTTTTGGTTCAACATGTCACGGTGCTGGCCGTGCTTTGTCACGCGCCAAATCCCGAAGAAATCTTGATTATCAGGAAGTGTTAAACAAATTAAATGAAATGGGAATATCTATCAGAGTCGCCTCACCCAAATTGGTTATGGAGGAAGCACCAGAATCTTATAAAAATGTTACTGATGTCGTCGATACTTGTCATGCAGCTGGTATATCTAAAAAATGTATTAAACTTCGCCCAATAGCTGTAATCAAGGGATGATATGTTGCATTTATAATATTGAATATCAAACACTTGATTATGTATCCGTAATGTAAAAAAAAAACATTCATAATATCTCTTTGTATATTGATTAATTTATAATAAATTCGATTGTTTAACAATAAAATAATGGCATTTTAATTATTAGAATTTTTTTATTAGATACAATGTACAATTTTCTAATTCGATAAGAAAACTACATTACACTAAATCGTTTGACTTTGCACAGGAATCATATTCACCGTTATATTTATATTCATTTATTCTCATAATATCTATAAATTCGTTCATATATTAGACAAGTCCTCCACTGACTAGAGATAGAAACACTAGAAAGAAAGATTTAAGTCTTTTCCTTCGTAGATAGATAGTGGAAGAAGACCGTCACCATAAAATGAATTGAGTATGATTTTTCTATGAGCACGCTTCGTTAAGCACCACTCTGAATAATCATTGAGTCAGATTTTTTTCTTTTTTCTCTTCTTCATTACCCTTCAAAAGAATGTGAAAGACAAAAATATATTTCTATATGTATGGAAAAAAAAACATTAGTCACTGGAGGAGATGCGGTTCCGAAATACACGGCCGACCAGTAGGACGAGAAGTGGTCGGGAATGCATTCCTCGTATCGGTAATTACACTAAATAATTAATTATGAATAGTTGACCATATAAAGACAATACTAATATTTTTATGAGAGGTGATAGTCGGGCGATGGCTCCGCCACAGATTCAGTTGTGAATAGTGGATTTGGAAATTCGGGCGGATGTGGCAGTGGGCCGGCAGTCTTTGGCTGGCGTCTGTATGCCATTAGCCAGCAGGATACAGCTATGGCAACGGCAACAAGTGCTAGAAGCGCCGTTATCACCAAAGCAATTATAAAACCGACCATTGAAACACAGATATCTTCGGCACGCTGAGCAGCCGGAACTGAAATCATAAATAATGATTGAATGGATTTTACGATCATGTTTTACAAATTCATTCTTGTTTCAATATTAGAACTTAGTCATACATTCAGCAGGATCAGCCGTGTATCTCTCCTCTCGTCTTTCAGTAGTACGTATCAAATTCGATTGTATGGTTATCTCTTCTCGAAGCTGTCCATCGTAACTTTCGGATATGCTTAATGAGGTATCATTATAGTCACCATCGATAGCTCTACGTCGGCGCCCAAAAGCGTTATATCCTCGACAATTCACCTGGAGAGAGAATATCGGATTATATAGTTTTTAGAATAGACTAACAAAATAATTTCTTTCGAATAAATTGAAATGGTTGACACTTACTGGTTGACATCTTCCAAAGCAGACGCGGATGTTGCATTGGAACCGAATATTATCGCTGCTTGGGAATTTAAATGCATTGAAACTAGCTAGAAGTGTTTGGCTCTCGTGATCTTGTTCCCATTCTCCAAAAATCGTTGGATCAGTTGCGCATCCATTTTCGTCGGTGACAATGTATTCGTTTTCTTGATTATCTTCCATCGTCTTGGCGACACAATTTCTTGCGAAGCCACCATAAATTGATGAAGGTTGCACCTCCACCTGAAGCATTAAATTATCACCAATCTCGGCTGATTGAATTTCGCTACCTGTTTGCGTCACGATTCTCATTAAACAAGTTGGTGGTGGACCAGTATTTGCAATAGTTCCAGCAGTAGTCAGCATCGATACATTGAAGCCTAATGTAACATTCTGTTCACCAGTTTGATACATACACTTCACATGATAGGCCTGAGCTTTGTACGTTACAAGTTTTGGATGTTTCTGAATGACAAGAACAAAACTAGCTTCGCCATTAACATGAATTAACCCACAGCTGCCAAAATTAACTTTGAATGTCTCGGTGCGATCATTTGTATCAGCTGGAATGGAGAGTATCCTTCTACACTGTTCTTCCTTGCTACGTCCTCTAACATAGAGCACGCCATCGAATCCTTGATGTTGGACATGAATTTGTACTTGGACGCCATCTGATAAACAGCTAGCTTCCATTTCTGGTTTTGGAAAATCGGTACGACCATCTTTAGGCTTATCAGGTATACAGAGTTCATATCCATCTCCAATATAGCCGTTGATGCAGTTACAAATGGCACGATGTTGAGTTGTTGAGCAAATAGCATTGGTCGCACAATTTTGCTTCAAGCATGGATCTTCACACGTTCTTGATGTCGGTTCACAATATTTATCATCGGAACAATCGTCGTCACGCACACATTCTATAATTTTTGTAAGTTTGCAGTTACCATCGATATCAAGTTTGTAGCCGTGTTCTGTTGGACAAACACAGCGTCCATACTGATCAATAATTAGTCCCTTCTCCAATGCACAAACGCAGAATCCATCCGGAGTAATCATCATACCAGCTTCGGGTCGACAAGATACGCAAATATCATGTTCATCTTTAGCTGTTTGCGGAGGACAGACGCAGTTACCATTGTCATCTTGAATCTGCCCCTTTTCTACATCACATATCCTGGTCTTATCGCATCTGATTACGGCATTACCTCTGTACCCCGGAAGGCATTCGCAGATCATTGTTCGCACAGGTTTAGTATCCAAAACATTGCACTGTGCGTTCACTCCACATGGCGCGATTTTTGTGCACGGATTCATACATTCGCCGTTGAAGCAAGCAGTCGCCGATGGACACTCGTAATCCTGTTTGCATTTGCCGATAATTTTTTCGCAACCTTCATTAACATTACCAACATATCCAGGTGGACAAGAACACTCAACTACGTGATTATATACACTGCATTCGGTTTGATTGGAGCATGGATTCTGTACACAAGGATTATTGCAGCGCTGATTGATGCAAGCTTTATTAGTTGGACAGTCTGAGTGACTTCGGCAGCCAATGAGAGAGCATGATATTCGTGGATTACCCACAAATCCTGGAGAACACTTGCAAACAGCTTGATGGTTGATGCCATAGCATTCAGCATCTTTGGCACAAGGTGATAGAATTGGCGAGCAGGCTGGTATACAAGTATTTTGAACACACGCATGTGTCTCACTGCACTGACTGTTTGATCGACATCCAATCAAGCGATTGCACTCAATATCAGGGTTTCCATCATATCCATTTATACATGAGCAGATGGGCCTGTGGTTGACGATGTTACAATTTGCATTGCTACCACAAGAACAAGGATCTCTACACACTGCATTGACACAAGCTTTATCGGAGTCACATTCACTATCTTCTGTGCATCCAATTTTAATAATAGCTGTTGTAGGTTTGCAAGTGCCACTCCCACTACTGATATAACCACTTGGACAATCACAAATCAAGGTCCTAATTGGAAGCGTTGGTAAAACTTGACATTCGGATGGTGCAATGCATGGTGCTACAACGGCGCAAGGGTTCTGACATTTGCGATTGAAGCAAGCCAACAGATGTGGGCAATCTCCATCCTCTTGACATTCAGGCTCATCTTCCAAGTGACAGTCGATGTGTGGATTACCCATATAGCCTGATGGACATCGGCAGTTAGGTAAATGGTCACGCACACTACATTCAGCGCGAGCCGTGCATGGATTGTTGTGAATACATGGATCTATGCACTGTTTGTTGATGCAAGCAAAATCGCCAGGACAATCTCCATTACTATAACATCCGATAACATGACATTTATCTCTTGGATTGCCAAGGTATCCTTCTTTGCATCGACATTCAGCAATATGATGATTCGGGAAACATTCGGCGTTAGTGCCACATAATGAAGTCTGGATGAGACAAGGATTCACACAATTGTTGTTGATACATGACTTGTCTGACATACATTCGGAATTGCTCCGACATTCAACTGTGTGACAAGCAACTTCAGGATTACCTTGATAGCCTTCCATGCATGAACATACCGGCTTGTGATTACGAACAAAGCAGTTGGCATCCTTTCCACAATTGCATGGATCTCGACAGCGTCTATTGATACAAGCTTCATGGTCAGGACATTCTGAGTCTGCTGAGCAAGTGCCAATGGTGATGATTGGTATTTGTTGACAAAATCCACTGGAATCAGTGACCCAACCTTCTGGACACGTGCATACCATTGTTCTTACTGGGACAGTATCTAATACTCCACATCGGGCGTTCTCTAAACATGGCTTGATTGTTTGACAGGGGTCAACACAGGTTTCCTCGATGCATGCAAAACGACTGGGACAATCTGTATCCTTCCTGCATTCTGGTTCATCATTGCTAATTGGCGGTCGGCGCTCACAATAAGAGAATGGATTACCGGCCGGAAGATTTTCTGGACAACGACAAGTTGGAGTATGGGCGTTGACATAGCACACTGCATTGGATGCGCATGGCGAACGATTCAAGCATGGATCAACACATCGTTTGTTTTCACAAGCACGATTTTGTGGACATTCGTAGTCACTTGAGCACTCAGGCCGTTCGCACAGGATATGAGAATTACCGATGAATCCTGGAAGACATTCACAACTCGATCTGTGATTTTTCCCTGAACATTGTGCATTGATAGCACAGTTGTTATCTAGAAGGCATGGATTGATGCATTTCCTGTCATGACAAGTTTCTGTGGTGGAGCATTCTTGATCTGTTTCACATTCCAATTTGGTACATCCTAATTGTGGGTTGCCAGAATATCCTGCACTACATGTACACAACGGATAATGATTGGTAATAATGCAGTTAGAGTTGGGGCCACAATTGCAAGGATTAATACAATTCCTGTTAACACAAGCTTCGGTACCTGCACAGTCACTATTTGCAACACATCCTAAGATAATCGAAGGTGGTATGCATTCATTTTTGGGGTCTCCCATGTATCCAATTGGACATTTACATACGGGATTGTGATTGTCCACATGGCACAATGAGTTTCGACCGCATGGTTCATTAGAAATGCATGGATTGACACATTGCAAGTTGATACACTGACGATCGCTAGGACAGTCAACATTGAAATTACATTCAGGAAGAGATGGTGGTAGTGGACTGCGTGGCTCGGGTGAACATTCGATGTATGGATTACCCGTATAATCAGATGCACAAATACAAACGCCCGTGTGATAACTAGATTGGCATTGTGCATTGATGCCGCAACGTGTTACCAAGCATGCTTCGGTGCATTCCCCGTTCAGACATGTCTCGTGGCTGTTGCAATCTTCGTCAGCATGACATTGAACATCATTCCAAACAATTTTCTGACATATTCCGTTAACATCAGTGAATGTTTCTGGTGGACACTCGCATATCATTGTACGTAATGGGACAGTATTAATTACTCGACATTGCTGTTCATGAGTACACATGTCAGACAATGCGCAGGGATCTTGGCAACGAGCATTGATGCAAGCGAGAAGTGGCGGACATTCAGAATCGGTTTGGCATTCTACGTGAACATTTGAAATGTCGGTGCATTCTATGAGAGGATTTCCAGTTGTCCCTGGTTGGCAAACACACTTAAATTGATGATTTTTAGGAATACACAGTGCTGTTTCGGCGCAACTTCCATCGTCACAAACACGACGACAAACTCGATTCAGTCTATCACATGCTTCATGGTCTGGGCAGTCCTCGTTGTAATGACAAACGGCGGATATACAGGCGATTCGTGGATCTCCCTGAGTACCATGTGGGCAATTGCAATGAGCGCGATGGCTGGTGACTCCACATTCAGCTCCACGACCACAGATAACATCACCAATGAGACAAGGATTTCTGCAATAGCCATTTCGGCATAATTTGTCATACGGGCAATCGTTATCCAAGTTGCATTCAGGCTTGAAACATTGATTTTGTGGATCACCAGCATAGCCTTGTGGACAATAACACTTGGGATGATGTCCGACAGTTATACAATCGGCGTTTAATCCACATTTGTCACTCGAGCATGGGTTTTCACAATGATGATTGATGCATGCTTGATGTGTTGAGCAGTCCGAATTGCTCCTACATTCTGGGCCAGATGTTGCATGGCTGTGACATCCCATTATGGGATCTCCGATAGTTCCAGGTGGACAAATACATGAGTGCTGATGGTTTTCAACATGGCATTCTGCAGTGCTCGAGCAAGGATTGATAGTGCATGGATTAATACAGCGACGATTCAAACACGCCTTATTATAATCACATTCGGAATTTGATTGACATAATATTTCTACTTGTTGGGCAACAGGAGCACAAGCAACTGTGGCATCACCTATGTAGTTAGGTAAACATTCACAAATCATCGTTCTCATAGGTAACGTATCAATGACTGAGCATGTGGCATCAGTGACACAAGGTTGTGTCTCTTGGCATGGATCTTTGCAGAATCCATCAAAGCATGCGAGTTTGCTTGGACAAGCAGCGTCCATTGTACACTCTGGAGTTGATTCAACGCGCTGAATACAATTTTCATATGCGTCTCCAGTGAATCCAGGAGGACATCTGCATGTGGGCCGATGATTTATAACTCTACATTGTGCCGAAGTAGGACAGTTACACGGATCGATGCATCTAGAGTTTTTGCAAGCAAGGGATGACGTACAATCGGCATCAGCAAGACACTCTGGACGATCGCACCTGTTATTTGGATCACCACTGTAACCATCCAAACAGACACATCGTGGCCGATGATAACCATCTGAATGACAAACAGCATTCACGCCGCATTGTGTGATTGAACATGCATCAATACATTCGTTATTCACGCACGATTGAATTATGGGACAATCTTGATTACTTCGACATCCGATCTCACGACAAGCTTGTTGAGGATTACCAGTAAATCCTTCATGGCAAACGCAAACAGCGCGATGGAGCAACACCTGGCATCTACTATTAAATCCGCATGAACCCAATATACATGGATCGATGCATTTTTCTTCCCAACAAGTCTTGTCGTTGGGGCATTCAGAGTTCCTTGTGCACTCGGGTTTCGGTGAATCAACAGATGTTATTTTACATTGGATATACGGATCACCTGTGAATCCATTTGGACAGGAACAAATTGGATTATGATTGGCAGTTTGGCAGAGTGCATTAAGACCGCATGCATCGATGCATGGATCTCTGCACCGTTGAGAGAAACAAGCATGGTGGCGGGAACAATCTGAATTTATCAGACATTCTGGATAAACACAGAATGCCACACCGTTTCTCATTCGACATTCACCATTTACATTGCATGGAGATGGATTGCAAGGATCGGTTTCTTTCTTCGTATAACATTCTTCGAACGGGTTACCTGCCAGAGGAACTGGACAGCTGCAGACTGGACTATGATTGACAGCTCTACATATTGCACTCACACCGCAAATGCCCCGAACACATGGATCGACACAATGGTTGTTCTCACAGGCTTTATCACCTGGACAATCTGAGCTCAAAATACATTCTGGCTGGCAACCTGCTAATCCAGTTGGTTCGCCTTGGAGACCCGGTAAACATTTGCAGACGACACGTTTTCCTGACTTCTCACAGATGGTATTTGGACCACAAGGTGAAGGGTAACATGGATCGGAATCTTTTTCAAGTGGCGGAGGTAAACATTGCGTGAAGGCATCTCCAACACTTGGATGAGGGCATGAACATACCGGAATATGATTGGAAACTGTACATACTGCTCCTATGCCGCATGTACCAAGACAAGGATTCTGACATTTGGTTCTTATACACGCCATCGAGTTTGGACAGTCCGTATTTACCAAGCATTCCGGATGACATGCTTCGTAAGCATTTCCACGATAATCTGGCCAGCATTCACATACTGCCTGACCATATCTATCACGGCAGTAGGCATTAGCACCGCATGGCGATGGACTGCACGGGCTATGTGGTACTGATATCTCAGGTTTATCTGCAAAGAGTATACATGTATTAGAATCATAACGAAGACTGAGTAACTATACTGCATAGTTCATAAATCAAGATTGAAGTAAGAAATGTACAAAGCTTATGTAAGAGAGTGCATATCAATAACAGTTTTTGCAAATTATATACAGTAGATGTGAAGCTACCAATCACTATATACATGTAATCTGTTTCGAAAATATGTACAAAAAGCTGCTGAATGAAAAAAAGAGTTAATAATGAGTCATCACAAGGTATATATCAATCTTATAAATTTAAAGTACTCTTGAATAGCAAATAAAGAAAGATAATAATATCTATCAGCCTTACTCGATGTAATTGAACATAAGGTGAAAGGGTCACCAGTATGACCTCGCGGACAAGAGCACGTGGGTTGGTGAAGTACAACTTGACATATGGCATTTATACCACACAAGCTCGGGCAAGGGTCGTTGCATCTATGTTTCACGCAAATCAAATTACTCGCACAATCGGTATCGAATCGACATTCAGGTCGGCAGTTAGGTGGAGAGCCTTCATGATTTGGCAGACAGGAACAAGAGGGTGAACCATTTAAGTCAGTGCATATGGCGTTGAGCCCACAAGGTGAAGGGCTGCACGGATTCTTCGCAGTTTCGTCGTTATGTTCCCCTAATACAGTTCCAATATTATTTGATCATGTATATTTTTCTATAGTAATTGGAAATCACATTGGAAAACTTACGTATAGGTGAACAGTTAATGAATGGGTCACCAGAGTATTTCTCTGGACATCGGCAAATAGGATTATGGTTTCTAACATCGCATATAGCATTTTGTCCACATGATCCTGGACACGGATTTTGGCAGCGTCGACTTATGCAGGCATGATTCTGTTCGCAGTCCGAACTAATCGCACACTCTGGTCGACAAGCTGGTGGGTTACTAAATAAGCCGGGTAGACAAGAACAAGATGCTTGACTACCATACCGGCGACATACGCTGTTAGGACCACAGGGTGAAGGCATGCATGGGTCTTCGGTGGGTCCTAATTCAAGTGGAAAATTAGTTAATGTAGATATCACGCTTTACCCCTACAAATTCCTTCACTTACGTTGAATGGGTTGGCAGAGAACGAAAGGATCACCTTCATGGTTCGCAATACAACTGCACATGGGGGTATGATTGATTACATTGCAATCAGCCCTTACACCACAAACACCTGGACATGGATCTATGCATTTATTGTTGACACATGCTTTGTTGTATGAGCAGTCGAAATTCTGAACACATTCAGGTCGACAACTATGGTAGGGATCACCATGATATTCAGGTAAGCATTTACAAACACCGTCACGACACTGGGCATTTGGTCCACAAGGTGAAGGGTTGCATGGGTCTTGAGGGACGGGTGGATCAGCTGAAAATTTAGGGCATAATTAGATTATTTCACCGATCATATGAAACTTTGTTTGCATTTTCTCCAAGAGCTTACATGATAATTGTGTAAGGCAATTATTGAAGGGATCGCCAGTATATCCATCGGGGCAGGTACAAATAGGTGTGTGACTGAATACTGCACATTGTGCTCCTCGGCCACATGAGCCTGGGCACGGATCTTGGCATTTATGTCTGATACATGCTTGATTTTGATTACAATCCGAGTTGACTGTGCACTCGGGGTGACAATTGGGTGGAAAACCGACGTAAATTGGAAGACAGGAACATGATGGGTACCCTCCGTTGTCTTGGCACATTGAGAAGGGGCCGCAGGGCGATGGAACACAAGGGCTTACGGGTGGCAATGGTTGTTCAGGTTCTAAAAATCATCATCGACATTGTTATGTTTTATCACTGCGTGTTTTTGCTCGGAGTTTTCTCTGTATACAACTTACGTGATATTTCGAAACACTTGACGAAGGGATCTCCTGTTTCTCCGGGTTTACAGCTGCAAATGGGATTGTGGTTTTTCGTTTTACATCGCGCCTCAATTCCACAAACGCCGAGACAGGGATCCACGCATTTTTTATTGATGCATGCGAGGTTAGCACTACATTCGCTGTTTGATATACATTCAGGGCGGCATCTTGGAGGATTTCCTATATGTGAAGGCAAACATGAACAACTGGCGCGGTTATTCTGATTCCTGCATTGACTATTGGGCCCACACGGTGAAGGTTCACATGGATCAGTTTCATCGAATACTGTGGATAAAATATTCTTCAGTATTTTGTTAATTTTCAACAGTCAATATGGGAAATTTGTCCTTACAGATTTGCTCTGCAAGTCGACAATAGTTAAAAGGATCTCCAGTATAACCACTCAAACAGGAGCATGAAGGTAAATGGTTGACAACTTGACATAGAGCATTTTGACCACACGTTCCAGGACATGGATCAACACATTTAGATCTGACACAAGCTCGATGTGCAGGGCAGTCACTATCGCCTACACATTCAGGCCTACATCCATCATAAGGATTTCCGTAGAAATCGGTAGCGCATGAGCACAATGCTGTGCCAGAAACTACGTTACAGATGGCATTGGCACCGCAAGGTGATAATGTACAGGGATTGGGCTTGTGTTCTGGTATGGGGATCACTAAAAGAGGCAGAATTATGTCAATTATCATCTCAATCAATCAAATCGCTACTTTGAACTTACCCGGTATCATACTACATTGGATAAATGGATCGCCAGTGTATCCGTTGATGCATGAACACATGGGAGTGTGGCTCACTGTGGCGCAGTTAGTATTAGACCCACAAGACCCTAAACACGGATCCTTACATTTTTGATTAATGCAAGCAAGATTATTAGGACATTCGTTATTGCTGACACACTCGGGTCGGCAATAAGGTGGACGGCCTACATATCCAACATGACAGGAACATGATGGACTATCACTCGTAATACGACACTGAGCATTGGGTCCACAAGGTGATGGCTCGCAAAGGTTAATTGGTGGCGATGGTTCTTTTGGTTTCGGAGTACACATGACGAAGGGATCGCCAATCAATCCGACAGCACAACTACACACAGGGTTATGATTTCTGACGATACAATGTGCGTTGATACCACATGTTCCAAGACATGGGTCTACACATTTTTGATTGTTGCACGCCCGATTCATTGGACAATCGGCACTGACGATACATTCAGGCCTACATGATGGTGGTGTTCCGAAATATCCGGGAATGCATTCACATGCAGCTACATTGTTATTCACTTGACAATAACTATTCTGTCCACATGGTGATGGATTGCAGGGATTCCTGATAGGAATATCTTGAATTGGTGAACATTGAATAAAAGCATTTCCAGACATGTTTCGTGGGCAATTGCACATTAATAAATGGTTCACGACGATACATTCAGCCCCAATTCCGCATGCGTTTGGACAGGGATCCGTACATTTTTGATTAATACAAGCTCGATCACGAGCACAGTCCTCATTAACAACACATTCAGGGCGACAACCGAAGTTCGGATCGCCTGTATATTCTGGCAGACATGAGCATTGCCCATTGCGGCATTGAGTGTTTGGTCCGCATGGTGAAGGATTGCAAGGATTAGCAGGTGTAGATGGCACTGTTGGTAATTTTTGAGAACAACTAGTGAATGGATCTCCTGTGTAGCCATCAGGACACATACAAACTGGTGTATGGTTTATGACGGAACATTTGGCATTAATACCACAAGATCCCGGGCATGGATCACGACATTTCTCTCTCATGCATGCTTGGTTGCTTGGGCAGTCAGGATGAATATTACACTCGGGACGGCAATTGGGTGGTGATCCAATATAAGACGCGATACAAGCACACGATGGAATGTTACCCGCCGCCTGACAAATGGCATTAGCTCCACAAGGCGATGGATTACATGGATTTGATTCCTCGTCAAGAACAGGAATTGATGGGAAGCACTGGATGAACGGATCGCCAGTTGCTCCAGGCTCACAACTGCAGATTGGACTATGATTAATGATTCTGCATTGTGCATTTCTACCACATGTTCCAAGACAGGGATCTCGGCATTTCTGATTGATACAAGCTAAATTAGCGGCACATTCAGAACTCAAAGTACATTCTGGACGACAATTTGGTGGGCTACCGATGAACTGATCATCACATGAGCAGATAGCTTTATCATTATTGACTCGACAACGACTGTTCGGTCCACATGGTGATGGAATACACGGATTGCTAACATTCGGATCTTTTTCAGGTGGAATACTACTGCAGAATGTGAATGCGTTGCCCATGTATCCAGGTATGCATGTACACGTCGGTAAATGCGCGACAACTTGGCAGTCGGCGTTCACTCCGCAAGCTCCTGGGCATGGATCCTGACACTTAGATCTTATACATGCACGATTAGCCGTACAATCTGTATTAATTATACATTCTGGTCTGCATCCTTCATATGGATTGCCGATATAGTCCTGTAGGCAGGTACAAGCACCTGCGCCATTTCGCTCTCGACAGATGGCATTGGCACCGCAAGGAGATGGTACACATGGTTGCCGTGATGATTCCGGCTGTGGAAATTGTACAGCATCACACTGTATGAATGGATCACCAGTGAGTCCATTAAGACAACTGCACATAGGTGTATGATTAACAACAAAGCATTCGGCATTGGTACCGCACGATTCTAAGCATGGGTCTTGACATTTTCTCTTAAAGCACGCGAGATGATTCGCGCACTCACTATTACTGATACACTCAGGGCGGCAGTTTGGTGGTACTCCAAGATATTCCGATAAACATGAGCAGGAATATGAATCGTTTATCACTTGACATTGAGAGTTCGGCCCGCAAGGAGATGGTTGACATGGATTATTCCTTTCCGGTACTTTTTCTGGTACGGGCATACATCGGATGAATGGATCTCCCGTGAATATCGATGGACAACTACAGATTGGGTTATGGTTAATAACCTGACAAAGAGCGGCGATACCACAAGAGCCTGGGCATGGGTTTTGGCACTTTTGATTTATGCAAGCGTCATTCAGGGGGCACTCTGAATTACCCACGCACTCTGGTCTGCAGGCTGGTGGATGTCCAATAAAACCTAAGACGCATGAGCATACTGCTTGGCCATTAGATTGCTGACAACGACTGTTTGGACCACAAGGTGACGGATCACACGGGTTTGTTAAATCGGGTTCGGTCGCCGCCACGCAATTAGCGAATGCATTTCCGGTTGTTCCAGCTGAACAGCTGCACATTGGAATATGATGAATGACATTGCACTCCGCATTCTTGCCACAAACTCCTTGACATGGATCTATACACTTATTGTTTATACATGCTTTATTTGTTGGACAATCTGGATTTTGGACACACTCTGGACGGCAGCCTTGATATGGATCCCCATGATATTTGGAGAGACATGTGCAGATGCCGTCACGACATTGAGTGTTTGGCCCGCATGGTGATGGAACACAAGGATTTGTTGGTTCAATGTTTTGAGGTGGCACATTTAATGAACATCTCGTGAATGGATCACCAGTATATCCCTCAGAACAACTACAAACTGGCGTATAGTTGATCACAGTACATTGAGCATTGATTCCACACGATCCTGGGCATGGATCCACGCATTTATAACGGAGGCAAGCAAGATTGCGAACGCATTCAGAGTTGACAGTACATTCAGGCCGGCAATTAGGTGGCGAACCGATGTAATTTGTTTCACAAGAACATGAGGCGATACCACCAATGTTTCTGCAGTTGGAAAATGGTCCACATGGCGAAGGTGAACATGGATCCGAAGAAACATCATCTTCTGGTAATGTGGGCGACTCGAAACATCTAATAAACGGATCTCCGCTGAATCCGGCGATACAGCTACAGAACGGGCTATGATTGATGACATTGCAATTGGCGTTATCACCGCAAATACCAGAACAAGGATCAGAACATTTGTTATCAAGACATGCGCGATTTAAAGGGCATTCAGAGCTAACTGTACATTCAGGGCGACAGTAAGGAGGGGTACCAATGAATGCAGAAGCGCAAGAGCAAATTGCTTGGCCATTTATCTCGCGACATTGACTATTCGGCCCACATGGTGAAGGTTCACAAGGATTTCCATTAGGTCCAATTGAAGGTGGATCTCTCATAATGCTGCAGAATGAGAAAGGATGCCCACTATATCCTGCTTGGCATGTGCACGATGGTAGATGATTGATCACTTGGCAAACTGCATTTTGACCACAAGCACCGAGGCATGGATTCTGACATTTAGATCTTATACAAGCTTTGTCAGCTGTGCAATCAGAATTGACAATGCACTCGGGTCTACAGCCTTCGTAAGGGTTACCGATGTAATTCTCTAGGCAGCTACATGCACCAGCTCCATTTTGTTCTCGACAGACAGCATTAGCGCCACATGGTGAAGGCACACAAGGTGTTGGTTGCATTTGTGGCGGTGATTCAATTTTTTGAATATCACATTGTGTGAATGGATCTCCCGAAAATCCAGAAGTACATACACACATTGGCGTATGACTAATTACCCGACATTCAGCGTTAATTCCACACGATCCGGGGCATGGATCACGACATCTTTTATTAATGCACGCAAGATCTGTAGAACACTCGTTGTTGCTTACACACTCTGGGCGACAGTATGGTGGGCTACCGATAAATTCTGAGGAACATGAACACGACGGAGACTCGTTGAAAACTTGACATATTGCATTTGGTCCACAAGGTGAAGGGTTGCAAGGATTTTTTGGAGTTTCTGGTACATCTTGAATTGGAGAACAAACAGAGAATGGATCTCCTGTTAGATCAGCAAGACAACTGCATATTGGGTTATGATTGACCACGTTGCATTGAGCACGAACTCCACAAGATCCCGGGCATGGGTCAATACACTTTTGATTGCTGCAAGCCATATTGGACGCACAGTCCGAGCTGATGACACATTCGGGTCGACAATTTGGTGGTATTCCAAAATAGCCGGCGATACATGAGCATACTGCTTGGCTGTTAATTTGGCGACACTGACTATTAGGTCCGCATGGTGTTGGATTGCAAGGATCAGTTTCAAGTGGGATTGTTATGGCAGAACACACAACAAAAGCATTGCCTGAAGTTCCTGGAGCACAAGTGCAGATTGGGATATGATTCACCACACTACAGATAGCGTTTTGTCCGCATATTCCAACACATGGATCTTCACATCGATTTTTAATACAGGCACGATCTCTTGGACAGTCTGGATTAAGAACACATTCTGGCCGACATCCAAGATATGGATTTCCTTGGAATTCAGGCAAACAAATACATTGGTCGTTAATGCAGTTTGTATTAGAACCACATTGATCACATGGCGAAGGCTTCGTTGGTTCTGGTGATTGCTGTTCTCGTGGGAAACATCTTGAGAACGGATCACCCGTAAAACCTTCCGAACAAATACAAATTGGTATGTGATTCACCACCGAGCATGAAGCAGCGATTCCACATGAACCTAGACATGGGTCACGACACTTTGATCGAAGACACGCCAAATCACTGCTGCAGTCAGAGTTGATGACACACTCGGGTCTACAATTTGGTGGTGAGCCCATGAAGCCTGATAGACAAGCGCAAGATGCTTGACTATTTATATCTCGGCATTCTGCATTAGGTCCACAGGGTGATGGTACACATGGGTTAACATAACTTTCTTGATTTGGTGGATATACTGGTACAATCATGTCGAAGCAGTTAACGAATGGATCTCCAGTTAAACCGGGTTGACATGAACAGATTGGACTGTGGTTGATAGTTTCACATCTTGTGTTGAATCCGCAGATTCCGCGACAAGGATCAATGCATTTTCTGTTAGCACAAGCACGATTAATTGGACAATCGGAATTAGTCGTACATTCTGGTCGACATCTTGGTGGACTTCCCATATATTCGGGTAGACATGTGCAAACAGCTTGACCATTCACAACACGACATTGGCTGTTCGGACCACATGGCGCTGACGTGCATGGATCAGCCACGATAGGCAATTCATTTTGGAGAACGGTGCAGTAGTTGAAAGCATCACCAGTATATCCAGGATTACATGCACACTGTGTAAGATGGTTTATCACTCTACACTCTGAGTTTAGTCCACAAGTACCTGGGCACGGATCTTTGCACTTCGAACGTACACATGCCATATTAGAGGGGCAATCAGTATTGACTATACATTCAGGCCTGCATCCTTCATATGGATTCCCAGTGTAATCAGGAAGGCAAGAACATGATCCCGCACCATTGAGTTCTTTACAAATCGCATTGGCACCACATGGAGATGGTGTACATGGTCTTGCAGGTACTGGTACTATGCTCATTTCTCGATATATACATTGAGTAAATGGGTCTCCAGTATATCCGCTGATGCAACTGCACATGGGTGTGTGACTAATAACATGGCAATCGGCATTAGTTCCACACGATTCAATACAGGGATTCTTACACTTTCGATCAGTACACGCCAGGTGAGGAAGACAATCGCCATTACTGACACACTCGGGCTTACAGTTCGGTGGACTTCCTATGAAACCCTCAAGACAAGAACATGAAGGTGAGTTATTAGTCACTTGACACTCAGAGTTTGGACCACACGGTGTAGGTTGACATGGATTTTGGGGTATTACAGGCTCATCTGACATAGGTACGCATCTGATAAAAGGATCACCAGTAAACTTCACTGGGCAACTACAGATTGGACTATGTCCCACTACAACACACATAGCATTCAATCCACATACTCCTGGGCATGGATTCATGCATTTTTGATTGTTGCATGCTTCATTCTGGGGGCAATCAGTACTGACACTGCACTCAGGCCGACAGGATGGTGGGCTCCCTAGATATCCTCTGATGCATGTGCAAACTGCTTGGCCATTAGCATGTGTTCTGCATTCACTGTTCGGTCCACACGGTGATGGATTGCAAGGATTAGTGAGAATTTCGTCTTGCATGGGTACGCATTGATTGAAAGAATTTCCAGTCATGCTTTGAGGACAACTGCACATAGGAACATGAGTGATAACCGTACAGATTGCATTAAATGCGCAAGCACCCGGGCACGGATCGATGCATCTGTTTTTCGAACAAGCTTTATCTCTAGGGCAATCAGAGTTGAGAACACATTCCGGACGACAGCCTGAATAAGGGTTTCCTTGGAATTGTGCAAGACAGCTGCATATCCCATTTTCACACTGAGCATTTGATCCACATGGCGAAGGATTGCATTTGTCCAATGGTACATCATCCCATGGCTTGGCTGGTAAGAGATTGCAATTGGTGAAAGGGTCCCCTGTGTATCCCTCTAGACATGTACATATCGGAATATGATTCGATATTGTGCAACGAGCACCGATGCCACAAGAGCCAGGACAAGGATCTTTGCACTTTTGATTAATGCATGCTTCATCGCTGGGACATTCTGAGTTAATTGCGCACTCAGGACGGCAGTTGGGTGGTTGGCTTATATAATTTTCTTGGCAAGTACATGCAGGGATGCCGCCAATGTTGCGACAATAGGCGAAATTTCCACAAGGTGAGGGTGCACAAGGATCTTTAGGCTCCAAAAGATCCGATTGAATCGCTAAAATTTTCATGGGATTTAGCCTTCACAAATATAGTAATAGCAATTATGATTTCTAAATACTGATGTAGACATTAAACTAAATGCTTACGTGGTGACATAAGAATACATCGAGTGAAGGGATCACCGCTATATCCCGGCATACAAGTGCAAATTGGACTGTGGTTTACGACGATACACTGGGTATTGAGTCCGCAAGGATTAGGACATGGGTTTTCGCATTTCTGATTGATGCATGCAAATTGGGTGGGACATTCGGAGGAGGAGACACATTCGGGTCGACATCCTGGTGGACTACCAATGTGATTCGGTAAACAGGTACATACTGCCTGTCCGTTGTTGTCTTGACATCGGCTATTGGGTCCGCAAGGTGATGGGTCACAGGGTTCTCTTGGTTTATCGATATCGGCTGTGAAAAATCAATATTATGGTCAAGGCAAGGATGAATGCAATTGGGAGATATTCATCATTATTTTTAAACTTACGGCTACTCTCTGGTAATGTACAGAAACTGAATGGGTCACCAGTCAATCCAGGGCGGCAGGTACACGAAGGCAAGTGATTAATTGGAATACACTCTGCATTTTGACCACATGCACCAGGGCAAGGGTCACGGCATTTTGATTGAACACAACTCTGGTAAGACGGACAGTCGGAATTGAGGACGCATTCTGGTCTACAGCCTTCATATGGGTTTCCAACATAACTGGGCAAACAGGAACATGAGCCCGCATTGTTGAACTCTTTGCAAATGGCGTTCGCCCCGCAAGGTGTAGGTATACAGGGTGATAATGACGTACCGGGTGATGGATCAGCTAAAAAGAGGGTATGGATCATCAAGAATGATTTGATAGAAATTTTCATGCCGAAAGCAGCCATGCAGTCTTACATTGTACTGGTAGACAACTGGTAAACGGATCGCCAGTGTGACCCAGCAAACAGACACACATAGGAGTGTGACTAACTACTCTACATTCTGTATTAGAGCCACAAGAACCTGGGCAAGGATCTCTACACTTTCGATTGACACACGCCTGATTATTGGAACATTCGGAATTGCTAATGCACTCAGGTCGGCAATTCGGTGGAGAGCCTATAAACTCTGGCAAACAAGTGCATGATGGGAAATCATTGACCATTTGACACTCAGCATTGTTGCCGCATGGTGAGGGTTGACAAGAATTCATCGGTGGTGGTACAGGGGTATCCCCTACGGGAATAGAATGGTAAGTTTTGTTTTCATGTGAGGTATGGTAGGTGAATCAATCTTAAATTTCCTTACGAATGATTATACAACGGGTGAATGGATCACCCGTATATTGGTCGGGACAGGAGCATATTGGATTGTGGTTGATGATTTCACACCGTGCTTGCAAACCGCAAGTACCAGGGCATGGGTCTCGACACCGTTGATTGGTGCAAGCTTCATTCCGTGGGCAATCAGAGCTGACTAAACATTGTGGCCTACATGAAGGTGGACTCCCAAAATATGTTGGCGCACAAGTGCAAACGGAGTGCCCATTAATTGACCGACAAATACTGTTTGGTCCACAAGGTGACGGATTACACGGCGTTGTTTCTGCTGGAACTACCGAAATAAAATTATGTTTTGGGGATTATCAAGTGGAATTTCAATGTCGCGAATGTAGGAGATGAATATTTACTTTGCACCGGTTGACAAGACACAAGAGCATTTCCAGCCATCCCAGCCGGACAAGTGCACATGGGAATGTGATTGAACACATTGCATTCAGCATTTGGTGCACAAGTGCCCGGACATGGATCGATGCATTTGTTCCTGACACAAGCTTTGTTTGATGGGCAATCATTATTGATAACACATTCAGGTCTACAACCACTGTTGGGATCACCAAAATAATTAGGTAGACATGTGCAAATACCATCATCACACTTAGCGTTAGCACCGCAAGGCGATGGATTGCATGGATCCGTTATTGTAGATTCTAATGGAGGCAGGAATTCACAACCAGTAAAGGGATCACCCGTGAACTCTTGCAAGCAAGAGCAAACGGGTATGTGATTGTAAACTGTGCAAATGGTATTTCGACCACAGGATCCAGGACAAGGATCTCTACATTTTTCATTCATGCAAGCCTTGTCGCTTGAACATTCTGCGGCAATGAGACACTCTGGCCGACAATTAGGTGGACTACCAAGATATCCCGGAGAACATGAACAAGCCGGGCTGCCATTGGCATTGCGACATAGAGAATTCGGTCCACAAGGTGAAGGAACACAAGGGTCTCTTTGCATTTCTATCATTGGATCAGCTTCTGGAATGTGCACATACATATATACGTATGCGTATGTACATAAAAATTCATGAATATATACATTCACATGATTGATTATATTGTGATCACTTAGCTAAGCTGATCACAAAGAGTGTTAGTGTAGTGACTAATTTTCTTACGTGGTATGGGAAAACAGATAGTGAATGGGTCTCCGGTAAATCCTGATTTACAACCGCATATTGGGCTATGATTCATAACTCTGCAAGTTGTTTGTTGACCACAAGGAGTTGGGCAAGGATTGATACATTTTTGGTTGACACAAGCACGATTCGTGGGACAATCTGCGCTAGTTGTACACTCGGGCCGACATGCAGGTGGGCTTCCTATATATCCTGGATAACAAGAGCATTTTGCACGACCATTGGACTCGCGACATTGGCTGTAAGGTCCACAAAGAGATGGTTTGCAAGCACTTCCATCATTGGTCACAATTTCTGTGGGTGATGAGCAATCGAATTAATAATTGTAACAACTCGAAAAAAAAACAAGTAAACAACGAAAGATCTTACGTGACTGTGGAATGAGTTTACAATATTTAAATGGGTCCCCGGTATAACTATCAGGACACGAACATACTGTCAGATGATTCAAGACTCTACACTCTGCATTTTGACCGCAAGTTCCTATGCAAGGATCTCGACATCTCATGTTTATACAAGCGAGATTCGATTGACAGTCGGAATTAAGAACACATTCTGGTCTACAGCCTTCGTAAGGATTACCAAGATATCCCGAAAAACAAGAGCATGCCCCGGCATTATTTTGAATTCTGCAATCAGCGTTGGCACCGCATGGTGACGGAGAACAAGGAGTAACGGGTGAAGATTGAATAACTGGAAGAAAAATCATTTTTTCAATCTCGTTTTGTCAATCGTTCGTGAAGTGAGTCTTGGATCATAATGATGGTTTCTTACATTGTCGAGGGTCGCACTGAGTGAATGGATCTCCAGTAAATCCTTCTGGACAAATACACATTGGTGTGTGACTTACAACACGGCATTCAGCATTTGTTCCACAAGCTCCAGGACAAGGGTCTGAACATTTTTGATTGATGCAGGCCTTTTGATTGATACACTCCGAGTTACTGACGCATTCCGGTCGACAACTCGGTGGAGATCCGACAAATTGAGGTAAACACGAGCATGAAGGAGAATCATTAAAAACTTGACACTGGGCGTTTGGCCCACACGGCGATGGCTGACATGGGTTTAGCGGTGGTGCAGGACTCTCAGCTTTGAGAATTATAAATATGTGTCAGAAATGTGATAGACCAGAAAATGGGGAATATCTAACAAATTTAGTCATCTGAGCATCTTACTGAAGAATTGACACTGGATGAATGGATCTCCCGACATTCCTGGAGGGCAAGAACAAATTGGGCTGTGATTGATTACGTTACAAGTAGCTCTGTTTCCACAAGAACCAGGACAAGGATCTCGACATTGTTGATTACTGCAAGCTTCGTTTAATGGACAGTCAGACGAGAGAATACACTCTGGCCGACAACTTGGGGGGCTCCCAATGAAGCCTTGAAGGCAGGAGCATGTTGCGTGCCCATTATTTTGTCGGCACTGGCTGTTAGGTCCACAAGGCGATGGGTTGCAAGAATCTAATGCTTGTGGAACTAAAATCCCTTACAATTAGTCACCCAGATTAAATTTGTCATCCTCGAAAAACATCACACGTACCCTGTGCAGGTGAGCACATGATGAAGGCATTTCCAGTCATTCCTGTTGGGCAGCTACATATAGGAATGTGATTGTACACGCTGCAAAGAGCATTCTGACCACAAGTCCCGCGACAAGGATCAACACATTTGTTTCTAATACATGCAAAATTCCTGGAGCAATCTGTATTCAAAACACACTCAGGGCGACATTCTATGTAAGGATCTCCTTGGAATTCACTCATACAGGTACAAATTCCATTATTACAAATGGCATTTGATCCACAAGGTGAGAGATTGCACGCGTCCACTTGGGAATCTTCAACTAAAAAGGGTGGAAACAGTTAATGAAATTTTTAGATTGAGTCGTCCATCTGTTAATAACAGTAAGACGTTTCTCACGTGGCGGTATTGCTGGCGTAGGATAGCAGTTCCTGAATGGATCACCAGTGAATCCTTCGAGACAAGAGCACCTCGGTGTATGATTGAAAATAGTACATTCTGCACTAATTCCGCAAGATCCTGGACAAGGATCTTTACATTTTCCCTTTATACAGGCTTGATTGCTAGGACATTCCGGATTGATTGTGCACTCAGGCCTGCAGTTTGGTGGACTGCCTATGAAATCTAGTAGGCAAGAACAGGCGGGAATACCGTTTACCGCACGACATTCAGAGTTTTGTCCACATGGTGACGGTATACATGGATCAATCTGGACATTTGGTTTCAAAATAGGCTGAAGTGGCTGTCGGAAACATCGCGTGAAGGGATCGCCTGTGAACCCAGGTCCGCAACTACATAAAGGTGAGTGGTTGATTACTCTGCATTCAGAGTTGAGGCCACAGGGTGTAGGGCAGGGATCCTCGCATTTTTGACGAATACAAGCTTTATCTGAAGGACACTCCGAGCTAGAAACACATTCAGGGCGACAATTCGGTGGAACCCCAATGTGTGTAGGTAAACATGAACAAACAGCCACGTCATTTATCACTCGACATTGACTATTGGGACCACACTCCCCTTCTGCACAAGGGTTTTGTTTATGTGTTTCTGCATCTAAATGGATTTCAATAATTAAATTTTCCCATATTTATCTTCGTATGAAGAAAAAAAAAGTATTCTCACCATCGGCTTGCTGATTACTACAAAATCGGTATGGATCACCGGTGTAGAAAGGGAGACACATGCATGTTGCTAAGTGATTTACAACTTGGCAATTGGCATTTACACCACAGGTTCCCGGACAAGTATCAATACATTTGGATCTTACACAACCTCGATTCGAGGGACAGTCAGAGTTTATTGTGCATTCTGGGCGACATCCTTCATAAGGATTACCTAGATAACTTGGCAGACAGGAACATGCACCTGCATTATGGTTTTGTTTACAGACTGCATTTGCACCACACGGCGAAGGCAAGCAAGGACTGACTACATCTGGTACATTGGCTATAGATTCATCAAAATATTTGACATATGAAAAATATGCAAGACCTATGTGAAAAAATTCTGCGTTTCATTACAAACTTACGTGGACTAAGTATACATTGGGTGAATGGATCACCAGTGAAACCGGCGCTGCAGAAGCACATGGGCGTGTGAGATACCACCCGACATTCGGCATTTGCGCCACAAGATCCAGGGCAGGGATCCCTACATTTTTGATTCAGACAGGCTAAATTACCATCACATTCGTTGTTACTAATACATTCTGGACGACAATGAGGTGGTATTCCCGAGAATTCTGGTAGACAAGAACACGAAGGAGCATTATTGAACGCTTGACACTGCGCATTTGGACCGCAAGGTGATGGCTCACAAACGTTGGTTGGTGTAAAAGGTTTCTCAACTGTGAAAGAAGTTTATAACGCTCATCTACTACTGTATCAATTTTTTTCGAGCCCATAAAATAGAAGTAAATTCTTACTGATAGGAATGCAACGAACGAACGGGTCTCCAGTCAATCCTGATGGACATTGGCAAATGGGATTGTGATTAACAACGTCACATTGTGCATTAATGCCGCAACTGCCCATGCAAGGATTGCGGCATTTCTGATTGGTACAGGCCTCGTTTGGTGGACAATCTGAGCTGACCGAGCATTCAGGACGGCAAGATGGGGGGCTTCCTATAAAGTCGGGGATACATGTACAGATTGCCATGCTATTTCTGACTCTGCACTGACTGTTTGGTCCACATGGTGATGGGTTACATGGCGCTGATGTTTGTGGAACTTTTGTGGGTTTACAGAAAATGAAAGCACTGCCGTCGTATCCCGAAGGGCAACTGCACATCGGGATATGATTTATGACTTGGCACAGCGCATCTTTTCCACATGTTCCTGGACAAGGATCTCGGCACTTATTTCGTACACAAGCTGTATTTTTACTGCAATCTTCATTGAGGACACACTCAGGCCTACATCCAAAATGGGGATCACCCTGATAGCCCACTAAACATTTACATATTCCTCGTTGACATTCAGCGTTTGATCCACAAGGTGAAGGATTGCATGGGTCGTCTGGTATTGGGTCGAAAACTATGAAATGTGATAAAAATCGTAAGAACAATTGTTGGTGGTTCTGGAAGAATATTTGGAAATGCATTCTTACATGTTGTTTGTTTTATGGAACAGGCCGTGAAAGGATCTCCTGTATATCCTTCGGGACAAGTACATATAGGTATGTGATCAACAACTCTACATTGAGCTTGAATTCCACAAGATCCAAGGCAGGGGTCTCTACATTTCAATTGCATGCATGCCTGGTCACTTGGGCAATCTGGGTTAATGGTACATTCGGATCTACAGTATGGTGGACTTCCAATATATGAAGGCAAACAGGAACACGCAGGTACTCCGCCGGCATCACGGCATTCTGAATATGGCCCGCATGGCGATGGAGAACAGGTATTTTGGGGTTCAACTGGAATTCGGGGGGGTTCTGTAATATTGGAAAATATAATGATTTAAATATGGTATCCAACTTCGTTCTGTTTTGCGAAACTCACGTGGTGCAGAATAGCATGTGCTAAATGGATCACCGGTGAATCCATTTTTGCAGGAGCAAATAGGACTGTGATTTATAACAGTACACTCAGAGTTTCTGCCACACGGTGTTGGACAAGGGTTCGAGCACTTTCTGTTAATACAGGCACGATCTCGTGGACATTCCGAGCTCGAAGTGCATTCGGGTCTGCATGAGGGTGGACTTCCGATGTAATCCGCGAGACAGGAGCAAACACCTTGCTCATTCACCACACGACATTCAGCGTTGGGACCACAAGGTGATGGCGAGCATGGATCTTTAAGGGTCGGTTCCGGCATTCGGATGATAGTAGTGCAGTATCGGAACGGATCTCCAGTGAAACCATTCACACAAGAGCAAGTAGACTGATGATTAATTACTTGACACTGTGCGTTTGGTCCACACGAACCAGGGCAGGGATCCTGACATTTGGAGCGAATACATGCCTGACTTGCATGGCAGTCTGAGTTGAGTAGACACTCGGGCTTACAACCTTCATAAGGATCGCCAAAATAATCTTCTAGGCAAGAACAGGACCCAGCTCCATTTTGCTCACGACAAACTGCATTCATTCCACAAGGGGATGGCAAACAAGGTCTTCTGGTGTCCATTGGTGGTTCTGAGAGGAGGTAATAATTGAATCACTCTAAACTTAACAAGCTTTGCAGCTGCGGAGGATTTTCAGGAAATTGTGGGGTGATGGTTATTTCATGAATTCTTTCAATTGGTGAGGTGGCTTTAACTTGTTTCGCAGTGAATGGGGTCAGTGTGCGATTGCATGGGTTAATCGATGACTTCTGTAATTTATCTCGAACGCATGAAGGATGAAGCAGTTAATCACGGGAGTTAAAGGAAGATTTTCGTACGTATTTCGGGTGGGTGAGACTTAGTCACTAATCGGAATTGCCATCACCATCTTGGTTGTATTTTAATTGGTTTTGGCCGCAGAGGTCGTAGAGTTAATCGCTCTAATGATTTTCAGGCATGTGTCATCGAAAACTAGTTGCAACATTTGTGCATGTTTTTTCTCTTGAGGAGCTGCTATTCAGCTACACGATATGGGTACTCAATCGAATTTGTTAACTATGTAACTAAGCAGCATCTAATATTAGTTTATAAGCAATTGAATATTTTCGATGAGGTCTCTTCAGCGATGAGAGAGGCAGTAGGGATGTCTTTTTCGACAGATTTTGGAAAAAATCATCAGTTATCGTACCGACACCCAGTATTTTAGAAAAAAATCATTTCCACTTACCCTTTATTGCTGCAACGCAACTGCTGAATGGATCACCAGTGAACCCGTCTGAGCAGACACATGCAGCATTGTGGTTGACGACTGAGCACTGAGCATTGGCACCACACAAACCGACACACGGATCACGACACTTTTGCTGAATACATGCAAGATGGGGAGCACACTCTGGATTGATCGTACACTCTGGACGACAATTAGGTGGCACACCAATGTGATTACGAGCACAAGAACACGCAGGACTCTCACCACGCACATTGCATTCAGAATTAGGACCACATGGAGATGGCTCACATGGATTGACTGGCACTTTTGGATCGTTAGCTGTAATAAAAAGTGTCGAATTATCCGGATATTCATGAGAAAACAAAACTAGGTAGGAAGAGACTCAACAGAATGAACCAAGTTATTCCACACAAAGAAATAGATGTCTGATACCAGTAAGAATGCTTTATGTACTGACCTATAGATGGATAGCATCTCGTGAAAGGATCGCCAGTATGGCCTTCTAAACAACTGCATATTGGATTATGATTGATAACTTGGCATCTAGCATTTTGCGCACAAGTACCTGGACATGGATCTTGACATTTATTATTCAAACAAGCAAGAGTTAAAGGGCAGTCAGCACTTATAATACATTCGGTCTTGCATCCTGGTGGACTACCGAAGAATCCTGATTGACAAGAACAGACTGCGTGGTTATCAATAACTCTACAAACGCTGTTTGGTCCACAAGGAGACGGTGAGCATGGTTGTTTTATCGTTACATCTTGTTGGAATGGTCTACAGCTGGCAAATGGATTACCAGTAGTTCCTGATGGGCAACTACACATTGGTATGTGATTAACTACGTCACAACGAGCCTCATTGCCACATGTACCAAGGCATGGATCGGCACATCGCTGATTAATGCAAGACTGCACACGTGAACAGTCAGAATTCATCGTACATTCTGGTCGACAAGAATTATAAGGATCTCCTTGATAGTTTGGAAGACATGCGCAAACTCCAGAGTTACATTGAGCATTGGTACCACATGGTGATGGGTTACAAAGATCCTTAGGTGCTGTAGGTTGATCAGATATAGGTGAGCATAATGTAAATGCATCACCAGTGTAACCTTGACGACATGAACATGTTGGAATGTGATTTTGAACTCTGCATTCTGCATCTAGTCCACACGAACCTTCACAAGGGTCGCGACATTTCTCGGATATGCAAGCTTGAACTGAAGAGCAGTCAGTATTCACTACACATTCTGGTCGACAATTAGGCGGGGATCCCACATAACTGTTGAGGCAAGAACACGCGGCTTGTCCACCAATTTTGCGACATTCTGCATACAATCCACATGGATTCGGGACACATGGATCGCTGGGTTTTGTTGGGAATGTTTGGACTGGTTGTTCATAGCAGCGAGAAAACGGATCTCCTGTTGTTCCTTGTGGACAACTACATAATGGATTATGGTTTATAACTCTACAGAACGCACCGAGTCCACAGGTGCCTGGACATGGGTCGGTACATTTGTATTTGTAACATGCTCGATTTTGCGGACATTCAGAATTCACAACACATTCAGGTCGGCAGTTTGGCGGTGAGCCAATGTAATTAGCTTCACAAGTACATCCAGCTTGTTCGTTAATAGTTCGACAAATACTGTTGGGACCGCAAGGCGATGGATTACATGGATCCTGTCTATATCCAGGAGTTGTGGCATCTTGTTGAACAGTACAGATAGTGAAGGGATCGCCAAAGAAACCTGTGACACACGTACACGTTGGTATATGATTAATGACGGAGCATTGTGCTTGGATCCCGCAAACTCCCGGGCATGGATCTTGGCACTTGTTCCTCACGCATGCTTTATTTGTAGGACAGTCTGCACTCAGAATACACTCAGGCTGGCAGCCTTCATATGGATTACCATGATAATCTTCAATACAAACACACGCACCAGCATTGTCCCGTTGCTGACAAATTGCATTAGATCCACATGGTGATGGTTCACATGGATTAATAGGTTCCTCGTCTCTTACGATACATTGGATAAAAGGATTGCCAGTATATCCATTCGAACAAGTACATGTTACCGCATGATTAATGACTCGACATTCTGCGTACTCGCCACAAGATCCTGGACAAGGATCAACACACCGTGTGTTGACGCAAGCTTGATTCGACGGACAGTCTGGATTTATTAAACACTCTGGGCGGCATGAAGGTGGAGATCCAATATAGTTCGGCAGGCATGAACATGAAGGGATGCCATTGTTGTTCAAACATTGAGAATTTGGTCCACATGGGGATTGGGAACATGGATCTTCAGGCACATTCGGTTCTGACGGGATCTGAATGTCATAGCAGCTTTTGAATGGATCACCAGTTTGACCAGGCGAACAGCTACAAATAGGTGAATGATTGATGACTTCACACCGCGCGTTGAGACCACATGAACCAAGACAAGGGTCTGTACATTTATTATTGACACATGCACGAGTTGAGGAACATTCAGAGCTGACGACACATTCTACACGACAAGATGGAGGTGTACCGAGATATCCTTGAAGACAAGAGCACACAGCATGTTCTTGAACATATCGGCATTGGCTGTTTGGTCCGCATGGTGATGGAGAACAAGGATCTTGCCTGCCTTCCGTTGGTGGCGGTTGAACTCTGCAATTCACAAATGGATCACCAATAAATCCTGGACGACAAGAGCACACTGGGATGTGGTTAACCACATCACATTCGGCATTCTGACCACATCTTCCAGGGCAGGGATCTAGGCATTTATTGCGAAGACAAGACTTATCTCGCGGGCACTCTGAGTTAAGGACACACTCTGGTCGACAGCCGTCGAAGGGATTGCCAAAGTATTCTGGTAAACATTTGCAATCACCGTCAGTACAAATAGCGTTCGGTCCACATGGGGATGGTGAACATGGATCTGAATGGAGTGTAGGTTGTGTTGATGGCGGAATTATTGAACACTCGTTGAATGGATCGCCAGTAAAGCCTTGGATACATGTACATACTGGAATGTGATTCAATACATAACATTGTGCATTGAATCCACATGATCCAGCACATGGATCTTGACAACGTTGATTCAAACAAGCAAGATGGCTCTGGCATTCAGCACTTATCACACATTCGGGACGACATTCTGGAGGTGCACCAATGAAATTCGGGAGACATGAACATGCCGGATTGCCGGCAACAATCTGGCAGTGAGAATTAGGCCCACAAGGTGACGGTGTACAAGAAGGTGGCCTATCCGTCGATGTAATTTGAATGTCTGCCTGTGTACACAATGTGAAAGGATCACCAGTAAGTCCAACTGGACAAGTACATATTGGATTATGATTCTTGGTCGTACATAGAGAACGCACACCACAAGTATTCGGACAAGGATCAGCACATTTTTGGTTTATGCACGCTAAGTGAACTGGACATTCCGCATTTACGACGCACTCTGGTCGACAAGACGGTGGTGATCCGACGTATTCTGGTAGGCAGGTACACACCGCTTGCCCATTGGTGGTTCTACATTTGCTATTGGGACCACATGGAGATAGCACACATGGATCTTTAGGTGGTAGAAGTACTTTGGGTTCCTCATTACAAGCGTAGAATGGATCGCCAGTGTATCCTGGTGGACACGTGCATTTAGGTACGTGATTTTCGACATTACAAATGGAGAGAATTCCACAAGTTCCTGGACAAGGATCCGTACATTTGAACCCAATACACGCAAAATGAGGAGCACAATCTTCATTTGATTCGCACTCGCGATGACATCCTCTTATATTATCGTAAGGATCACCAATAAAATCTGTCGGGCATACACAAGCACCTGCACCATTTCGCTCCCGACATTGCGCGTTCAACCCACATGGATTCGGTTGGCAAGGATTGGATTGCGTAGGATATGAAGATGGTGGGGCAGTTGGTACGCATCTGACACTTGCGTCACCAGTGTATCCCTCCGAACAAGAGCAAACTGGTATATGATTCAAAACATTACATCTGGCCATATCACCGCAAGCACCAGGGCAAGGGTTCTTACACCGTTGATTAATACATCCCATTGAAATCGGACACTCAGAGTTAACTTCGCATTCGGGTCTACAATTTGGCGGTCTTCCCAAGAAATTTGGAGAACAAGAACATGCTGGTTGCGTACCAATCACTTTGCACTGCGAATTTGAGCCGCATGGATTAGGCACGCAAGGATCGTCATCCTCTTTGGAAATTCCTGGTGATATAATTTCGGTTTTGCTACAATGAATGAATGGATCACCTGTGTAACCAGCTGCACATGTGCAAATCGGACTATGGTTCACGACCAGGCACTGTGTGTTTTGCCCACATGCCGATTGACAAGGATTAATACATTTGTTCTCAACACAAGCTTTGCTTCTAGGACAGTCAGTTGTGACTGTACATTCAGGCCTGCATGCAGGTGGAGTACCGATGAATTCGGATTTGCAAGAACAGACTGCATGACCATTCAAAATCCTGCAATTGCTGTTCGGACCACACGGTGTTGGTTCACAAGGGTCCGTGATAGGCGACTTGGTCGCCGGTGGTATTGGTGAACAAGCACTCGTTGGATCTCCAGTGTAGTCAGGCAAACACGCACATGTTGGCGCATGATTTATTACTCGACATGTGGAGAAAGGACCACACGTTCCAGTACAAGGGTTGATACATTTGTTGTTTAGACAAGCTTTCGTCCTACCACAATCAGTATTCGTTACGCATTCGGGTCTGCAACCAGTGTAAGGATCACCAAAGTATTCTGGCATACAAGTACAAGATCCAGCACCATTCCGTTCATTACAAACAGCATTCGCGCCGCATGGAGATGGGTCACAGGGTGTCCTAGGTGTTTCTGTTGTATAAGGCTCTTGGAGCTGAGGAGTACACTCGGCGAATGGATCTCCGGTGTATCCTGGATTGCAATTGCATACCGGGTTATGCTTGATGACATTGCAGAATGTATTAACGCCGCAAGATCCTGGGCATGGATCAATACACCGTTCATTTTGACAGGCAAAATTACCAAGACACTCTTCATTGATAATACATTCTGGTCTGCAATTTGGAGTTCTTCCGATGTAGTTAGGTAAGCAAGAGCAGGCAGGGTAACCGTCAATTACCCGACATTGTGAATTCGGTCCACACGGTGATGGTACACATGGATTGCCACTTGTTTCTGGTCCTGTATCTTTCGGTTCTTCTTTCATGCATCCATAAAATGGATCCCCAGTATACCCGCTCATACAGCTGCATACAGGGTTGTGATTGATGACTTGACAGTTGGCATTTAATCCACAAGTGCTAACGCACGGATCTTCACATTTTTGATTGATACATGCCTTATTCTGTGGACAATTCACACTAACAACACATTCCGGTCGACACGTTGGAGGACTGCCGATATTCCCAAGTTGACATGAACAGACAGCATGAGAATTAATTACACGGCAATTGCTGTAAGGTCCACAAGGTGATGGTTCACACGGATTCTCCGGGACTGAAGGTATATGTTGAGGTATATAGCAAGATTCTAAAGGATTTCCACTGTATCCCGATGAACAACTGCATGAAGGTTGATGATTATAGACTTGACACTGTGCATTTAAGCCGCAGGCGCCAATACATGGGTCCTGGCATTTGTTATTGGTACAAGCCTTTGAGTGTGGGCAATCAGAATTCTGTACACATTGCGGTCTACAACCGTCATACGGATCTCCAGTATAGTCAGGTAAACACGTGCACGATCCAGCTCCATTTCTCTCATTACAAACAGCATTGAAACCACACGGTGATGGATTGCATGGTTCACTTGGTAAAGGCATCGGTGTCATTTCTTTGGCATAACACCCAGAAAATGGATCACCCTCAAAAGCCTCTTGACATTGGCAAATGGGCTGATGATTTCTTACTATACAGTTTGCATTTACTCCACACGATCCTACGCATGGATTTATGCATTTATTCCGGTCACAAGCCAGATAGTTAGGGCAATCTTGATCAATTAAGCATTCTGGACGACAGTACGGCGGTGCACCAAACATTCCAATCAGGCATGAACACACAGGTCGATCTTTCTGGACTCTGCATTGAGCGTTAGGGCCACAAGGCGACGGCACACAAGGGTTGAGTGGTTCAATTATTTTCGGAATGTCATTACAACTTATGAATGGATCTCCCGTATGTGCTTTAGAGCAACTACAAATGGGATTGTGATTAGTAACTTGACATATGGCGTTCAGACCACAAACTCCATCACATGGATCGCTGCATTTTTGATTGATACACGCTAAATGTGGTGCACACTCAGAACTAACCAGACACTCTGGTCGACATGATGGTGGCGTTCCTCGATAACCTGGGCTGCACGAGCATACAGCTCGATCTGTGGCTACTCGGCAAATACTATGAGGTCCACAAGGTGATGGTATGCACGGGTTTTGTGATGGTTGTGTAGTTTTCTCAACTTTACAATTTTGGAATGGATCTCCTGAGTAGCCGGGAGAGCATGCACATGAAGGAATATGATTGGACACTTCACATTGTGCATTGAAACCACAAATTCCTGGACAAGGATCGCGGCAATGTTGATTCAAACAAGCGAGGTGGTTGGCACAATCTGAATTTGTCATGCATTCAGGCTTACATCCACCAACGTAAGGATTGCCTACGTATGGTGGAATGCAAGTGCAACGTGCCGCTCCGTCAATAACATTACACATTGCGTTGTTTCCACAAGGCGATGGTGTACATGGATCATCAGGTATTATCGGTTGGATAGGTATTGGTGTACAGCCGACAAAAGCATCACCTTCGAATCCAGCTTTACACGAACAATAAGGTGTATGGTTGACAATAGCACAGTCAGAGTTTGGACCACAACTATGCGGGCATGGTTGTATACACTTATTGCCCACGCATGCTTGATTCATAGGACATTCTTGACTAATGAGACATTCGGGTCGACAATTTGGAGGACTCCCGATAAATGTACTCTGACATGAACAGACTGGACGACCCATCTTCACTTGACATACTGAATTCGGTCCACATGGTGTAGGATAGCATGGAGAAATTGCTTCCAAATTTTTATCGTCGAATGGAGTACACATATCAAACGGATCCCCTTGATAACTCATGGGACAGCTGCATATCGGATTGTGATTGATAACAGAACAGAGAGCTTTGTGTCCACATATCCCATTGCATGGGTTCACGCATTTATGATTTATGCACGCTTGTATCTGGAGGCAATCAGAGCTGACTATACATTCCGGATTACAATTTGGTGGACTTCCGCGATAATCAGGCATACATGAACATGTTGCATAGCCAAGTGGGGATACAAAACATCTGCTGTTTGGTCCACATGGCGAAGGATCGCACGGGTTAACTTGTGGTTTTGGTACGAATCCGATGTCTTTATGAGGATAACAGTGCACAAATGGATCTCCTGACAAATTTGTGTCACAGAAACACACTGGATAATGATTGATAACATCACATGAAGCTCCGCTTCCACATGCACCATCGCAAGGATCGATACATTTGTGATTGGCACAAGCTTTGCTTGGAATACAGTCGGAATTTTGAACACATTCAAGGTGGCAACCGATGAAAGGATTACCAGAATAGGATGGCAGACATTCGCAAGTCGTGGCACCGTGATGCTCTCGGCAAACTGCGTTAGCACCACACTGCGTATCACTACAAGCATCTCGATGTTCAACTTCATTCGGTATACACCCTTGATAAGGATTTCCATAAAGACCGGTAGGACACGTGCAGACAGGTTGATGCCAAATCACTTCACAGTTGGCATTAACTCCACAACTTCCGAGACAAGGATCGGCACATTTCCAACCCATACAAGCATGGTCAAAAGGACAGTCACTGTTGCAAATACACTCAGGTTTACACAAGGAGTTGTCGTGCGCATCACAGCCGCCACATAAAGCTACATGAGGACCAAGAGGCTCACAAGAATCATATTGGGCGCAAGGCCAAGGTGTGCACGGATGCGTGGTGTTCGGATATATTTCCGTATCGAAGATAGGTTTAGGTGTACATCTAATGAATGGATTCCCGATATGATTCTTTTCACAGACACAATTTGGTGTGTGATATGAAACATGGCAAACGGCGTTGATTCCACAAACGTTTCCCAAGCTGCATGGATTCACACACCTCATATCTAAACAGGCTTTGTCATTTGAACAATCAGAGTTGATAATACACTCTGGATGGCAACCCGTCTGAGGATCTCCCGCGAAATCCGAGAGACAAGAGCAAACTGCACGGTTCTCCAATACTTGACAAAAAGTGTTTTGACCGCAAGGGTTAGGGTAACATGGATTCTTAGGTGGTTCCGGATCCATTAGTGGCGAGCATCTCAGCATTGGGTTTCCATATAAACCACTTTTACAGGAACATATTGGATGATGGAGTTCTACTCGACAATTAGCGTTAATGCCACAGGCGCCCAAACATGGATTCTGGCACTTATGCCCAATACATACGAGTGAGATAAGACAATCATCGTCTGTAATACACTCAAAACTGTCACAACCTGTAGGGCTTGTTGGATCACCTGATGTACCGGGTAAACATTCACAAATAGCTTGATTAGAGTTTGTGACACGGCAAAGAGCATTCCGTCCACATGGATTTGGATAGCAGCTGCTAACAGGTGGTTCATAACAATTCTCATATGGATCGCCAATTAGACCATATTTACAATAACACTGTTCACGATTTTCTGAAACATAGCAGTCAGCATTTATGCCACAAGGCCCAGGTTGACAAAGTGGCACAATCTTTTTCTCAGCACAGAGTTTATATGGATTGCCAATAGTATTCTCTGGGCAGTAGCAGGGTGGTATCCGATTTGAATCACATATTGCTCCATAGCCACAAGAATTTGGATCACAAGGATTTGTTTGTTCAATGCATCCACGGACAGTGTTTGGACTTTCGAAAAATCCTGGTAGACAGGTACATTTAGCTAATCCATTGTGTAAAATATTACAACGTGTGTTCGGGCCACAGGGGGATGGTTCACATGGATTGTCCGGTAATGTACACAAATTAGCTGGTGGATTTCCTTCATAGCCAGGTAGACAGAAACATGTGACTTGTCCATTTACAACTCTACAGCCAGTATTTGGACCACATGGATTGCCTTGGCACATATCACCTTCAGGTATACAAAGTTTGAATGGATCGCCAGTTAATCCCTTGGGGCAGAAGCAAATTGGATCACCGTTATCAACTTCGCACAGTGCATCTAAACCACAAGGATTCGGTATGCATGGATTGCTCGATGTCAAAGCGACACAGCCGATTTGTGCATTGCCTTCATAACCTGATAAACATCTGCAATGTGCTATATGATTTTCTGAGAAGCACTCAGCATTATCGCCGCAACTATCTTCGGAACATGAATTGATGCAACGTCGATTAAAACGATCACAAAGTTGATGCGGTGGACAATCCTCATTATATTGGCAAATATTACCAATACTTGATACTGAAAAATGAAGATACAAACATTCAAGACTATTCCGAAATAACAATAAAGTGCTGAACACTTACTTGGATTGCAGAGAGTGAAACCATTTCCATGATATCCTTCCTCACAACTGCAGTCCGTACCGTGGTTTGTGTTGATACATACTGTATGTGCCACGCAAGGATTTTTTATTATACAGGGCTCTTGGCAGATATGTCCGCTGCATGTTTCCGTTAATGCGCAATCACTGTCACTAGTACAACCAGCTAAGGAAAAAGAGAAGAAGATAGAAGAAAAGTGCCCATGAACCCTCAGTGCATAACTCGAAGATGAAACAAATTGATGGAAGAAATTTACAAAATTTCTTCGAGTTGTCGAACGGTGTGCTCGAGGTAGAATGTCACGCCAAAAAAAAAACCAAATTTAGCGACGTTGGCTTTTGATTTGTACAATTAAATTAAAATCTCAGACTATTTTTTGAACATGAAGTGAACACGCGCCCAAACTGAAATAACTGTGTATAAAACAATATACGCATGCCATGTGCGATAACCTTTGATAGTCACCTCCTCGAGTGACACGATGTGTATTCACATTAATTACATATATACAAATAAATTGACAGGCATATTGACAAACCTTTGATGCATGTATTGGTTGATGGATTGCACTGATGACCTGGCGGGCAATATGGGCATCCAGTAGCTTTGTCATTCACTGTAAGCAATTTTATTCCACATTGATGTATTCAAAATGCTATTCCCCAAAAAAATTTTATTCGAGTCAGCTTGAGAGTTTTTACCTTTAACGCAAATTGGCCTATGATCTTGGACAAGACATTCTTCGACATAGTCACAAGGTTGTTCAAGAGTGCATGGATTCAAACACTGTTGATGCACACAGGCGAATTGTGATGGACAGTCATCATGTGTAGCGCACTTCACATCTGGCAAAATGATTGAGAATGAGATATCGGATTGATTTGATACTTAGAAAGTTATCGGAATTCGTATTTGATATTGATCAATTCATGTTTTTTTTTGTTCGTTCCAGACAGATACGAAAAGTTGTCGATACGTTTGCGTAAAAGCAATTTCGCTTTTCTTCATAAATAGAGACATGAAATTCGTTAATAATCTTCAAGCCCAAAGCCAGCAGAAAATGCTGGAAAATATTCAAACACAGATAATAGTGGTATTATTACATAAACTCTGCAGCGTGTTGACCCGAAAACAAAAAGAAATCAAGCGTCTTGATATAGGAAAATTCGTACGAGAAATCGTTATTGTGCCGATAATGTTCTCGGTGATGACTGAAATATTTCCTTCAACTCTGGTTCGGCCATCGTAGTGGATTTATAAACACAATAGAAGAAAGAATTGTTTGAGAAATAACAAATAGCAAGCATGTCATGGTGTCCTACAACTTCAAGACAGTCCTGTAAGTTGCAGTTTTCTACGTGTTTAACTGTTAACATGCAATTATATATTATTTATACAAATAAGCTTATTGAGGATACATAAAACATATATCAGGCATTAATATAAGTTTTTACAGAGACAGATGTAACGAAAGGAAGTAAATGTCACTTCAGCAGACGAGAGGGCCGCGGTACCTGGCAAATGGTACAGCAGGATAATTTAATTCTATGTTCACATTCGTTCTGGGTCAACGAGGACACACATATCCACGGTCCACAATTATGAGGCCAATACGGATTTTTCCCAAAGTATCTGAAATAGCCTATCCGGATAAAAACGCAAAGACTTCCCGGATAGGCATTGAGGTTTCCGAGAAGAAAATGAAGAAGTAGAAGAAGAAGGAGAAAATACAATTGCCCGGATGGTTGAATGAGATTGGACATGGAAATGATGACTGCGTCGAATATGAAAATGATATGATAAATGAAATGGTGAGGTTGTAGATGAATGATGATTCTGCTGTTGTTCTGTTGAAGTGTTTACCTTTCATGCATCCGTACTTAGTATCAGGCACGAAGCCAGGGGGACAGAACTTGCAGACGGGCTTGTGCTCCTCGACGTAACATGGGGCATCAGCCGGACAGGTGGAGTTGCTGCACGGATCCACACAGCGATAGTTGCGGCACGCCAAGTCCGTTGAGCAGCCACTGTCTCGTAGGCAAATGGACAGGGAAGGATTGCAATTCTGGGTGCATATGCATACAGGACGGTGGTCGAGAACGTCGCAAATCTTGTCAGCCGGGCAAGTTGGATGTGCCTTAACTCGTGAGGTACATGGATTTTGGCACTTGCCATGGATGCATGCGGCGTTGGATGGGCAATCAACGTCACGAGTACAAGATGCAATGTCGGGGGCGCAAGTTAACTCGCCCATTTCGTTGACAACAAAGCCGTGTTTACAAACACACATTGGTTGATGATCGCGCACCTGACAACGCTTATTCGCCTCGCACCCGTGATTGTTGGTGATTGTACATGGATCCCGACACTCGCCTGTTATTCCATGACACGCTAGGCTCTCTGGACAATCGGCATCATTTGTGCAATCGATGCGAGTTGGATTGGGACGCGGATGGAGCAACAGACACTTTGGATCTGCTTTGCAAGAAATCTGAGGTGCACCAACATGACATTGCGGACAGGAACATCTAGCCTTATGAAGTACCACCCGACAAAGTGCATTGTTTCCGCATGCACCACGTAACGCACAAGGATCCAGACACTGTAGGTTTATGCACGCCTTTTCGTTGGGGCACTCCGAGTCACTTGTGCATTCTCTCTCTATTGAATTCGATTTTTATTTTGTATTCAATTATGTTGAAGATAGCATTGCATTGAAATATTTTCCGATTGTCAATCAGGAATGTGGGGGGCAAGGGGCAGCGGACGGGTGGTTGATGGAAGGACAGGAAAAAAAAAAGAAAAAAAGCATTTATAAGAAATAAATGATGCTGATATTGGTGAAAAATAATAATTTCTCACAAACACCACAAAATCGCATGCTTTCGCGTATTTATAAGTGGCAGGAGTGATGTATCTTTTTTTGTTTTTCGTTGGGGTTACCACATTCTGTATCTGTGCGCGTCAATATAATTAATTATCATCTTCTAGGTCAATTGTGTTCGCGAAAGAAATAGCCGACAGGCAGCGTATATATACAACATAAGCCCCCGAGACAGACTTTGAAAATGTAAGGAGAAAATGGAATTGTAGCCACAAGTCTTGGCCTTGCATATGTCCAAGCATGGGTATAATATGTATATATCATTTTATATGAGAGAATGCTCTCTTCATCCACAATCATTATTGCCAATCTAGACTATTTACAAAAACGATTATTTTATGACAACAATTCATTCGCACAATGATCGATACCAATTGGATTATTAAGTGAACATTCTTCATATACGGTTATATGTGAGACACGCACAAATATAGATATTCAACTATGTACAAAACATATTCTAAGAGAAAAAAAAATCATCATCATCATAATACTAAATGAAAGACTAATGATTTAAATGAACAAAATATGTACAATGTACCTATCGGGTTCAACTGGGATTAAATTATTACGAAGGTAAATTGATATCTTATATCACATGTCGTGAGTCACATCTGTCTCTCTCAATGTTAACGAACTTGACTGTATTAATTGTACATATACTTCAATCTACCTCGTAGTAATTACATAACGTATTGTGATGACAAACACACGGTTATCAGATAACTACAACGCGTTTCATTTGATTAAATATATTATCGTTATGTTTTTCTAGTCACAAGATGCTGTGCCGTAAAAAATCTATACATATAGATACGTAATTATTTACTTGGCTATCAATCAATATGGAATTTCTAAGATACACACCTGTTTTGCACTCGAAGTCGGGTGATCCAGCAGTGCCTGGACGACATCTACATACGAAAATTGTGCCATCTCGAATGCATTCAGCGCCCTTGCCACAACCATTGGATCGACAATCCAATGAAGTCTTGTCTGCGCTACCTATAAGAAATATCCTACACTTAGACGCATCATCTTTGATCAACTATCATCGCATTTAACCCGGCCACAACTCACAATGATTAACAAAGAAATAACTACATAATTTTTTTAAGAGACAAGCTGAATTATGATTCATCTTTGTCATTGTAATAACGCAGCACGAAAGCGATTGTTAGTTCATGTTGTAACTTGAGCCGACATGAGTTGAGATGATACCAAGTTAAAAAGTCTGAAAATTAAGTTCGCAATGCAAGCGATAATTCTACAACTTACATGCGTGCTTTGGATCACCAGCTGGAAATTCCGTTGGACAATAACATTGTGGTTGATTCTTGTAAATGCGACATGCAGCATTAACTCCGCAGTTTGTATCCTTGCAGAGATCGCCATTATCGCATATACAAACCTTATGAGGATCACCATAGCATCCAGAAGGGCATTCACACTCACGACCATTGGTGGTCTCTCGGCATTTGGCATTTATACCACATGGTCGTTGCAAACACTCGTCATTGCCTAATTTACAATTGATATCTGGATTTCCGTAATGTCCCGGTGGGCAAGAGCATTGTGGAATTCTGTTAATAACACGACATTGTGCGTTGAATCCACATACACCATGTTGAAGGCACGGATTAGTACACATTCCATTTTCACTGCATTGTTTATTTGGATCACAATCTTCATGTCTCAGGCACTCACGTTGATAACACTCCTGACTAGGCTCACCCTGATACCCTTCAGGGCATAAACATACCGCGTGATGATTGGAAACTCGACATAGAGCATTAATACCGCATGGTGAACCACCGAAAATGCAAGGATCTTCACATCGTCCATTGACACAAGAAAGCAATGTTGGACAATCATCATGAGTCTTGCAGCCACTTTGGCAAATGCCCCCTGAGCAAATGTAACCTTTTGGACATGAATTATTCGAATCACATTTCACTTTGCATTTACCAGCATCACAAACTTCACCACAAGAGCAATCGTTTTGTTTGATACAACTCTTAACACAATACCCAATTTCGTCACACTCGCATGATCCATCACACGGTACCATCGTTTTAGTACAACGAACCAGTGCATTTCCATCATAATACGAAGGGCAGCTACATTGTGCTACGTGATTGACAACACCGCAGCCTGCACATTCACCACAAGCGTGTCCACCCTCACAAGGATTCCTACACTTGTTATTGACACAGGATTCATTATCCAAACATGCATTGTCGCTACGACATCCTAACTCACAAATACGATTTTCGCAGATCTGATTGGCGGCACAATGGTCATCGGTGTTGCATATAGCTTTACATACGCCAGCCTCGCAACGTTCATCATTTAGACAAAAACTGTCGCCACGACAAGTTGCGAAACAATATCCACCGTAGCAAGTTTCATCAGGTAAGCATGTTCCGTCGTTCGCGCAAGACACGAAACTTCTTTTACACGCGACTAGAGGATCACCAATGAGTGGTGCCGGACAGGCACATTGCTTTTGTCGACTAAATACTGAACATACGGCATTCAACCCACAACTCTCAGGAAGACTGCAAGGATCAATACACTGATTGTTTACACAAGATGATAACTCAGGACATTCAATGTCAGAACGACATCCAGCCAAACATAACAGTCCTTCGCAAATCTGACCGCTACTACAGTCTTCATCTTGGTTGCAGAGCGCACGACATAAACCAGCGTCACAACGTTCATTACTTAGACAGTTGGCTGCGGAAGTGCAGATTGTCGTGCAAGTTCCTGATATACACGCCATACCAATAGCACAATCTCTGTTGGCTTGGCAAATGGGTCCTGGCGATCGTAAACATGCAATTCGTGCCGTTGGATTTGGCATGAAACCGTTGGGGCATGTACACGAAGCTCTTTGATTAATAACAGTACATTTGGCATTGGGACCACATGAAGTCAAACTACAAGGATCAACACATTTGTTGTTGGAGCAAGCCTCATTACCGTTACAATCTTCGTCAGCTCTACATCCATAAGAACACATATTGGCTAAGCAAATATATCCTAAGAAGCAGTCATTGTCCAGCCTACAAGTAAGCAGACAATTTCCGGTGAGACATTTTTCATTAAATGCACATTCGTTGTCTGTATGGCATACAGGTAAGCACACATTATCTCTGCACGTGTTACCAGGGTTACAATCATTGTGTCCTGTACATGAAACTGGAAGACGGACACACTCAATTGCAGAATCACCAGTAAATCCTGGTGGACAACTACAACGTTTGATATGATTGCTGACTTGGCACTCGGAATTCATTCCGCATGCATTCCGTACGCCACATGGATCAAGACATTGACCATTTAAACAAGCATCTGACAGATTACACTCTTCATCGGATTGACAAGTGGGTCTGCATATATTCTCGTAACAGTAAGTATTAGCCGCACACTCAGATGATGTTGAACAAACTGTTGGTTGAGGTCTGCAGCCTACTCTCATTTCATCAGCATTACCTTCATAGCCAGACCTACAACTGCATCTTCCATTATGGTTATCTACAATACACTCTGCATTGGGCCCACATTGTATTCTTGCGCAAGCATCAGTACACTTAGGCACTCCATTGATTATCGTACACTTTGCAGAAAGCGGGCAGTCATCATCATTTGAGCACTCTGCCGATGGTTGACATCCACTGTTGTATGGATTTCCAACCATTCCTGATTGACAATGGCAACGATATGAGCCTCGAGAATTCGTACAGATACCTCCGGGCGCGCACGGTGATTCGGCACAGAAGTCTATTAACTGACAACCAAGTTCTGGTACACCAGTGTAGCCTGGTTGACAAGTACAGACTTGAATATGATGACTGGTTGAGCAAATAGCATTTTCACCGCATGGGTTATTCGCGATACATGCTATCCTGCATTTATAATGATCACAAATTTTTTCATCAGAACACTGTTCGTTAATTTCGCACTCTATGGGCTGACAGCCCATTTTGTCATCATAAGAATCTCCGAAGAATCCTCGATCGCATGTACATGTGGCTTGATGATTCTTAGATTCACATACTGCGTTTCTGCCACACAAAATCAAATTGCAAGATTTTGTGCATTCTGCCTGACCGAGATTATTTATCCAGCATTTTTCATCATATCCACAGTCGTCGTCATTTGCACAACGGAATTCTTGAACACATACATTATTTTGGCAGTATTGATAATCTGGACATGTATCATTAGTTTTACAAGTAGGTCTACAAAGTCCATCGATACATAATTGATCGGTGATACAATCTCTTGTACTTTTACAAAGCGCTGTACAAATACCACCGTTGCAAGCAGCCCCGGTTGGACATTGGTTATCGGTCTTACAATATTGAACAGGTGTGCATCCGAAATTGGGATCTCCGGTTCCACCAGGTTGGCATATGCATACGGCTGAATGATTTAGAGGTGAACAATCTGCACCTTGACCACATACATTTGGTATCGTGCATGGATCGATACATTTATGATCGAAGCAGGCATTTGAAGCATCGCAATCACTGTGGTAGTTACATTCATATTTTAGGCACTCGATCTTTGGATCACCGGTGCTTTGGTTTGGACATCGACAGTGAGCTGCATGATTCCTGACTGAGCATTCAGCATTATGACCACATGTATTTTGTATGTCGCATAAATTTCTGCAAACATTGTCGATACACGAAGCTGCAGAAGGACAATCAGAATCAGTGAAGCAATCTCCAGGCAATTTACATCCCACACTATTTGCATCACCAACAAGTCCATGGGGACAAGAGCAGATGTAAGATCCTTCTGTGTTTTGACAATTTGCAGTAGCATGACAGGGATTATTGAGACACTCATCAATGTCTACACATGTATCGCCAACCAGTCCGAAACCAGGGTGACACTTGCACACCGCACAATGGCCGATCGCAACACAATTTCCATAACCACAATTTATCTTATTGCAAGGACTGGTACATTTATTGCTCTCGAGATTGCAATATTTATCGTTCGAGCAATCGCTGTCGGAAAGGCATTCAACCTTAAAGCATGCATGAGCATCGCCTATGTATCCAGGTTGACATTGACACATGGGACTATGATCGACGACCGAACAAATAGTGTTCGCTCCACAATCAATCAACTGACAGGGATCACTACATTTGTGATTGATGCATCCCTGAGAGTCTTGACAGTCGTTATCAATTTGACATTCGTGTGGTGTTAAACAACCACTTTCCACTGGATCTCCAATAGTCCCTTGGGGGCACCCACATCGATATGATCCATGTAGATTAATGCATTCGGCGCTGGGATGACAAGGCTGATCTTCACACTCATTTATATCCAAACACTCATTATTGGGTCCAGTAACGAAACCTTGACTGCATTTGCATTTTCCATTGATACACACTTTGTCTGAATCGCATCCAATGTTTGAAGTGCAACCAAATTCGCAAATGCCATCGATACAAAGTTCACCAGGTAAACAGTTGCCATTACTGTAGCAAATTTTCACACAGTAGCCGTTTTTACACCGTTCACCATGAGCACAATTATTTTTGGATGCGCAAGTACACTGACAATGACCTGATATACACTCATATTGAGCAGGACAGTGTTGTGTGCTTTCGCAGAAACTTGGAATTCTGACACATCCCTCTTGAGGAGTGGGATTACCTTGGAAGTCCTCAGGACATGAACAAGTTGTCGTATGACCGACGCAACTGCAAATGGCATTAGGGCCACAAATATTATCTTTCGCACAAGGATTTTGACATCGATTATTTATGCAGGATTGATTCGAGGGGCAGTTCTTACTACTTCTACATCCGAGAATGCAAACGCCATTATGACATGTTTGGTCAGCTTGACATTGAGTTGGTGTTACACAAGGGACCATACAAACGCTGTCAACGCACTTCTCTCCTGCCACACAATCATTAATAGATCTGCAAACTGCTTTACATTGGCCATCTAAGCAACTTCCGCCATCACAATCCGTTGCAGTGGCGCAATAATTTGTTTGTCTTACGCAACCACTTTGCGGACCCTGAGCTGACGGCACAAACCTATGAATGCATCGACAAATTGGTCCGCCGTTGATGATTTCACATATGGCGTTTTGTCCACAAGCATTTTCGCACGGATTGAAGCAACGATAATTTTGACATATCGAATTAGGTGGACAGTCTTTATTTGAGTTACAAGATCCTTCCGGTTCACATCCAGATGTGTATGGGTTACCAACGTAACCTGGCTGGCATTGACACACTGGAGTGTCACCAGCACCAACCATACATACTGCTGACGGATGGCATGGATTTGGATTGCATGCCTCAACTTCTGTACATTCTACATCTGGTACTGGATTAGCTTTGAAACCAGGTGGACACTGGCAGATGGAACGATGGTCGTCAGCGATACACACTGCGTTCACTCCACACGAATTGCCATCACAAGCATTATGACAAGTCTGAGTCAGACGATTGCATAATTGTGTTGGTGGACAATCAATATTATAAACACATGGCACTGATTTACAGCCTAGAATTGGATCATTTGGATCTTCAGCGTGGAGTCCAGGTGGACATTGACAGTTTGCCTCATGGTTATTAACAATGCATAACGCTCCAGGTCCACACTTTACAGAATCACAAACAGGTAGGCAAATAAGATTGCCATTGATTGAAGTTCTGCATGTTTCATCTTCAGAACATTCGGAATCAGATGCACATCTGTTTTGTCGTGCACTCTGACATCCTTGACGATCATTAGGATTTCCCGTAAAGTCTGCCAAGCATTCGCATCTACCTTGATGATTATTAGCGATACACTGTGAATTTTGCGGGCACGTGAATGACTCACAAATGCTAGTACATTTTAATACACCCAAAGCATCTGGTCGACATGTAGCACTTGAATGGCAGTCATTGTCCGATATGCAATCAGGAACCGATGGTTTTTCACACGTAGAGCTTATTGGATTCCATTCATAACCATCCCGACATTTACATATTGCATGACCTCTTCCATCACCTTCACATTGTTGATGAGCACCACATACAACTTTACTACATGGATTTATGCAGTCGCGAACACCATTATCTAGAAGAATACAGAATGAATCCTGTGCACAGTCGGAATTCTGTTTACATCCAGGAGTCGGAACGGAACGTTCTGGCTGACAGCCTTCAACTAAATTACTAGGATTCCCGGTGTAACCATCGACACAAAGACACGATGATACATGATTTTGAGTAATGCAAAAAGCGTTGGGGCCACATTGACGTTTGCTACAGGCATCAACACATTTTCTTACACCTTTGGTCACATGGAAACAAATTTGCTGCGATTCACAATCAAGATTATTAGAGCACGTGCTTAGTTGACAGCCTCTGATTATATCATCAGGATTACCAGTGTAACCAGAAAGACAAACACACACACCTTCTTGACAACCAGCTTTAGGCCCGCATTGAACATTTTGACATTTATCAACGCACTTTCCATTTATGCATGTATGATCCTGCGGGCACGGCACTTCGACGCTACAGTCACAAATCGATGGATCTGTGCATGAACCTGGCTGAACTGACGAACAACCAACGAATGGATTCCCGAAAAATCCGTCCCTGCAACGGCAATCGTAACTGCCGATTGTATTGATGCAAACTCCATTCAAGCCACATGCATTTCCATTACATTCATTTATATCATGACATTCAATATATGGATCGCCGGCATAGCCTGGCGGGCAAAGACACTCGATGACATTCGGTCCAGCGTGACAATGAGCTTTTTTCCCACACAATCCACTCGTACATTCTGACTTCTTTTGAGCACCACATCCTTGATAAGGGTTTCCAGTAGTACCGGGATTGCAAACACATTTGAAATCAGACAAATGGTACTCACAGTGTGCACTATGACCGCATGAAGGTTCACATTGTGGTGGCTTGATTGGTGGCATACACAACAGATCTGGGTTTCCAACGAAATAAGGATTACAAACGCATTTATTGGTCTGAGGATCACAAGATGCTCCAATGCCACAAATCACACCTTCACACCGTCGCCTACAACGGCCACTGATACATACGCTAGGTTCTACGCATGGAATTTCTTGAGAGCATACATCTGGCACACATTGACCACCCGGAAATGGATTTCCCATAAAACCTTCGATACACTTGCACGTTGGTCCATCATATGACACAATACATTGCGCTGCAGAGCCGCATACAAAGCCGTTGCATTGTGATACACACTCATTATTCTTGCCCTCAGTAAAACCAACGAGACATCGACACCAAGGTGCGTGTTTATCTGGTTCGCAATAAGCATTTGGTCCACATGGAATATTATCACAAGGATTGACGCAACTACCTTGAATACAAGCAAAGTAATTTTCACATTCGTTGTTGCTGGAGCATTCTTGTCTCGGTTGAATAGGCCCCGTACAACCAGCTCCATACGCATTGCCAGTTGTTCCTCGAGGACATTCACAGACATGACCACCTCGATTGTTGATGCAGTGAGCATTGTGACCACAAGGATTACTCGCACATTCATTAACGTCTACACAACCGTGTTGTGGATCACCTTCGTATCCTGTTTCACACATACATCTTGGTGGATCGCTTGGAGTACATTTAGCATTCATGCCACATGGAAAACGATCGCACGGGTTTTTACAATGATTACCATCGAGCGCATCGGTATAGAATGGTGGTGGGCATACACATTCACCAGGCTGAACACATTTTTCATTCGGTTTACACTCATTATCATTGGTGCAGCGCTGTTGTGCTAGTGAACATAATCCATTATATGGATCACCTTCGTATCCATGAGGACAAACGCATTGATGTGTGCCCGGTAAATTAATACATTCAGCGCCATATCCACATACTTGGCTGTGACTATCTGTACATTCGTTAATATCATCACAGGATCCATCAGGTTGAGTGCTGTAACCTTTGGGACAAGCGCAATAACTCACACCCCCCGCAATTGTTATACATTCGGCACCTTTTGGGCATGAATCACCTTTAGAACAGCCAGCTAGCATACACCTATCGTTCACAATTTTGTAAGGCGGTTGACATTGGCATTCAATACTGTTACATTCTTCACAGCTGGTGAAAGGATTGCCATCGAAACCAGTTGGACATTGGCAATCATAACTCCCTGGTAAATTTTTGCACATGGCATTGATACCACACACCGGCTTATCTCTTTGTTCCATGCACTCATTGATATCCCTGCATTTGCCAGTTTCATCATCCCTCATATAACCACGTTGGCAAATACAGACATTACTGCCAACAAATTTGTCATTTACACATTGCTCTCCAGCAGGGCAAGGTGAACTTGGACCACAGACATGAGAGCGCTCCAATTCCGTACATCCGCCACGATATGCATCTCCAATTGTTCCACTAGGACACTGACACGTATATGAGCCTGCCGTATTATAACAAACTGCACCAGATGAACATGGATTTCCCGCACACTCATTGATATCTGTACAACCATCCTCTCTTTCAGGCCTGCCAGTGTAACCATCACTACACAGACACGTAGCAATATCGTTTAATAACATGCAATGAGCATTAGGGCCGCAAGGTACATCTTCACATGGATCTGAAATGAATATGAAATCATTCGTAGCAAAGTCACTAAGTCGACAGCATGACCATAATCGTGTTTCGGGAAAAGCAATATTGCGAGTACTTACGTCTGCAATCGTTTCCAACGTTTGGTTCAGGGCACAAGCACCTCTTTTGCAGATCGCAAATGGCATTTCCTGGGCAATCATTATCAACTTCACACGTTACAACTCCAACACACTTGATGTACGGATCAGGATCTGGTATGGTGTTCTCTGGACAATCACACGTGTACCCACCATCAGTGTTTGTGCAAATTGCACCATGACCGCAGGCATTAGCCCTTCTACACTCGTCCACATCTTAAAATTCGACGACATATTAATTGACTGCTGACTCTTGGATAAAATGTTACAACCTTCCTATATTAATATGATCTTGTGCTCATACCTATACACTGCTGGAAAGCATTCCCAGAGTAACCAGATTTACATTGGCAACTAAATCCACCTGGAGTATTTGTGCAAATAGAATTTTTCCCACACCGACCGGACGGGCCATTCACCAAATCACACTCATTAATATCAACACAACCAGCGCTAATGTCGTTAGGGTTGTATGTCCAACCATCTTCACATATACAATAAACCTCATGCTCATCTGCTTTGCAATACGCATGTTCATTGCAGGTTACATCGTCACAGGGTGCTGCAAAATAAATTATGAATATAATAGCATGAATAAGGAAGAGTCGCGTGTCTAGCGAGATCTTGTATAAGAGAGCAAGAGACTTCCTCATATCTCAACGTGTTATCGTCAATCAAGATCTTTAGTAAAAGACCCCGAGGGCAGGAAAATCACGTTCCATACTTTACGATGGCATGTAAAAAGGTCTATATTTATATGCCCATGTATTAGTACACTGTACATACCTTTGCATGGTACACGCGGTGGTGCACCAACGAAACCGGTCTCGCAAATGCAATGATAACTTCCTCGGGTATTGGTACATACTGAAGCTGGGCCGCAGATGTTCGTTGTACACTCGTTAAGGTCCTCGCACTCCGCGCCAACGGCCTTGAAGCCGTCCTTGCAGAAACATTGGCCCTCAATGCATTCAGCATTGTTCACACAATCGAAATTAGCCTTACACAGGGTCGTAACGTCCGTCTACCATTGATGAATGTATCAAGAAAATAGTTCTATATTATTAGTACTATTGATATTTATTTATAAGAAAAAAAAAGGAGCTAGGAATCACCTGGTCACAAGCAACTGATGGAGTGGGATTGCCACTATAGCCTGGTGGGCATTCGCAGCTGTAACCAGGAACGGCATTTTTACAAACGGCATTCGCACCGCAGGGATTCTGCAGTTCACTACACTCATCAATATCTGCAGAGAGTAATCAGACGCTGAATCATTGAACATGACGAACACACTTCAACATCAATTTTATCTCTAATCAGTTTGCAGATATTTATCTTATTGAAATCATTTATTCTAACCGTGACATCCTCGGAATGGATCGCCTGTATATTGTGGCTTGCATCTGCATGTGAAGCTCCCAAGTGTATCCACACATTCAGTATTCTTACCACACGGATTTTTTTTGCATTCGTTAATATCTATTATATCAAAGTTATTCGTTAGATGATAACCATGTGATAACCATTTTATGAATGAAAAACATGATTGAATTAAAAATAATGTTACTGACTCTCGCACACAATCAGTCCCTGTCCAATGAAGCCCTCAGGACAAAGGCATTTGTAAGAACCAGGAATGTTGATACATTTAGCATTGGGTGCGCAAGTATTGCTGCGTAAACATTCATTGACATCCACACATCCAACTACTGGATCCAGATTATAGCCCGCATGGCACTGGCATTCAAAATGGCCCGGAGTGTTCACACATTTTGAGTCCTTGCCGCATGGATTGTTTATCTCGCATTCATTAATGTCTGTTAGCCATTAGTTGCGTCAGTTAATACATCGTATCATCGAATTAAGCATTATGACGCGTAAAAAAAAGGTTAAATTTTTTTAAATTGGAAGAAACGATACCTTGACAGCCAGACATAGGATCACCATCCATCCCTTCTGGACAGAAGCATCGGAAAGATCCTTCCATATTTGAACAGAGTGCAGAACGTCCACATGGAGATCGGGCGCATTCATCTATGTCCGAGCAACCACCATCGATATTTTCCACAAAGCCAACAGGGCAATCACATCTATAACCGCCTGGAAGATTGACGCACAACGCGCCTCTGCCGCAAGCGTGAGGATTCTTACATTCGTTAATATCGTTGCACTATAACACATTAGACAAATTATATTAAAATTCGATAAAAGTTTCAAGAACAACCAAAAAATTTATGAACATGAGCACTAACATTTTCGTATGGGTTTCCAGCATATCCGTCTTGGCAGGTGCAAGTAAAATTACCATGAAAATTTTCGCACAGAGCATTAGTACCACATGAATCAGCGAACTGACACTCGTCAATATCATCACAATGTTCTTCACCGTCACCTGTAAAACCCGGCTTACATTTGCACAGGAAATTGGCTGGTAAATTACAACATTCTGCATTCTCAACACATCGTGCTGCAAGCACTGGATCTTTGCATTCATCGATATCTAAAATCATCAAGACCAAGTTAAATAGTTACCGAGAAAAATGTGGAAATGGCAATGAGCAAAAGATATATGAAACACAGCAATAAGGAAGACGAGTGAAGTTATGAGTACTTTATGTTCTTTCTCGTTTAGTTGTAATACCTTCACAGGTGAATCCATCACCGCGATAGCCGGGAAAACAAGAGCAATGGAAGCCACCAAGTGTGTTCGTACAGTGTGCAAAAATATCACAGGGTCTATACTTGCACTCGTTCTCGTCTGAAAAATTATATTTGATTGTTATGTAAGACATACCATTCGCTCCAGATAATAAGAATGTGAATGGTATATATATATATATATTTGAATGAAGACAGATACACTTTTTGATTCGTTGCCTTGGTGAATTTTATGACTATATGGTGGAACGGCAAGAGACTTTACGACTCGCTTCAACGGATTCCAAGCAATTTTACTGCAGAGAATCCTGTCCAACGGTCCTCGAGCGAGTGCTCACGCACATTTGCTTGAAGCGAGAAGTATAATCTCTCGAAAGCTCAAACTCGTATATAAAGTTATATATAATCATACCTGGCACTTGACAATTGCATCCACCAAAGCCGTCATTGCAGTGACATACAGAATCCAAGCAAACGCCGTTCTGACATTTGGTTCCGTCTTCTTTTGTACAATCATCTATACAGAATTAATTAATTATTAACTCTCTATCCCATAAGGTTACCTTTTAAATATTCATCGTATAAATGTATATAGATGCATTGTGAGGAGCTATTATGAAGAGATTGAAATGGTGTGTTTATGAACGAACTGGAACAGAAATGTGCGTGACTGGACGGTCATAAAATGCATGACGAGCTACGGATCATAACGGTAACACTTCTGTGCCCACGCGGAAGAGCCAAGCTATAAGAAGACGATGAGGAAGGAAAACTAACGTGTCCTCGTGATCTTTTTCTATTCCTTTTTCTTTTTCTTTCCTTTTCCTTCGTGTTCATCATCCCTTCTCATCAATGTCTGTAATTTTCTCATAACATTCTCGCGGCAATCACGATCATCGTTAAATCATCATATGATTGACGCTGGCACCATGAACCTCATAACGTTACTTGAATTTTACTTATGTATTTGCGATTGTATTTGTGATACCAAGCATACATAATTAATAACATCTATTATGATGTTTATAATACCTGAACATTTGAGAACTTTCCGGATTTCGTCTGCACCTTCGTAACAATCTCTTTTTCCATCGCAAAGTTTCGAGAGTTCGAGCAGTTGGAGAATTTCTGTTGATGCATTTACTTGACAGCCAAAATAGCCGTCTTCGAGATTGAGAAAAAATACTTCTCGTCTTGGTCCACGTCCGATTGCATTCAAAGAATCGGTCTAGAAATCGTTTCCAATTAATCTCAATGAACATTCTTATCTGCAGCATTCACACTGGATCATTGATGATAAGTAAAATGTAAAAATAATTGATATACAACTTACCGGACACGAGAACAAGAAGATCCATACCACCAACGGCCAAAGATGTTTCATCTTCGCTGAAATAGTTGAACAAAAATACACAATTAGATTTTCTTTGTTTTAAACTGAAGACACACTTTCAAGTTGAGTGAACATTTTTGCCAAACAAATCTTGCATTGTTTTATACGTTATTGATTGAATCAATTGTCGATGAACCATTTTTTCATGACACTTTATGTAGTGTTTTCCATCGTATAGTTTCATACATTCATATACACCATAGCACTCACAAAGACACAGCTGTTAAAGGTAAACAAAACGCTAGATATGTCCATATTACAAAGGAAAAAATTCGTCAAGATATATATTAGCATATTTATATAACAATTTTTAGAAAACAGAATAGGAAAGCTATTTATCACTGCACTGTATACGAATAGCATGGAGAAACTACAAGAACATGAGAAGCGAAGAGGTAATAAAGAAACGCATGCGGACGATGCACCTGGACTCTTTCACTCACTCTCATCAACCAACTATTTCTAGCTCTTGTTTTTGAACGTTTCTTCTTTCTGCCCATCCCCAACAATTTCCAAGGAGCGCAGAAAATCATGAGGAATAAAATTGCACTAGCAAAACCACTGTGTGAGTTTAACATTTTTCTTTGTCACCATCAATATAAACGTCTGAATAGTCTATCAATGTATTCAATCAATATCTCTCTATAAAAAATACAAAATAATGAATAATTCAATCATGAAGCTAGACACGTGGCTACTGACAAGCCACGATTAAACATATTTGAAAATGAAAAAAAAAAGGTGCCAGAGAACTTGACATGAATCGAGTCCGTCAAGCTACTTCATAGATTAATTTCCCACCGAGTGTACACATTTATACCTTTCGCTTTCAAGGTCACATACATGTGAGAATTTAATCCCACATTTCTACCATCAGTTCATCAGATTATGTGCGATATAAAATGATTGTTCAAGTACACAAAATCCCGGGCAGTCAGATAATTATCATCAACATTCGCATATACTTATTACATGACTGATGCTGATGAACATCCTGAATACACAACGAACTGCGAAAAAAATTTTGGCTCTCTCACTTTTTTTCTCAATCCAATCGCCCTTTGCTGAATATGCGAATCAATTGGTCGTAAAGAAAAGTTGAAGTGAAGAATGAGAAACATTATAATGTTACAGGAAACGTTCCAATAGCCGGATGTACGTGACGAAAAATTGAATGAAGTGTCTCGGGGGTATTCAACCATATATTGTATAACTATTGATACATTATACGCATCATGCAATCTTGTAAATGCAATGATATCATTTTGTCAGTATAATGCAATGTCGTGAAACTGAACATGGAGAAATCTGTATTTGGCAATACAAGTAACACATTTTCATTACCATAACGATGTCACGAGCTTTATGGTATACATAAATAATGAAAAACTTATGTACACACACGCGTACATACCTACACATGACATTTAAGCCGTATAAAAAATTTTATATTCACATATAACAATAATGTAATGAAGAACAATATTTTTTGTTCATTTATCATTATGTAAAATTGGTAATATCCTACGCGTACACTAAACAGACAGCGCACCATCTCACAATTTATGTCGAGGACTTCAACAATACAATTTATTAGCCGTTATATTAATGATTTTCACGGTCATTATTAAAATTATTTAATAACATAAAATATTCATTGAATATCTTCGTAAATAAATTTGAATAACCGGCTGAAAGTTTTTACAAAAATGAAATTGTTGATATCGCGTCGCACAAGTTGGACTAGTACTAGAAATACAGAGTTCAATTCTCGCCCCTCTTCTCAATCTATAAGAAAAGACAACAAATACAACATTGGATAGAGCATATTCACATCTTCCACACTCTTTGTGCATAACGCGTAGAAGAAGAGGTTATATTGTAGAAAAGAAACAATCAGTTTCGCTCATATAGAAGAGGTGGAAATTGCAGTGGATTATAAAAATATAAGAATAAATTTTAGTTTCATTTTCCAGAATAGTTGAGGTCTATAATGGAATTGTGAAATATACGGTGAGAATAATTATCTGTTAGTATTAGATAAAATGATGAACTACTATTTATTATCATCAATTCCTAGTAATTCATATGAATCAACAGAGCGGTTTTGTATGTTTACACATACTTAAACTTTTTTTTTTCTCATTTACCGGGCGGCTGACGTAATGTTTTTCAATGGGACATGATGCTTACGGGTATGTGTGTATACATAAATGCATGATTAATTGAATGGTATTCCAAAAATATTTTTCAGTACCTCATCAATGTATATTTAGATGTGATTCTTATTTTTTCCCAGGATGTCATTATCAACTGCTTGAATTACTAATCATTGCTCAACAACCAAAACCGGCAATACCACCAATTATAAACGGAACTTGGAAAGTATATAAATTTTTTTTTATATATGAAAGTGTATTCATGTATGGATACATCTACAGAGATATGTAAAAACTTGGAGAGATTTGGTAGACAATTTATATGTTATTATTAAATGTCTAGAATGTCGTCCCACATGATTCTTCGAATTTTTTATTTGTCTCTTCTCGACTGCAAACGCCTACATAGTGTCAACATTCATGAATAAACTTGCAACATATGATATTTTAAATATCTTTGTGTGTGGGGCTGATTATGGTAAGAAGACAAAAATAGGAAAATAAATAAATTTGATGTCATTGGTTTTTGTTACGAAATTACAGAAATCTCGAGTTGAATGAATAATTGGAAAATAATTATTCCTATTCGATTTCATTTGAAGAATGAAAACAATGTGCATGTTTGTGGAGAGAAGCGTCCATGGCATTGTGCACGATCTGCATACATAACTTGGTGTGCATATAACGGTGTGTGGCGAGGCCATAAACCATAAAACATATACATATATACGACTTACTTGTCTTTCCATATACATACAAAAGAGGGAGACGAAGATTCCAATAGAGAGGTGGGTATATAAAAGTACCGCATGCAGTAAGCTGTAAATGCATTAGGAAAATCACGTCCACATTTCCTCTATACACTATTTTATCCTCCACAATTCGTCACCATTGTTTCTATTTTTATCTTCTTTTTTTATTGTTAGCTGTATTAGAACAAAGTATAATGGTGAAAAGAAGAAATTTCATAAAAAATTTATTCTTTTCTGTTCGTTCGAGAAGAAGGGAAAATTGATGAATTGATAGTTAGACGCCATATATGGCCTCATTGGATAACACAAAGAGGGAAGTATTCTTTAGAATATTCTTAAACATTTTATGCTCTTAATAAATTTGAATATTTATATTTGAATTGTGCATTGTGTGAATCCAGAAATGGTGCAGCTATGAAATATCATTAGAATACTACAGCGTTTATTTGTCGTGTGTCATAATATGTGACTTCTAAACAAAGTCTTGAAGTCTATAGTTGGATTGAACATGCAACTGAGTTACAATAGTTCAGGTACAGAAATAATCTATCAATTATGAATATTTCTTTTACATTGTATATTCTCAATGTGATAAGATTCCAGCTATCTATGTACACGGATGGTATATAAACTTCCGTATTCTCACCGAGAGAAAACCTCTTCAACATCGTCGACCCTGACTCTTGGCGCGCTTGTCAGTGCCCTCATCGTGCACAAGTAATTCACGTGGTAATTTGTCGCCTCGACCTATGTCTGTGCGCTCTTTTTGTCGTTCCACGCTAGTGCAGATGACACCCGTACATAATCGTATACATACCTATGTATAGTTGTAGTTTCGTGTTAGGATAAGGTGGAGCGAGAAGACACATATCCACCAGCATGTATTCTGTTGTATCGTGTGTTGTTTTTTGACGTGTTAGTAAAAGCCATATAAACTAATTGCCGACGTTTCGTAACTATCGTTGAGAAGGGAAAAAGATAGAGTGATTGTGCGGCAGAGACAGCAGGAGGTCATTATCCTCCATGTTGCATCATGTTTAGTTGCATTAATTAATTGAACAATCGAGTTCATCATAGTTATGATTTATTTGTTGTATGCAGGCACCAAGAATTGGACGGAATATTTCATCTAATGATGTAGAGGCTATGAACATTTTCATTTCAAATGAGAATACGTCTAGAGTTATAAAAAATATTTTTACGTGTCATAAAAAATATTATCATTTGAGATACTTCAATGCATAGAGCAAAGTTACGATTGCTGTTTATGTTGTTTGTTATTCGAGTTATGTACTCATTCATATTTATACTTGTTTTCAAAGTAAATTCGTGTAAGAATTGATCACAATAAGGCTACTCCACTTAATCAATACACAATATTATAGTCTATATATATATATAAATACGCCCGGTCCTTTCACTTGTCGGCTTTCTCATTCTTCGAGTCATGCTTTGAGTAGCTTGTTATGTGTACATATTGTCACTCGACCAAATACTTCACCACATTTTGTTGCGTGCAAGGGATGGATATGGCAGGTGGTTTTTTTTTCTGAATGCGGGTCCACAAAAAAAGGTGTTCCATCAAATAGTTATGAATGTTAAGTTACAACTTATGTTTATTTGTGTTTAGTGGATTTATATTTCCAATGTGAATACTTTGTCCATGAGAATTTTGTCTTTGACATAAATTTAATCAGTTAAACGTTTGGTATGTTTAATTACGGTAAAGTCAACTAAATATTTTGAAATAGTTTTCATTGCATATATGACATTTGAATGCGATCGAGCAGGTTTCGAATCAAATATCTGACATGTCCATATGTGATATATTATACGAAAGTAGAGATATAGCTGGGACTATGCATAGGAAAGTTCAAAAACCTTGCCACTCAATATGTAAAGCTAAATTCCGATATTATCAATTTGAAATTGAATGAGAGCGCGAAGTATGCATTTGGGTCTCAATATTTTCTGGTTTGAAAATAATATCCTTTAATCAAGAATATTTTGTTGTCACGTTGATCATACACAGAGTGAATTCTACTAATTGCGTAAGGAAATGAAATGACATCCGTGTGAAAATGAATTGGTTTACTCTGTGCGATATCTCTATATGTCTCACGCGATCTATCAAGAAAACAACTAATGAGACACAAATGTACTTTCATATTTAATGACGGCAATACATCATATATTTGTCCATTATCTATTACATAGATCACCCAACTTGTACAGCAGACAGAATCATTTTCACAGAGGAAATGATGATTGCCTAAAGATAATTTTGACTTTCAATTTTTTTAATGAACATCTCATGATGCCTTACATGGTGTTATTTTTTTTCAGAGAACGACCGCCAGATAAATTTTCTATTTGGGTCATCAACTTCCTGAGTGGGCTCATCTTGTTCATATCTCAAAACGTGAGTGTATCTCGTAAACATATGATATATAGGATGAATAAATTCCTACAACAATCACGGTGGAATTAAAGTGGCAACAGAATAAGGTGGAATAAATTAATTCAACGCCCATTACACCAGTCAATTAATTAGCGGTGATTGAAAAAAAAGGGGGAGAAAAGTGCTGCAATGTACATGCTCATTATATATACAGAATAAGAAAAATCGAAGGAAAATAAAATAACGACGTTGAAGAATAAGAAGATGACGATGAAGAAGACCTTCGACACTACCGTCTATCATCGTAGACTGAGATTCTGTATGCCAAGCACGTATCACCAACTCTCCCTATCCTCTTCAACTCTTCCTCTCTTCCTCTTCACGCACACTCCTTCATATTCTCTTTTGTCTTTTTAGATCTTGATATATATATAGCAACAAAGTTTAAAAGTGCGAAAGCGAGGTTCCAACGGCTCCAACAACTCACCTTGGGGCTTCGACTTATACCTGAGGCAATATCCGGCATGATTCGACGAAGCTAAATTGTCGGTGACTCTGGCTATAGCTAGCGCGGGCGTGTGCTTATAACACATTCGTTTTCTCAAAGAAAATAAGTTTGTGTGTATAGTATGAGACATATGGAGCAAGGGGATGGGGCATGGACTAACGACGCCCACGAGAAACGGAGCGAGATGGAGAGAATTACGCGTGTAAAATGCGAGTAGAGTGAGGCCAGGCGAGACTGCATTCGTTTTGTCGAGTGAAAGTCACTCCCACTTTTCTCTCACACTTATAATCGTCTGATAAAGTCAATGAATTTTTTTCAGACCTCACCCAAGTTTTTATTCCTATAGAATTCATTTCCATTACCAACATTAAATGATCTTTAATGAATCTCATTACGTTCTTCATCATGTTTAATTGTTTATTAATAACTCTGATGGAATTTGCAGTTCCGATGAAGCACATCTGAAGAAATATCAGAAAAAAATGTCAGGTGTTATGAGTGCATAAGTATGACATCATATATTGATGAGATAACGATGCCATCTCTCTAGTGAAATCACGTTCATACAGAATTTATACTAAGTAAATCGTGGAGAGTAAAGATCGTTCAAGTATTTATGTATATCACGTCGTGCTTGCATCGTACCCATAAATAAAGATTATTATGGTATGTAACTATGTAGACGACAAGAACGACGCATTGACACAGTCGATTTACGTTTAATGCACGTATATGTATATAGATATGTTTACAACATTGAGAGTTTCGTATATACAACTATCTTATGTGTCCTTGTGCACGATCGTCTGTGTCATGCGATTACATAGCAACATCTCTAAGCGTGTAATATCTATTACGTGAGAGTTATTATTGTCACATTGTAAGTGAAAGATATATACAAGCACGTGCCATCGTTCATAAGACAACAATTAGCCACTAGAGCCACTACATTTTATTTTAATTTACCAATCAACTACAATGCCTTTGTAATAAAATATCTTTTTTTATATTGATGAAGCAATATTTATATAAAGACATTATAAGCCGACACTGGAGGTAATATAATACTATTTTATTATCAATTTAATTTTTATGGATTCACTGATGAAAAATATTCATTTATTTGTGGTTTGTTGTAGATATAATCGCGTGTGGTTGTTAGGAAGGCGAAGTGGGGCTGAAAACGTGTGTGCGCAGAAGGCCGTACAGGATTCCCAAATATGGAAAGAGCTGGTTGGTGCCAATGGACAAGAGTATATGTACAGATACAGCGAGAGTTGAGTTGGACTTGTGCGAGTCACTCTCTGATGCAAGCATTGAACTCTCCCCTCTTGTGATCACACTCCGGTTAAGGATTCGCCCAGGTAATGAGAACGACTAAGGCGCCTACGTAACTGTATAACTGGCATAAGTCTTCCCCACCTTCGTTTACCATTGTAATTAACGGCCACTTGCATTCCCCTACACATTATTCAAATATTCTAACAAAAAGTGTAGCAATAATAATGATGATGATGATAATGATGAAGATTATGATGGAGATATGAAGAGGAAAAAGTTGTGACCTTGCCCTATTTCTTTTTTCTTTGGTTTTGCTCCCTGCTGTCTCGGCTTTTCGCCCTTTTCCTTCCGTTAGTACGATGTATTTATGTTTCACTACCCTACTCAGGACAACTGATTGAATCTTCACGTAAAATCATTTGATGATTTGATTAATTCCAATTAGTGCTGGTTATTTCTTTTGGTCAATTGGATTTGAATAAACATTTCGAGTATAGTTCATGGATATGTTGGATACGACTGCTATTGTCAATAATATCAGATAATTTTGGGATAATGAGATTGAATAGAACACGTTGATTCTTTGGAAAATTTTTCCTTTTCAATTTCCCTTTTGTTTCAAATGGTTTGAAGTGTTTTGAATGATCTGTTCCCAATTATATGCGCGATCAGAAATTCGATATAAGGAATATTGTAAACAAATTCACATCTATGTCGATAATTGACGTTGTTCATTCAATGAACGTCGTTGAACTCACTCTGGTCAAGAGCTACTAATGTAATTACTATATGTGCTTGTTTATGTACACTCATAATTATATGGATACCATGTGCCAATTAACAAAAATACTGGAGTTTATGTATATTTCTATGATTTTTTTTTTCCCCCATTCGCTTTCAAGTACATCCTGATATAACTCCGTTTCCTTCATACGCATTCGCACATTGCTGTTATATAATTACACCAATTAAATCTTCTCCGTTTCCTCCTGGAATTTATTTCATGGTAGATATCCACTATTTTTATCGTTTTCAATATATTATTTGCTCTATAAATGTTTTCTTCAATAGCATTATTTGTTGAATATTTTATATTCTTGAATATTCATTTCCATTTTTCTTTTCATTCTAAGGTTTATTTCACAGACAACATTTTGATGATATTGATAAATAACTTCATGCTTTGAAGGTTCTTGATTGATCATTAATAATGAAACGATTTCTTCTTTATAGACTACGATGGATAGTGAAGAGGGATTAATTGCCTTCAATCGTAATGTGGGTGTCACAATAATTCGATTCGATAGACTTCTCAAGAGGACAGGATTTATCTGCCCACGTGTACGTCACAATTCATAATATAGTGGGACACACGAATATGGTAGTAGAGTTGAGAAAACGGGTACACGGCTCGATGAGAAAGTTTATAAGCAAAAGTACAGAGGTGAGATGACATGTTGCCCACGACTATATGGAGCCGTTGCTTATATTGCCGCCTATATTTTTTCCCCACTGTTTCAATGACTTCACATACTTTGAAGCCTTGATATTGAGGATCAAATCTATAAACGCCATGATCCACTGAGTTACATGATAAATTGCAATAAATCTTGAGATTTTCCTATTAAAGGTGAATAAATAATGTGAGAAGTGTATTTTGGACAAAATATACCTAGTTGAAAGGTATGCATTGTAAATAATTGAATAATGAAACTTATGGGTGAGACAATACAATTGTGTAGAAATGATTATATACTTGTCGTGAAAGCGGTTCGATTACTGTTAACATGAACTGTTATAATAATGCATTTGTATAGACCGTACGATGATTGATATAGTTAACATATCGAATTGCAGTTGAATGTAGCGGATTACTGTATCATATGTATAACGGAATCTAATTTTTTTAATGATTTTATTTCGTTTTCTTATTGCAAAAATACACATGAGATCAATTATTAGAATGAAGGAGTGCAAAAAGAGATCTCTCATCTTTTATTGATAATATTCTCTAGAATTCTTTAGTCACATGAGTTTATGTTCTTTTGATTCTTCATTATTTTTTGATGTCTTACTAATAATTGCTACTGTGAATGATATGAATCATAATTCATAATTCTATTCAGTATCACCACAATATTCAAATTAGCAATTTCTTTTCACTTTCAATAATTCATTCTCATACTGTCAACAATGAGCAGGTATACTACGTGACTCTATTATATTCATTATTCGAGTTAACAAAGACTTCGATTCAATTCATATCTTGATTTAAATGATTTTATATCCATCAATGCAATTGCTCATTTATCAGCAATAAATTTTGTATGATTGCCCGTATCTGCAAATATTTGATAGTTTTGTCTTGGATATGTTTTTATAACGAGAAATAAAATTTAACTTCATTTTATGATATGACAATTATAAATGTATTCATGACCGAACGTTTAATCGGAGAGAAAAATTATCTGATACAATTGGATAGGCCACATACGTGCACTGCAATGTATATTTCTGTCGAAAATTTTTCCCATGGTAGATAATATGCTTCGTTAGTTTACATATCAATCAATATTGAGTAATTACAATGGTTACTAATGATTAGTTATTTAAAAGAGACATAACCGTTTATCGCGTGTTACCATTAAACCTGACTCAATATATTGCAAAAACAACGTTGATTTTCGCACAATTCAAAATGTATTCTTGAAGCTCATTCTCCACGTATAGAGAGCAATTGCTACAGGATTATTATATATTTAACCAAATGAAAAATCCTTTATATAGTTCGTTGTTGCAAGTATATATAGCAAACGCTTCTGGAATGCCAAGTGCATACCAATAATGAGCGTTTTCTCTGAAGGCTCGAGAGAATATGTAGAGAAAGAAGCGAGAAGAGAAACGTAGATAGAACGAGCAAAAGAGACTCAGTTAAAACGAGCGACCTCCTTGAGAACGGTCCTTGACTCGCGGAGCTAGAGCTACATGGCTCAGAGAAAGAACAAGAAAAAGAAGAGGAAAACGAAGATGAAGAAGGAGTAAAAGAAGCGTCGAGTGTGCGCTTGAAAAGGCACACAAGATTCCTGGGGAGAGTCAAGTGAATGTTAGTGGATAGGTTTATAGAAGAACTAAGAAGGTGGAAGAGGAGGAGGAGGGCAAAGAGTTCAACAAAAAGACGAGTAGGCGGATGAAGAAGACGAAGAAGAACCAAAGGAGGAGGTGGACGAAGATGGCAATGGCGCCTACGGCAAAGTGGATTTCTAGTTCTTATTGCTGTTATTGTTGTGGTGGCTGTTGTTGATGAAACAAACTTGGAGCGTCCCTTCAGGATCATATGCAATGACAATTCTAAACTTTCGTCTTCACTTGGGTAATTTATTGCCATTTCTAAATATCGATTCAGTTATACACTGATGGTTTGCTATATAAATATAAATTGACTGCATTTCTAAGTTGGAGGAATGTGAATCTATAGTGCAGCAACAGTGTCGAGTCATGACCATAATCGGCAATGACCAATTGCTATACCGCGCCTCACGTTACCACTTTCACGCTTGTCTTATTTCATCGATGATCTGTACACTTCTTATTCATTTCAGTTACTGATGACGCGATTCACTACGCATCAAGCCCCCGCGAATAAGTGTCTAACTTGAGAGTTTGTCATGTGCTAAGAAAGTGTGCCAACCAAAATGGCTAGACAGGTCTTTCTTGTTTATTAGAAAAGTAAACTGACTAAATATATATTAAGAGGGAAAGAGAAGCCAAAAATAAATAGAAGGGCAATGAATTGGGAATGACTTGCACCGGAAAGTAAAAAAAACGTCGTATTGCTGTCATGTTGTAGCCACGAGCTATTGGCACATCATTAGACACTCGATATGTTATTTTCCATTGGATTAATGAATGTACATACTAAATTCTATTGCTCGATCAGAAATTATATGTTTGTACCTTCATAAATGTAAAGACGTGTATATATATTTTTTTTTTCCTTGACAAGGCCATTTGTTCATTTCCTTTTTTAATTTCATCTAGGAAAGTAAACGATGATGACGCTGATATGCAACGATTACACAAAATGAGAAGAGTTATCGAAACAGGAAGTCTTCGGGTTGGAACTCGTGGGATCGACGTCCAACCGATTGAGACTTCCGCTGATGCTGCTGTTACATGAGAGGGAAAACTAGATATTCTGGTTTAAAGAGTGAACTCTCCTTTCATAGCTGAAGGGCGAAAAAACGTGATACAATTACAGAGATAAATTAGTGCGTCCATCCGGGAAAATTACTAGATGTGGTAAATAGTCTGTATTTTTTTTTTGCAAATCATTTGAAAAATTAGATAATGTATTTGAATAATTCGAAATATCTCGATAAATGTATATAACTACGTACACGCATAGATATTCAGATATAGACTCAGAAAGAAATACATTCTCGATTGAAGAATTAAATGCACGCAAAATATCAATGAAATTTTATAGAATTTATTTACAATATTTTGGCTTAGCATCTCCACTTTCACATTTTTTTTCTCATAATTAAATCTGTGCTCAAATTAATTAATAATAATAAAATTGATTCTCATTTCTAATGCGAAATTAATCTCATGATCAAGTACACTTTGTGTTTTTACTGCAAATGCTGCATGTTTAACATACAACATATACGGATTGGAAGCTGTCAAGCGTGCGAATGGTGTCAATCCCTGTTTGTTCATCGTAATGTGTGTACATGTTTCATAGTGAAATGAGGCTGATACACATATATATATATTTAGAGGTCTGTGGAAAAATAACTCATCTTCCGCTTAGTGTTATATATATATATATAAAGGGGGAGAAGAGAAAGAAAAATACGAGTCTATTTTTTCCCCTTCACTCACAATTGCGCACAGTGACCGTTCGATTGTGTATTACGCCCATTGAAAGCAAGGACGCGGCCTTTTGGGATCGGTTTCAGGACCCGTAAGGATCATAACCGCACGCACAAGCTGTATATAATAGTGTCCGATATCGAGGTGTATCCACACTTTAAGATTTACATATAGCCACAGAATATTAAAATGTGATGAGACCCATTTTGACTACCGGTTCCTCAAATTACAAGATCCGTTATGTGATCCATCATTTATTGTAACGCGAGAAAATGACTTTAAATAGTTTAATAAAAATACATTGACGATGTGTATATACATTATTTATATATTTCTGAAGGATGATTGTGTTTGCGTTGTTGCAATAATATCATTACAATTAATTTCGAAATTATACTGTAGATATGTAAGGGTGGGAATAGAATATAATTAAAAAAAAGGAGGGCAAGTGAAGAAAAAAAAAGAGTTGACCTTCAGGTCCTCGTGATTTCCTTTTTTTCTCTCTTATCCATTTATATACGTGTGTGTAATGCTTGATGATTCGCTTGCATGCGTGGGTATCTCGTATATACCCACGCAGTTGTGCTAATTTTCAATATTTTCCCGGTTAAAAAATTGCGTATTCTACGTCACATGCAATAGTTTTCTATTTTCTGTTTTTGTTTTCAATCTTGATACATATTTATTGTGATTATACATAGTGTATATCTGATGCTATAAATTATCAAGCATGATTGTGATGTGACCACAGCTCTGAATTTCAAAGTTTGTTACCGCTATTTTTATGAGGTGATAAGTCACGTATATAATAAAATATCTCAGTCTTATTTGTTTATATACCATTGGTTTTTATGTTTTTTTTTATTTTCATTTAATTGTGGATACGATTGTCGGTGTTGTCAAGTGATATTGGTGTTAATGATGAGATATCACGAGTTCATATAACAAATCCTAACTCAAAAAAATTAACCACCTCTATCGATGTTGATGCTTTAGAATATTCGAATTTCTATTCTTGTTAATTTACCAAGTGTTATAAACTTTGGCTTTTTATTATTTCTCTCATTTCACATTCGCGCACATCAAAATGTATTCATATTCATTTTTACTTTTACCTCAACACACGCATATCATTATGTACACTCAGATTTTTTTATTACTTGACTCCTATTTATATATTCATGTTATTATTAATGAATTTTCTTCCAAGAGAGTTGAGTTACGGCTTTTGCAATATATTATTGTATGTACAGAGATAGATTTTGCGATCACCTGGAGGCTGGTATAATATGGGACCGGTTGATCGACCTTTTGGGGCGTGTTGCGCTCTCCTTTCGATTTGTGAATCATTTCTATAGATATTTCTCATTACCTCTTGGAACATTAATCGAAGGTCAGCACTAGTCTAGACGAGAGTTTGTTCAACAGTTCAGTACGCTCATTAACATTAAATTTTCATTTTGTGTGATGTTTTTTCATAATAAACATTTTCCTGTTCTCATTTTTCGTCGATTCTTTCTTTCTTTTTTTTCGGTCGAGACACAGTTTTATTGGCTCTCTTTCTCAACTTAACATATACTTTCTAAAGCCGTTAAGGTGGCTATACGACAAGACGTATATAATACAACCGGAAGGATTCTGCGAATGAATTTCGTGAATGATGAAAGTAAAAAACAATCATTGAATTGAATAACACACGCATATAACTTTGTTAAGTAAATATTACTCAGAAAAAGATGTATGTGAAAATAATTTATAAAGTAAATACTGTAATTTATGAAATAACCATATAAAAAAGCCGCTTTGAACTAATGGCGTACAAAAATTATATATATACGCTCTTATTACACTCTCATATCTTCAAGGCGAACGGGACAACGGACCGTGAATCCGTTTTTTTTCGGCGCAAACACAAACGTCCTGATGTGTTTCCGGCGCACAAAGGTATTCCAAAGTAAAGTCAACTGCTTAAGATATTTTTACAAGGAAAAAAATACTACTCCTACATGAGAAGGCAAAAATGTTCTAAATATGATTCATCATATAGGATTATAAATATTACGACGTCTTAGAAGCATCCCTCCAAATCCACATTCACACCTTGTGTAAACATATGAAAACAGTCACCCAGCCGTCCAACAGGTGTGTCAAATAATGTTTCGTATGTATAACTCATATGCTCCCTTGTTTGCGTATACACTTACCCGTTCCCATGGCTGATACCAGCCGCCACCTTTAATCTTTTCACCTCCTCACACCCGTAGTCGTTAAATTCCTTCAGACACTAAATATCAATTTTTCTCTCTCACTATCTTATTAATAATAAATAAAAAAAAAATATAACAGACACCAACAATTCCCCAACTCGGTGGGCTCGCGTATCACCACCACTTCGTCCTGTCGGAAAGACCGTGGACGGACTGGTACCACACCGCTGAAACTCCTTTCGTGAGACTCCGCGGCTCTTACACATACACAGGTACGAGTAGAATACGTCATCGCCGCGAAGGTATACCATTGGCGGAGAAGACCGTTCTCTCTTCTCGACACTATCCCTCTCCTCCTGGTCTGTAGTTCCTATACCTTCTCTGCTTCACATTCACTGCACGCCCGCTCGCTCACACACCATTGCTCTCTCTTTCATTTCCTTCTTTGTCTCACACTTAGTATCGTATGGGACATAAGTTCTGTCCCGTGTATTCAGAATCCTTCGACTCCTTCTCTCCGTCCCGGTCCGTTGCCCGGGCTCCGGAACTTGCTCTCCGGGGTTCATACTCCCACGGAGGAAATGCAGATAGATGTATGAATACGCATATGGGTAACGTGTAATGGCAATTTTTGAAATGCGCAAATATGTAAAACCAACGAATTCATACATTGCAGGACATTTATATTCTGATAATCCTATCATATTGATATTTTATCTTTAATTATAATTAATCTGATATTTAATTCCATTTCCAACTATCATGCAGAAGTAATACGATGAAACGTTCAATTTTAATACCATGTGTTTGAAAGATTGAAGATGAGTTTAGCTTGATGGATGAAAGGTTAGCAGTATATCCTCAGGACTCGAGGTTGATGCATACGCGAAGCTCTTTGCTAATACGAGTTCACCGACTCCCCGCACACTATCTCTCTCCTTTCCTCTTTCTCTTCATTGCTCTTCCTCTCACTCCTTTTCTATCTCTTCCTATATCTTCGCTACCTCCTCGAGAATGTCTATAGCGAGCGCATAGTCCGCAGCAAAAGAGGCAGCACGATGGATGACGCCCAGTAAACACAGAGCAGTCGAGTCAACTGGGCAACGATCCGTGAGAGGAAATGAGAGCCACCCTCTTTGGTAAGACTATATACCTGATTAAAAAAACAGATTTGATTAGTTAGTGATGTGGTATTTACGCATGTAGATTATAAGACTCATCAATGTCGATTCAATAATACGAAAAATGAACTTCGTGCGAGCTTTTTATCTATAAAATTTCTGTATATTGACTACATCATTTAAAATAAAGGAATCTCTGGAACGTCCAAGGATATTGGGTCTCTGGACAAGCCTTTTAACATTGTGATGGCAGTAACAATTCGCGGAAGACGCGCATTCAGATCTGCTGTAAGAAGAAAAGTCGACGCACTCACATAATAAAGTCCATTGCGCTCGATCCTCACGAGGAAATATCCATACAGACTTGTAGATATGCAGTTAGCAAGTATATGTAACTATACTGGAACAAGAAAAAAAAGAATTATTATGTGCGAGAAATTGATACCTCTGCAATGATATAAGGAGAAATATATTGCAGCTCATGCTTAATTGCGTATGACATGTCCTCCCCTTATTCGGTATGATAATAAAATGTGATATTATATTAAAATAGTTAAGATATAAGTAGCGAATAATAATAACGTCTCAACAAGAATTTTCCTGTATATTTATACCCAAACTATGAATATCATGAAGAATACGACCAATAAATATAAACGTTCATTTTTTAATAATATGTATGTATATACATCATTTCACATGCGGGAAGGTGAGAGTGAAGGAATAGTAAAAAAGAAGCAAAAATGATAGAAAAAAAAAAGAATAGAAAAGCAAGTAGAGGAAGATGGTGAAGAAGGAGTAGAACCCTTGCGGCTCACCGAGAACGATAAAATTGGAGATACCAGTTGTGGAAGACCAGTCGCGATGTTGGAGCCAGGACTATATACTCTGTGGTCCACAGCGGGAGTTCAAACACTACGCTCAAAGACTATATATAGCACGTGTACATATCCATGAGTGAGTATAGGAGAGAAGCAAGAATGCAAGAGAGATGAAAAGAGACTCTGGCTCGTGCGCACGATAACGCCCTGGTGTAGTATAGAAGTGATCCTTCTTCTACTCCTTCTTCTCTTTGCGAAAATATATGCCTCCTCTTTTATTCAGTCACCCTGTTGTGTACTATGCACCTTCTGCCTCGCTTGTACCATCATGACTGCAGGCGTATGTAGATATAGATATAGATATATTGTAACGGGTTCGTCCTCGCGCACTCATGTTATTTCGTATTCTTTTGGACGATGCGTCATCCGTGGACGCTGCCGGATAGCAGTTTTGCTAGTTGCCGGGGGGCATTTTGCTTGACTCTTCAGGGTCATCAGGCTCGCTGCGAACAGTTGCGAAGGCCGATTTAGATGGAACCTAAAACATGAAGAATTCATGAGCTCTTTAATTAGACGAGAAGTATAAAAATAAAATATATGAAATATCGTGGGAAACCAAGTTTCATATTGTGATTTGTTTGGGTATTCTTTTTTTTTTCTCTTACTTAATTTTTCATCAATGCGTGTGAGATAATTCTCAGTTAATGATGCTGTAACATTCACATTAATATGTTTTTATAGCTTCAATTGATGTGTTGATTACCTTCAGCGGAATTTCAATAATTGTTTATCTTCATATGTGTACAACTTCTTCCATAATTCATTTATCACTAATGTTATTTTTGTTCATCCGAGTAGATATTATACTCAAGTAATTTTATAAGTTCACTTGGAACATTATCATTACGCAACCTGCAACGGATATAAAATTTGAAAAATGTAGTTGTTTACAATTTTCCATTTGGCTTGTGCACTTTCAATATGTATAAAGGCTTACATAATGAAAAAAAAGTAATATAATGAATAATAATAGATATTTCAGGGATGAAGGCATCGGATGTCATCGAGTATACTGCGGCAGGAAAATAATATTAACATGTGTGTTTCACGCCTGATGAATAAAGCACCTTGAAATAAAATTATATAATTGAATATTGCATTATTATTAGCTGTGTTAACTTTACATATTTTTCGTATAGATTCATACATACGTTTTTATATCGTTATTTGTGATTGGTAGGATTAATTTTACTATGGCATATTTAATAATAGCCGAGATGCTTACTCGTTGCCTGATTCGTATTATGAGGTGTGACGTTGAAATGACAATGATTCATGTCTAAAGTTCAATGTCTTAAAATTTATCGCACTCATAGGTATAATTGAGTATTATTGAACGTACGGGATGCATGAGGTGCAAATAAATTTTAAGTAACATTTATACAGCGTATGGCTGATTGCGTGCGAGAGAAAATCTTTGTAGAAACTAAATGGGAAGAGATGGAAAAGAAGTAATATGTGGAGAGTATGTTGAGAGCTTATTGGACACGGGTGAAAAAACTTATATTTTCTCAGCCTAATGATTTGTATTTATCCGTCCTCACGATGATCCGTATGCACTAACACTACTGCTGAGACCTAGGCTTACTCGTACTTTACCGTTATGGTTTCATTTTTATATTTCCCTGTGTTCATCTCTTTCATTCTCCGGGTGCAATTACGAGTGAGCCAACTAATAAGCACCTACGCGACTCCCTATGTGGACGTTGAAGGAAATGCTAGGGCAGTTTTCCTCATGAAACTCCACCTCGTCGGCACGATGAGAGCGGCCGATCATCTTCCATAAATTTAACATTAACACCAACAACGACTACTTCTATACATTTTGATATGAATATTTCTACTTTTGTTTTAAACTCTGGAATTGATTTGAAATAACAATCCGGTTATATTACAATCGCTTTTTGCGTTCATGGACATATATGGTGAGGATCGATTTCTCCAACGAGTCACTGAAAGTATAGAGAGAACAGTCCAATATCTCAGAAGGGACCTTGATACACCACTCCTTCTCACTTTTATAAGCTCTCAATCCTCTTTCTTGTTCTGCATCGTCTTCTTCAACATCATCTGCTGCTTCAATCTTCAATTCTCATTTTTTTTTTCTTTTTTGCGTAGGCACAGACCATATAATCTTCCCACGTATAATCTGAAGGAAGCACGCTCACTTTACTATTTCCATTTCATCGATTCTCTCCTTCGCTATGCCCCACGACCGCGAAGTCGAAACTTTTTCCATATTTAAATGAGCATTCGATGATTCAGCCACCTTCTATTATCACTTAGTTGTAAATTCAGAGCCTATTATGAAGAAAATAGTTGAACGTATATGTAAACATAAGTCACAAAAATAAAAAAAAGAGATCCTTTACTGCATGCGCATCAAGAAAGCAGGTGTACTATGTTTTACTGGGTTTTATTATTAAATTCTGAAGAGTCTAGTGCTTTTCATAATTTGCAGCGAGACGCAGAAGCCTCATGGCCTTGACTGTGCAACAGGTTGGAAGCAAATTCTTTCCCCCTGTCGAGGAAGAATGCCTGCCGTGAGCGAGACGGTGAATTAGGGTGGCAATTTAGTGCCCCAGCGGCCTCTAAGGACGCCGAGTTCGTTTTTTCTTGATTTAGAAAAAATAGTCAAGTCGTTGAAACGCCTAGCCAAGTCAACCTGATGACGTAAACCTCGCACTCGCGCTGATGCCTATCAACTTCACCATCTTGCCACTAGATTGCTTCATGATTTTTTCGCCTTGCATAGTTTTTTTATTATAAAAGAAAATAGCTAGATTCAGACATACAGAGACTCCGACTTACGCAAACTTCAATACCATTTCTCTATAATTAAAATTTGTACATATATCAATATTATTACTAGATCCCGCGATACTAAGGATGCTCTGCGGTTTTTCCTGATAGACAATGCTATAAACTGAGCTGCTAGATTTTGGTACCTTAGCCAATACTTCGCCCTGGTAGTTCAAATGATAAACGTACGGCATCGAGCCTCCAGTAATCACACGGTCTTCGAATAATCGTGCTTCATGTATGTCACCATCCGGTAAGTCGAATACTGTAGCTGGCTCCATAGTGCGAAGATGCCAGAGTGATAAACTAGGACCGCCACCACATACCTTACATCGAACAAACAAACGATGGAGAATTATAAGATCGTTATTGAAATTCACCCATTTCCCTCCGATACATTCTTTTTTATTCTTACCAGCCAGTCTTCAGTGAAATCCACTGCTCCTATGTATTTGCCAAATTCTGGTCTGGCGACTTTGTCGACCAAGTATGGTTTTAAAACATTCACATTCTCATGTGTACGTATGTCCCAAAGCCTGACAGAGCCATCTTCACTGGCACTAGCTAACTGATTCCCCCTGTGATATAAACAAAATAATTCATTCAGTAAAAGCCATAGACACTTGGTTTTCCCATCAACTTACATCAATGCCAAACTATGGATATAATTTTCATGGCCATCTAAACTCTTTAGAATTTTTCCAGTGTCCAAATTAACAATGTAAATTTTGTTATTTCCACACCCAGCATACAATAGGTGATTCTCTTTTGAGTAAACCATGTAGTTCACATCGGCCTTCTGCGAGCTGTCCCTAAAATAAATACCATGTCGTTAAGAAACGTGACTAGATGTTACAATATCCACGACTGTATTTATTGGTTTACTTGTCGACAGGTATTTGAATAGTCCATGATGGTTTTATGTTCATAGCCTTATTTGATGTTACTCCAGTCCAATCCCATCCCGAAATTTCACCAGTAGTTGCTGTGACTAAAAATTGTTCAGTAGTCACCATACTCTGTACATTATGATCGGGATGTGCTGCGAATTTATATGTTGGACCTTGAAGATCATCATCAAGCGTTTGATTTGGTCCCAATACTTTCGATAATCTTGAAACAACGCATTCAAAGTTATGATATATATAACCTAACTAACCTAAAATATCATGATAAATATAAACAAATTGAAATAAAACACAAATTCTCACTCGTAAACTGCGACGGCGCCATAAATGTTTCCAGTCACTAAATACTTTCCCTTCGGTGAAAAAGTTTGGCAATATACTGAATTGTAGAATGTTTTTAAATTTATCAAAGTATTCGCCATGTTTCAACACTTTTGAAATCACTTATGGTAAAGTACAAGCTGTGCAGCCAGATCCTGAGTAGAAACTAGAAAGTAAGAGTCTCTTACTAAGAGAGCATCGGAAGCGGTCACAAAGGGAGGGTACTTTGTACTCTGGATCTGGCTACACTGATTACAAGAAACAATTTTACCGACAGTTTTAAAGTGAGGAAGAAAAAAAACGATTTCTCTGTTGGTAACCAATTGCGCGACGAATCAAATTTACAGGTTATGTTTTGGGTCATTCTTGTACAAAAGCTTATAGCTTTCCAGGAATCATTGCCACTATTTTATAGCTTTTAATTGTTGATTTCTAATTAATATCATGCAATTTTTCCCCGGCGCTTATAATTTCATTCATTTTTTATTTCATTACAATTTTCAGACCCATTGGTGCTGCCGCCTGCCTGTTTTTGGCTGAACTAATGTGCCCCATTTTGGCGGGATTTTGCAGAGTGGTCAACATAGATCAGCGGTGATATGTTTACGTACATAAATTGAGCAGCCGCTATTTACTTACTTGTTTCTCTGTTATTCGAATGGTATCGATGACCAGATATGTACATAAAGTAGCTTCGTACGATATTCCTTACGATCATCTGTAATAGTGCCCTTCTCATAACGCGCAATGGTCCGACGGAAATCTGACAAGTCTAGGTTTGTAGGTTATGATACCGCTAACTATTGAATTATCGTTTATTTCTCATAAAACTATTTACTATATGTTATTCTCTTTTTAGGCGATCTAGTTGTATTCCTGATAAGGCAAGTGAATTGAGCAACGAAAGGTCTGGAAATGAAGATAGTTCAATGTTTATTTATTTTCTAGACCGAAGTTTTGGTGTCCAGAAGGAGGCGGGCGAAGGTAGGATTGAGAGCAATGCAAGAAATAAGGCATCTACAAAAATCGACGAAGTTGCTCATACCGAAATTACCTTTTTCAAGACTAGTAAGAGAAATTATTGTCGAACTCTTTCCAAGGGACGATATCAACAGGTGAGTTCAGAACTTCTTCAAACTTTAGCACAACAACGCGCCAATTTATTATGGTAGTCGTGCTGCCACCTGTGATATTCACAGTCTCAATTGATTAATTCAAAAAAACTATGACGATTTTGAATATGCTATTTGTTTTTAGAATGCAGGCAACTGCATTAGAAGCTTTACAAGAAGCTACCGAAATGTATATGGTACAATTCTTTGAAGATTCTATTCTATTGGCGTTTCATTGCAAACGAGTGACATTAATGCAGAAAGATATGGTATTGATGCGACGACTCAGAGGTCGCGATGACGTGATAAACCGCTAATCCATGACTGAGCATGACAAAATGATGCACAGCTGAAATGATATTTATAAATGATAGATACGAATAGCTGTCACCGGTAAATTGGATGACAGAAACTTTCACAAACGTTACGATCAAAAACTACCTCAAAAGGAAACATATTTGTGAGGGGTATTGAAGAAAAAAATTTGTTAAATTCTTTTTTATGAGTGGTCTTTATAAAATTTATATAATGTAAATAATTTTTATAAGTATTCCTACTATAGCTTAACTATGTAACTACATATCAATCCATTTATATAATACAATTTATGACAATAATATTTAGATGTCCCGATAGATTTGTTTACTTCACTTTGTGAACCTTTGGTAAAACATAATTGTGCTTCTGACGTTTTCTCAATGTAAAATCAATAAAAACGCCGCATGCATATTTTTGCCTCATCTCTTATTTTGATGATGAATTCAATAAACTAACCATAAAGTTTCCAATTATACAAAATCTATATGCATTAGTTGAAAAATTGATCGTTAAATAACAAAAGTTAAATATATGTAAATTAATATTTGCGGCTGATAATTTCTGATGAAACGCCGTATAGTCAATATTATTTGAAATTAGAAATAATAGAACGATGATGCGTCACTACCATAATGAAATAACTCTGTAAAAGATCAGTTAAACAAGAAGCCGAAAAATAGTAAATATCTAGTTCATATAGAAATATAAGCTACAGCAATTTATATAATACAATTCAGTAAGAGGTTAGAATGATTCGTCATGAACATGTGCATATATGTTTCGGCATGACGCTATTTTGAAGCTGAGTGCATTCATCTACGTGGTAGGCACAACGTGAATCAATCTACAATAGATGATTCAGGCACAATTGTATTCTTCGCACTGTTAACTGTATTCAATCCTTCAGATTGTCGTTGATAGAGTATAAATCTCCCTTGTCAAATTTACTAAAAATATAATTCATAATTGAATAAATTTGTAGTGTCACTACAGTCACTTTTTTATCAACGACCTCATTTTATTTACGCACTTATTCATAAAATTACGTTTTCGTCGTTGATCAATCTCTGATTGGAGAGATTGAAGAGATCCCGGCACATTTTCTCTCGTTTTGTATTCACTCGATAAAATTGATTCATTTTTATCTAAACCCGCACCACAGCTTTTAGCCTTCGACAAAGTCTGCGTTTCATCTTGCATTGTTTCAACTTCTTTGCCAACATTGACATCACCACAGCCATTCGTCCTGTTGGATTCTATTTTACTAATTTCTCCTGTTGCTTTAGTCGATTCAATCTTCACTGATCTTGGTTTCAATCTCGGCAAAGGCATCGGACACAAGCGTTCATCAGTACAAGACAGTACTTCAATTCGCGAATTATCTTCAGCTAATTGTGATTTGCATTGTGTTAGTTGAGATTTCATCACTGGAATTAAATGGTTCGTTTCATTCACTCGATCATCCGGTTTGACTGATGATGGAGTTGATGTGAGCACACCATTATCCAAAAAACCACCCAAACTTCTTGACCGAGGCCTCGGCAGAAGATTTGGTTTCGGTTGATGACGTCTGGACACCTTTTCCGTCTCATCCAATAATTCTAGTGAACGCGACCGAGTTGTAGGTGATGGTGGCTGTCGAGGCGGTATTTCAGGTACTGGGCCCTTTCCCGAGGCTGTATGAACAAACTTTATACGTGGCGATATTGGTGGTATACTCATCAACCAACCGGGACTGGACGTCTTCCAATGCCTGAAACAATCATATATAATTGATAATACTTCTAGTGATCCAAGGTACACTATGCATATGTGTAGTGAACATCAATGCTAAACAAATGATGGTAAATCTAAAAATCAATGCGAAATCTGAAGCTTATGGGGATATAATTGAAAACGCAAACTTCATGAAGGAAGTCGAAGGATAGGAAAAACTATGTAATGAATATGGATAATTTCGGACAATTTTTTCCGAGAAGATTAATCATGGTTTGCTAACCTACTGTCACTTTTGAGCTTCAGCCTCAGAAATCTTCTGAAGTCGGGCTGCATGTAATATAAAGATTTTTTCTGATATGAATATGGGTAATTCAACAGCAGAATCACATTGTTATATATAAATAAAATGTATTGTGTTTTTGTAAAATGAAATTCACCTGTTCAATTTCGCTGCGTGCGGGCCTTCTAGTCAATCTCGACCGTTCGTGGAATCTTTGTCACTTCCTCGGCTTTCATTACTGTGCATTCTCTGGTAATTTGGGGGTTGTCTCATATTCGTGCTTCCAGGTGTGCTTGGAGTTGTCACTTCTTTTGATCCAATTACACGTGGGATACTGGTTATCGCGTCAGTACGTACTGGGATTTCACCTCGCATAAACCTGTGGAGATAAAAAAAGAAGTTTGTTAGAATCCAATTTGCAATTTCCTTAGCGCTTTTTTATAATTTCATTTACCTTTCCAATTTGTCCACGCAAGCATCTTGATAATCGTGAATCCAACGAACGCCATTAAAGTGACAAACCGCACGCATATCCTCCGGTAATTCTTCAGGTTCTGGCCATTGAAAATTATCGATAATAGGAATGATGTTGCATTGAGACTGTAATGCGGCGACAATTTCTCGATGGACCCAATCTTTACACTCGCCATCTTGCGTACACCTGTCTAACGCTTTAGGTGTGAGCACAAGTAAGAAATGTTTTGCCTGTCGAATGCTTTGAAGAAGATTGTTGTCAAATTTTCCAGCTTCTAATCGTTCAACATCGATAAACACCGTGAAACCACGTAATTGAAGATGTACTTTGAGTAAACTCGCTAATTGGGACCCATTAGATCTACGATAACTAACGAATACATCCAAACTTTTGTCAGGTGATTCAGGTTCGTACGAGCTGAAGTGATTTGATTGTACGTTCTTAATAGCATCAAGTATCCTCTGTCTATGAATACTATTTACTATTGTACATTCATCTATGAGCTGATCTTCAGTAATATTCCTGATGGAATCTTTGTCGACACCAGCATTTAACATACTATACGTGTATATAGAGAATTCTTGCCCAATTTGTTGTAGGAACGAATTCAAGTTGCCAGTATCCCGGCTACTGTAATCGGCCATCTTTTTTAAATTCTGCAATTCGCGTGTAAACCTTCGCCTCTGGATTCCATTTGTTAGCCCAATATCTTCAGATAAATTGTCCTCCGTTAATTGAAGTAATAAATCACCATCAACCCGACTTTCAACAAAATTCAACGCATATTCTCCAAAACCAATTTGTTTTACCCATTCGCTCACATCCTCAGTTGACCACAATGGCACTTGTTGACTCAATTTATGCGGAACTTTTTCGCCGATCAATCTCAATGCTTGAGCAGCATACCTAGATGCCACAGCATTGGGACAACTTGCAACTTTTTTTAATGGTTCAATAGCACCACATTCTTGGAAAATTTTTGTATTACCCTGTTCCTTTTTAATTCCTGCCTCCATGCAAAAGTGAAATGCTGCGAGATTTCTTGCTTCTTCTTTTTTAGAGCTCAATACAGGCACCAATCGCTCTAGCCAATGTACTGCTTGACCATGTGCATGAGCTAAATTTGATTTTGCAAAATCGGAAGGATTGTGTGATGTGACGAATGGCTCAACAAGATTTAGAGTACCAGACTCCAAAACTGCGGCTTCAATTTCTTTGTTTGCAACAAGAACAGCAATGGCAAGACATGCATAGTATTTGATATTGTCATCATTGTGGAAGGCAAGAGGAAAAAGCCATACTGGTACTTTTCTCTTGATCATCGCTTCTTGGTTTTCAGCGCCACCATAAAGTGATAAATTTGCCAAAGCACCTGCACAATGTCGCAGAGTTTCAACATCATTTTTTCGACATTCGAATAGGACGGCGTCAAGTCCTCCTAAACGAATTACATCACTACAAGTACCCTCGCTATGCTTAAAAAGATGCTCGAGAATCCCTGTTCCAACTCTCGAATAGTCGGCTGAATTTGAACTTTTGGAACACATACACGCGACGCTTACGACTTTTTCAAGGCCATATTCGACCACATGGTCACGATTTTCCGTAGTTAAACACTGTTCTAACAACTGAGCGGAACAGAATTGAAGCTCGTGATCAGTGGAAACGCAATTGGACATAAGAAGATCTAATCCTCCACGTGACCTCAATGTATTACACAAGGTGTATCCAAGATTGTGGCCATAGGTAGGAACAGCCCAAGCTTTTCTGATTATTTCATTAACCCGATTCAGCAGCAATGGTGCTTTACCATTTTTAGTTGAATCTACTGATTTCAGACGATCGACGAAGCTGTCAAGGAGGCTTGAGTACTTTGTTCGTGCATTCTCCACATCTGTTGGGTTCGAATTTGTGCAAAGTAAGTCCAAATCATCAAGTGGCAACGACAAAAGTTCATCGTCAGCTGGCCGGATGCCATTCATTAACTGATTTACAGCCGATGCTGCACTAATCATTGAAGACTTTGAGGTAACGCCCTTCGAAGCTATTGTTATACTCGATTGCGAACTTGATGCCATGTGTTTTTCATGATTGTAGATACCGGACGATGTGACTGTTTGACGTTGTTGTTGCGCAGCCATCGCTTTCTGTAAAATTCAAGCAATTATAACTAACAATCAGAATTTGGATATTGTTTAATTATTTATATATGTACGGTTAACACCTCTATCATCCTTGAATCAAGACTCCATTTGCGAGACATATTAAAAATGGAATAATTTGAATATGTGTTGAGTTCAGGAAGAGGGAAAAATGAGACAAGAAGTGGACACGTTGGATCGTATTGCAGAACTAAGGCAAGAACACGGAAACGATTGCAAAGTCGCAAGGTCAGATGCAGAGGAAGAAAAAGAGGGAGAAACCAAGAGAGAAATCGATGGTGCCAAACGGTAGCACGGCATTTACACTAAATACTTTGCCATCTGCTCATTATTTGTGAATCTCGATGGTGGCGGATTGTTGAAGTCTGGCCAAAACACGGAATTCCAATGAGGTGCAAACAACCGATAAATTTTCGGAAAGATACCACCAATCAAATCAAAATGAATCGTGAAGACTGACACGCAAAACTGTTCTTGTTATATTGCACATTGTTGAATAATATTATTAGTACTCGTTGGCACTGGTTAGAGTCTCTATTTGTTGTGACAGATCTCGGTAACACTTTTTCTATACCATGACCACTTTTATCTTATTATATAACCGCCAGATAAGATTTCAAGTGTGTCTCTTTTTCTTCACGTATCAACTCACCTTTTCAGAACTGAATGAATCACTTTGTAGCTTCATGCTTGATGCTGCCATATTATTGCTTTCCTGGTGTGAAAGGTCACCGGCTTTAAGACTCCTCTGTTCCTGTTCGTCAATGAACAAACAAAAAAATAATAAATTCACGTGAAGAGAAATAAATGAATCTGAATGCTGATTTTAGTAGGAATGGTGGAAGAAAAATAATTCTCGCGGTCTCGAATAGCTTCCAAGAATTGTCGCTACGTAGATAGCTATTAAAAGAGTTGGAAAATTGCCTCTCCCGATCGATATGAATCACGTGTGTTATGGTGGCCAAAAATATGGACGGAGATTCGAAGATACACTGGATTCTATTTCTTTCTGATCGTAGTGAAAAATATCGCCTCACCAAACGATTCCGGGGCATTCTCACGGAACCTCGACGCGATTTTTTATTTACAGACCAGGGCACACTCATTCTCAAGATCACTTTCAATATATGGCCGGATACACTATATTGAAAATGGACAGTAGACCTTTGCGGCAACAATGAATTTATCGACACTTAATGCAACCAAACTGATAGACTCAAGCAACGTGGTCAATCCCCACTTTGAGAAGTGACCAAGATATGGTTAATTTTATCACATCGGGATTCCAACACGATAAAATATTTCAGCTAATTATATACATGTATGTGATAAGAAATACCATTTCCAAAATTCTGGGTACTTTGTGTTCAGTATATAGTCCCGGTGAGTTTCGTGGGTTATTTTTGTTGGGAGTCACATTGGAGAATGGAAATTTGGGTATTTTGGATAGTCTCAACCCCATCGTGCGAACTGAGGCACAGCATGGAGGGCGGAGACTGAAGAAATATGCTGACACAGTCACATATACTGCCATAGCGACACACGAGTGGGGTAGTTTCTTTATCGACCGCTTCGGGCTTCACCTATTGCAACTGAGATATGAATCGATTGCACTTTACAAGACTTAAACGACTAAAACTATTCGTTGTTCATTTGAATGGTAGGGAAAACTAATTATATGATCGAAACAAAAAAGAATACCCTTGCAGCTGCAACGCTTTTTTCTGCTGACACTCCATCAACTTCAACTCGAGCTCTGGCTGCCGCCGCTGCACTTTCTTCTTTGTATGATACATCGCCAGCCTGAAGGGCTCTCATCTCTGCAGTATTTGCTGTAGCTTTCTCTGCACTAAATCCGTCCGTGACCACCTAAGAGGTAAATGAAATTGGCATCGATGAGAAAATGAACATCCCTGAACTGAAGTGCAACGCATTCTTCATGATATCCTCGACCCAGACACCCACTTGCCAATCTATCATCGAGTGAGCTTAATTTTCGACTTACCTTTGTTTTCGAAGCACTAGTCATCTTTTTCTGTTCGAATTTCATCGTCTCTGGACCAGTTGACAAGCTCATGCTCGGCATTGTTGACATGTTTAGCGTGGGGCTCATATTATGAAGATCATTTAGTGAATTTAAGGTGGCTAATTGCGATGGTGGATTCACTGTCAGTGTCACTGCACCGCTCGCTGGTGGTGGGGTATCTGGATCAGGGAATGTTACCAGAGGTTCACTCAAATCATCTTCATCAGCTACACTTCCATCTCTGTAATATAAGAATTATTTCCATTTACAATCATTGATCTATTCGTTATCAAAGTCATCAACAAAACAAATTTATCTCATCGTAATCATAGATACCTATCAACAAGATTCTCCATGCTGTTTCGCAGCCTTTGTGAAAAGTTTGTTGACATATTTTTCATTTCTGAAATGCCTCTCTTCAATTCAGTAAGGTCGCTCTTCATAGAGCTGGCCTTCATTTCACTAGACGATGACGATGTGAGAATCCTTTGTGAGGACTTTGCAACCCGGCTGCTTGTGCTTGTGCTACTGGTACTCTGGTTCGTCAACATCTGAGGAATGAAAAAACTTTTTAGTTAGCGGCAACACATGATTTTCACGTTATATCAATTGCAAATTGCTATTTCTAATCTGTCGCGACCGTGACTCATATGACATGACGGAGTTCCGTTGATAGAACGTCGAGGACACGCGCCCAGATCATTCTCCCTTCCCTATACCACACTCTCTTACTCATGCATATATTATCTTCATCATCCCGGTACGAAAAATTTTGGCAAGCTACATTTCGGAGACTTGCCAACATGTGACTTCCAAGGTGGAGGATTTTGCGCAATAACTACTTGTGTATAAACGATTGTTAGACATATTCAATGGAGTCAAAATACTGCCATGTGTGGGAGATGAAATTTGGCACATCTATTCAGTTTCATTTTATTTCCATAGTCACGCGAATGAGAATATTCTCTGATTTACTAAAGATTTGAGAGAAAGATAAAACAATCTCCAACGAGTATGGTTAATGCAGCAAATTAATGTCTACAAGTTCTCAAGATCGTACATTCTGTAAGAATTCACGTAAACTGAAAGGTGACAAATCCTCGAACTTCCCAATGATGATCATTTATTTTCGGGTATTATGTCACGATGAGATCTGCCAACGGATCATCGAGCTCCACGTGTGTTTTCATACCGGAATAATATTTTCGGAATGTTTAACTTCACTGTTTATTATTAAATTTCTCTCATCATTTTTTGCTTTAAGTAATTCCTTTCACGTATCATTCGTTTCACAATGTTCCTAACATATTGATAAATATTATGGTAGATGAAATGTAGTAGAAATATTTTGCAGGGTCGAGACGAAAATACTCGTGATAATAATAAACAAAAGAATAAGATGGAATGATAGACTTATTATATTATAATTTGGGATTATACCTGTGATGAGGTTGTGACTTGGGGTAGATGATGATGATGTGTTCTCCCCGAAACCAGATTTTTTTTCTGGAAGTTCTCCATGACTGCCTGCATGTCTCCGTTCTCAGTCTCACTGGGAAACTCAGATATCTGCAAGCATTTAAACAAAAATAACATTGATGAATGATATTTATTGGCAAACAACAAAGAATTCATGTTAAAAATTAATAAGACACCGTTGGAATTGTTCTATGGTCCAAAATAAAAATTATCCGAAAGTTGCTGACGATAACTGACCATTATAAACGTGTTTTTTCAGTCGACAAATGCCACACTGCGGACGTCATAGATTTTACGCCCACATACACATTTACATGTTTTATTGGAGTATAGAGATCCGGCAGTTTAGTTTGGACACGCACGCACGTGACGTATTGTTTCATCTTCATGCGCCAACAGCCACTCATTTAATATTTTTCATTCTGGCCGTGTACACAATAAATATTATCCCTAACAACTTTCCACACGTGTGCATTGCAGTAGTGAACATTAACTCCTTTAACTTTGTAGGAAAGTAACTGCAATTCTCCATTGTATTCTAGATGAAAACACGGAAAAAAAAACATATTTTTTTAACGGTCATTTGACCGTTTCGTGTTAGTTGGTGATGATATGACGTGACTTATGATGATAATGTTATCGTTCAAAAGATTGCTGGTGGAAAACGAGTAGATGTATCGAAAAATAATCACAATCGAGTTCCAATATTTTTACGAAATGTTGAAGTTAAAACAAAAGTATCCACTCCAGAAGTCATATTTTCGTTTGATCCATTATTTTTCAGGAGTTATAATATTATTGATATTCCCAGATACCTATTATTTCGTATTTAGAAAAAGTATCAACGTCGACAATAATAAAATGTTGAATAACAAATCCCCAAACATATAATAATAACAACAAATCTAATCAAAAAATTTCTTTTATTTCATAAATTCAGATACCAAGTGAAAGCCAATTAAGGATGGAAATTTTTTTTTCAATTTCTTTAAAATTTTGAAAATTTCCACTCATTGCCAAGTTTCATCATTATTTGATAGAACCTCCAAGCGTTTTCTCACGGATAATGATAATAAACAGAATTATTAGCCAACACCGATCCCAACAAGAAAAACAGATACGAATAAAACTTGTTTAATTCAAAAATATTCAAACAACTGCTCAGTCTTCATCAATGACACTAAAACAATACAAAAACCAATTAAAATAATACATCATGAAGTTAGACTTCACATCAAAAACATCTGAACAAGAATTGACCTTAAAACCCCCATCACCAATTCCATTACTTCAATAAAACAAAACCACAATCAAATATCTCATCGTTCCAATAACTTCTACATGAAATATTCAATGAACAAACCAAACTCGAACCACTTCTTGAATGAAAAAAAATTCCCAAATATTCTCCATCATGATGAACAAAACAAAAAACCCCATTGTCAATATCCCAACCTCTCTGCCTTTCAATTCAACCGACTCACACAGAATGCCATGCGTTCGCGACTCTCCAAACTCATTTCTAGATAACAAAAATCAAAAAAACAAGGCAGATAAAGTCACGTGTTGAACAAACACCTGTAAAGTAAACACGGAAATGCGATGAATTTGATTATTGTCTCATATTCAAACCCTTGAACTATCATTCAGTAAAATGTACTTGCTCTCTCATCTTACTTGCATGACTGTCCCTTTACAGTGTACTGTGATTGAGGTCAAATGGTTGAGGCCTTGACACGATTCGCTACGTGTCTAGGCCCTCTATCGTCTGTCCGTCAGTTCATCTAAGACTTCACGTTATTTTACATGTGAATGAACAACGATGATGAAGTTACTACAAAAAAATCCGTTGAGAGAACTCTCGGAATCCATACCAAACTCTCTTTTGGACAATCGAGTTATTTTTAGCACACGCCACATGCAGATAGCGAAATGACACAAGTTGATTATGATTATTGATTATGCAGTTTTGTGAATGATATGTGAAAATAATATTTTTTCATATAGACTGAATATAAACACCCGTGACATATCGATGACGTCTGTGACGTCTGTGGACGTCTGTAGATGTCTGTACAAGGATTGTAACCAATGTGAGAGAGTTGGGAAGAGTCTGGACCTTTGAAAGACGACAAAGAAACAACTGGTGTTTGTTGGCACGATGCGCGCGCCGTTATCCACGTGGCGGGCATTAACGCAACTTTTTGATTAGGTAATATCAGGAAATATATATATGCATAAGCGTTGATATATATTATGTGTATTTGAAGGAAACACAGCGTTTGATGTGAATATTCAAACTGTGAATCATCAATCATGTGTATTTAATTGGAGCAATTGGATCATGCAATTTTGAATTGGCATAAGAGGAGTAATTGTTGAGATTTTTATGTGTAGGCTGATGGTATAGATAATTTTTTATTGAATTTAAATGAGGATATTATGGATATAAAGGGAATATTGTTTTTGTAATTTCAAGAGGAATAAATTAAATGTTTGTGGTCAGTTTTTCTGTTTTAGGATGATTCTTGGGTGTGAGTACCTGGAATTAAATCGATTTAACAATGATTTGCAGAGATTAATCCAATGTGGAAGTTGTAGTTCATCATTAATGTAGTTGGAAGTATAAATTGAAAGTTGCACTACAAATATTCTAGGATCTTTTTTGTCGTATGATGTTTTATTTTAATATTTGAAATAGTTATCTTGGAAAATATTTGATTAGGAGTTTAGATTTTTCTGTTTGATATGTTGATAAAAACAACAGTGTGAAGTAGACTTTTTTGAAAATGTAATGAACGATGGAAATTATTTTTTCCTTTTATTAATTTGATTTTTGATTATGAGGTCAATATTTTTGTTTGCATTTTTTTTTTGTGAGAATTGATAATTTAAGAAGTCATGGATATCTTCATGTTCGATATCTTTAATTTGTCATTAACTCAAAGCTAAAACAATGGAAATTTGAATATATTCCAATTGAATTCCCTCATTATAGTAAAAGTTGGTATTAGATCATGCCGGAAGCGACAAACCGTACTGGAAATACCCGTGATAATATTCTATTTTCATAAATTGTACTTAAAATATCGCATTGACAATGCGAATTTTCAAATTTCAGCAAAATATCAACCATTATCACCATTAAAGAAGAGATCCTCTGAACAGAATGATAAAAAAAAGTTCGACAAAATTATGTAACTGTTATGAATGGAAAGAAGAGGAAAAAACGGAAACAATTCATAGAAAAAAAAAACAAATAATATGACACAACTATGCGTTAATTTGAATGCGATAAAAGTTAGAATGAGGTAATCCATTTAATTTTATCCTGTATAAACATGAATGGATGATGGCATTGAACGCTGTCAAAACCCCATCCAAAATTCCATCAAAGATCCACATACATAATCATGTATCAATTAAATCAATGATTTAATTATCTGTCATATGGATTAATTTCAATATAATGCCAACGAAAATTCCATGTCACAATCATTGAAACTCAAAAAGGAAAAGATATTTCCAAATAAAAAATAATTGTTGACGATTGTCATTTACGTACAGAATTCACCGCGTGTGCTGAGTGAAAATAAACGTGTGGCCTTTTCATTACACAGAGTGAACGAAACAAAGCTGGAATGCCGTCTGGCTGGTATGCAAGCGAAAGAGAATGGGAGGAAGAGTCTTCTTGCTGCAGACTATCTGCTAAAAAAAAGTCGTTTTCTCTGTGTGGTTCAAGTGTATTCGTATATTTGTGTATATATATTTTCAACGAAGAAAAATTCTTCTACATTCTTCCATTGGATATTTTTATATTCGTATATTTTTCAAGTACCTAATTCACTTTTGTATATATAAAAAGTCACACTATATTAACGCCACAATATTCTCAAGTAACACGGAACAAAGAAATTCATTTATGCGACATTGAACAACTTGAAAACTGGGGAAATTCCAAATCATATTTCTCGTTCTTTCTCGAATACCTGACATGACGATCGAACAAACGTCAAACCACTTGTCTCTACATATGTAGAACATATATATATATATATACATTCATACCAACACATTAAAACGACTGTCACGCAGACCACGCGTCAGTGTCGTGTATGTACACATTTAAAACACACATATTTGCTTCAATAAAATATTTCTTGTGTTTTGTCAAATTTTTCTTTTTCCAAAAAACAGGTGTCACTTATGAAGAAATAAAATAATTATAATGATTATTTATTAATTATAATTATTCAAATGTCATATTTGAAAAATAAAAAAAAAACTCACGGGCTTGAAAAATGCTCGCTTGAGGTCATGGAGATTATGCCTCGGCTTGTTCTGCTCGTAAACACTCATTCATTCAGCTAAACAATTAACAGGTAGTGAAAAAAAAATATAATCAAATCTAAAACCACTTTTTTTCTGTCAATTTATTGGTGTCCTTTAAAACTCTATTCATTTTATAAAGTAACGTCACACAATTGTTTATTATCCGACTCGCGCATGCCGGAAGAGTGCACGTGTTTCCGTTTAAAAATCCGCCGTTACAAATATTTTTATAATTTTTATTTAATAGTTCTTAAGTTATTTATAAACTTGTTAACATACAATTAATATAATAAAAATATTTGGTCTGTATAATTGTTAATATTGTCCCGGCGTCTTGACAGAACGCAACTCGTGGATGAACTGTCGTCAAATCAGCTGTGGGCCGCTCTTTTACATCGATACTTATAAAGTTAGTACGCGACAGATAAAGACAGATTGTGAGAGCATGAGAGAGAAGAAATAGTCACACGTTATCCCCACTCGTGACGACACTCGTGTAATCTCGCGTGAATAAGTTCCTCGAAGGCAAGTACGAATGATTCATCGTTGGTGTACGATAGAGACGATCTTTTTTTTTCTTTTTGTTTTTTAATAGAGACGGAAAGGATGAGATGAGACCGTAAGTGAGTAAAAGAGAATGAGAACGGATAGAGAATAATATATAGATGTTCATTGAGAGCGGAACAGGACACAGGAAGCAGGTGTGTAGGTGTCGGTATGTTTTTAACATTGACAAATCGTTGTCACAATTCGTTCGCAATAACGTTATCAACGAATTGCATGACACATTATCTTGAATCAATTTTACATATCTTTTTTTTCTCGCATTTTTACTCTTATATTGAATTTTGAATTATTCATTGAATAAATTGAATTTTTTAACAGTGAATAAATATATAAACAATATATTAAATGTGAATGATGGGAGTTGTTGATTAATGTGAATTGTTGGTGAAAGTTAAGGTAAATAAATAAAGTAAAAAATCTATTTACATTGAGGTTTAAAGAGTTATTTGATGAATTAACATCGAGTTTCATGACTCACATATCTCATACGGAGACACTTGACGAGATTCCCCTCTTCACCATCAAGTTCATGGCACCGCTATTATTTCCCGGAAAACTCCGTCGAGTCATTCAGAAATATTATTATGGCCATTTATGTATATTTATATCTGTGTATATGTGGTTGCACATAATAAACTTGATTCACAACAACTTATATTTACTTTCCGTGACGTAATTATTATCATTTATGTAATAGTAATCGTGAATACAATCATTTTCAGCGTGTGAAAATGTACGTGGATTTTTATTGATTAGAATTTCCCAAAATAGATAAATTTTATGATTTATTTATTTTTAGACGATAAAGTTTATAGTTCGAGTCTCTTTTCCACATTCTTTTATCAATCTTTTAAATGAATTATTTATGAAGTGGAATAGAATTTGTCTTTTACCTCAATCAAATCCTGCGATGTTGTTTGATTACTAAATTGATTGAAATAAAATGACACAAAATAAATTTGTGATAGTAGAGATTTAAACTTATCGCTCTCTTGAGTCTATCTATTTTTATTAAAGATATTTTTCGATTAAAAATTTTCCTTAATTAGCATTCTATTTTTCCACAAGATTTATCGCATGGATAAATGGAATGCACTAGTGGATTTATCTATGTCTGTATATTGATTACAAAAATAAATGAACACGCACTCAAGGGTTCAAGAGGTTTCTAAATATTATTCAAATGCTCGAGGATTCCAATCGACTTGATAAATTGTAATTAAACGTCATCAAACACTCATATTTATATAGATACCTTCAGATATTTATAATTTAAAAGGCAATTGATCTACTTCATGATCCAAAAAATATTTCTGTTACATAATAAACGTAAGGGATATTATTGGCATGAAATATCCATCACTTATATTATTTGTCAATTCACATGGATGAGTCATGTGAATTTAATATTGAAATATTTTGATATTTTTTTTTGTTCTTCAGATCCCGCCACTGCCATCATTCACGTATGAAGATGATTAGGGCATGAGAGAGTGGGGAGTAAGACAAGTTTGTGATTCAGCGCAAAAGATCTCGAGCCGTTAGTCCCGAGACACTGTGGAATATTCACACCGCAGAGGAGAGGTAAAAATGTTATGTTTGAGTTTGTTGAATAAAATAGACGACGTGGAATGAGTTTATATTGGAAGAAGGTATCACGAGTGATTCACCGTGGAATCGTTTCAGACGTACCCTATATTGTGCACGCAACTACAACACACAAGTCGTCAATCTTCTTTCCTCTTTCAGCGCCTCAGCTTTCTAATTCACATTGAAAGTGTACAAGTGCGGTCATGCAATTATGCAGGTAAAAGTGTACGTAATAAAATGATACGTGATTTGATTGTTGAGAAGAATTTTTTTCTTCTTTACATTTATATGTTGTTGTTTGTTGCAAATATTTGTGGAAAAAAATATTATAAATAATTATTAATCGTTGAATCAGTTGGATTAATTGCAAATTAAAATTTGTGTTATATAATAAAGAACAGAAAAAATAAAGGAAATGTGTGCAGGAAATGAAAGCGCGTCCTTGTACTTCCTGTGTGTTATTTTCATGATGAATCACTTTCATTCAAACATACATTCTCTCACTATTGATATCGTAACCATTCCGCGAATGAATAATTATGATTCGTGATAATAAAGAGATTGATGAAAAAAAAATAAAAACGAGGTGTATAGAAGATAATTTATGGATATATATATTGAGATAATAAATTGGATATGAATATCAATATTTTTCAAATTATATGGGAATGGTTGAGTGACTCATGGAGGAATTTCGGTGACGAATCTCAGAGGGGAAATTCTTTCGATACTTGTTGCATTCTCGCTGGTTGTTCTCTTCCTTCTTCACTCATCATATAGAAATTCCTCAACATCCGACCAAAGCGCTCTCATTCTTTTCTTCATCGGTAACACTTCCATATAACCAACACGACGGTTATAAAGTATGTGTTGGTTTCAAGGTTTATCACAACAGCTTGTAAGATATCTATGTATTTTTATATTTCAAATGAGAGTCCACAATTTCTTCGATAAAAATAGTCGAAACTATTTTCCATGTTTACCAGTCAATACGTCACATGATTATGATTACTCATCGATTTTATATTGGTGGTATAGAAATGAATTTTTAATTGACGTAGTTAATTCTTCTGAGCTCATCAATTATTTCAGTATATTTCGGTATTTTCAAAATTCGTTGAATAGATAATGAGATCACATGGTATGATTCATAGTGGAAAAATTGACACGCGATGATAACAAACTAAGAAATTGGTAAACATCAATTTCATTTAATTTGCAAGTGGCGACTATTAAAGATTGAAATAATTGATTGTAATATTAAATTTGCATTGTGAATTTCCTGGAATTTAATTGAGTAAATTGTTTTCTCATTGAGCCACAAGTTTTCAAGAATCAAATTTGTTTTTCATAATTAATTCGCAAAGTGATTTGTTGTCCGAATTGATATATTTTGATTTCATATGTGTAAATATTTTGAAATTACAAAACTGATTGATAACAGTTGGTAGTAGTCGTGGGTTATGTCGCGTGGACTTACATGACACGACTGTCTTATGTTTTATCCTTATAAACAGTAGTTGAAAAAAAAAACTCCGGGAAATTCCTGATCGTTATACGATAATTGTTTATTCGAAAAAGAAAAGGAAATTAATAATGAATATTTGATAGTGAATGGCGTTCGATTATGTTTATGGGACAAGGCGGCTTATCTGGTTATTAAGATTCCAACGGCTCGACCTCGACACACACAAAACGAGAGAATAGCGCGTGCGACACACACAATATCAGTTTATATGCGTCGGCGGTAAGTCTTTGATCTACTTAGTAGGACACGCGCGCGCTTTTGTCCATTATCATCATCGACCATCAACATATCAACATAAAACCATTGCATTTTTTTTTGCTATCGTTTTATACACAATTAAATTATACTTTGCAATTCACATAATATATAAATTTGAAATCTCTGCAAACGGAATATTAAAATTCTGAATAGCAGTTAACTTATTCGGGCATTGTCTGTACTACTTTGGAACATTGTTGCAAAAGAGGTCAAAGGAACGAAAAATATTTTCATATCAAAATTAATTAGTAAATGCAAAACTATTGAGAAAGAAACACAGAGATTTTATCTGAGGATAAAAATTACGGTAGAATAATATCAATGGAGAAACATTCGTTTACAAATACTTCGCAACTTCCTAATCTTCATCTATTTTTGACTTTCTTTCCACCACGTACTGACGGTGAACGAACACAACAACATTAAACATAGAAATAAAAATTTTGTTTTATCATATTTGGAACTAATAAATTCATACTCGTCGACATGTTATTGCTGTATCATTCTTACACAACATTATTATCAATCTTTAATAATTTGCGGAATGTATTTTGTATTTCTTTATACATATATATAAGCGTTGGTCGTTTGTTTGATAATATTACGCAAGACACGACGACCAGGGACACACTATGTATATTGACTGTTGCGCAAGTCTGAGCTTTCTCGCTGCTTTGATGATTCTTATTTAATTTCGTTCCTGGTAGGACCATAAAAATATCGTATTTAATGATTAATTATAATATTTGAAAGAGGATGTTGATTTTTACGATGCCAGAACGAAATGTCGGGGATCAAATAAACAAAAATAACCTACCAAAAATATTTTGAATTTTCATTGCATTAAAAACCATATTAAACTACAATTAATGATGATAATGACGATAAATTATTACAATATGATATGGGAAAATTAATTTTGTATCTTCTCTATAACTTTTGGAATCCGGGAGGATTATAATCAAGGAGATACTTCCGGTCTTGTATGATCCAATTACGACGATGGTGAAAAAAAAAGAAATGAGCAAGGGGGTCATAAACAGGCCGCGTGCATGGCTCGTGCGACAATTACTTGGGCGCCCTGAGCCCCAATGAGAGATGTCTGTCCCCTCTCAACTCTTGTTATCGTGTTATTATGACGACGTGTATTAAAGACATCCGGTCTCGCGCCTCCTTTTTATTGCATTACATTGTATAACTATCACCAATTTTTTTCTCTACTCAAACACACAGCGACAATATTTTATACCTAATTGTTTTTATAAATTGTATGTTTGTTAATTTTCTCTTGTTGAATAAGAGGTCATTAAATATAAGCAGGTATGAAAGAATCAAACGATGTCGAAGAAAAATTGTGTTTGTGTAAAGAAAATTTTTTAATCACACTTGACTAAGACAAGCATAGATTTATTATATTTTTTTTTTAATATTTTATGATTGAAGTCAATAAAAAGTCGATTGATATATTACATAAATGTGTAAATTTTTAATTAATTTGAGAATTATAACGATGTATAAATGAAAACAGAATGTCAAATGTGATTGGATAATATTTAAAAAAAATGTTGGTATTATAATGGCTGGAATTTTTTTGTCCAGTAATGAAATTCAAAAAGGAAAATTCAATGTGGCAAACGTAAGGTCTCGTGAAAATATTTATATACGGAATTTACAGCGCGCAACGAGTGTAGCGCGTTGGAAGACTATTTATAAAAATCCAAACCTAGATTTTGAGTGCAGAGGATGCGATAACTGCATAGCAATACGGAAAGCCTCTAAATTAATTTATACATCCTATTAAAAACAGCAGTCGATGAAGAATGTCAATGAAATAATTGATTATAATAACATTTTGAATTCCAGTGTTGATATTAAATTTTTATTGAAATATTATTAGTTGAAAATATGAAAAAAGATGAGTAGATGAATTTTTTGTGGCATTAAGAAATAGACATTAATGATCTTTTTGTGTATAGAAAAGTATTTGAAGAGATTAAAACTGAATAGTAACTGTAATTTTACAATTGGTAAAATCATGATGACAGTTCAGTTTGGAGGATTTTTGTTATATTTTTATTTAGAAGATTAATTTCTGTTTATGTTTCATTTCTTAATAACACTTTTAAAGTTAGTTTGTGGAGGAACTTTTGTACTAGAAAGCAGATAAAAATAATAATTGTGATGGTATGAAGTCGAATGTGTCAAGATGGAGTAGAATTCTTGAAGAAAAAAAAGTTTAGATAATTATTTATGCAAAATGTATTTTTTCATTGAACCATGATGTTCTTGAAACTGATGAATTTTATATAAATTTAAAGTTGAAAAAAAATAATTGTAAAATTAAATCATTTGTCATGCTCAGCATTTTTTTTTCTCGGATACAAATTCGAGTTCTTATTTATCTCTTGTACCAAAAACAAATATTCGTGGAAGTGTCTATTCTCTGAAAATCTAAATGGGTTTACCCTCTTAACCCATTTCAAACCCACTCAGTGAGTTACACAACAGCTGAAATAGGAAAAAAATAAATAATTCAAACGATAATTCGCGGAAAATTCAAGTAGATATATTTGTATTGCCCTTTAATTTTGTCTTTACTTTCAACGAATTCAATTGGCATAAATTTAAGTTTCCAACTTTCAACAGCTAAACCTGGCGGTCAGCCAAGAGTTGCGAGAAAGGACAATCGTGAGATCAAGAAGAGGGCAAAATAAAAATAAGTAACAACAGTGAAAAGCTACTTGGAGATAATGAATTGCACGACATCCTTTTATATCACTGGCGTTTTCACAGTCTGTAAAGGGGTTCAAGGTCTTTTATCGAAAAACCCCCAAATGATATCACGGAGAAGACTCGAAGACCTTGAATGTCCTTTTTAAGAAATTCTCTCTTATCCCATGTTCACTTTTATCCATTCCACACACTCGAAAATTTAATCTTGGACAATGAAGACTCTGCTTTAATATAAAATTATCCTCACCTTTGTATGAAGACCAGAGAAAAAATTACGCCGTGGCGTTGGATTATAGGACGACATGATGACTTTATTCACGACCATTGTTACTCAAAAATATTTTTTTTTCAAGTGTTTTCACAGTGATTTTTCAAGTGAAAACAAATGTTTATCATAAATATCATCACCGACTTTTAGTCATAAATTTTTGTTGCTTTCAATTATCCGTACAATTAATAATCACATTAAATCGACACAAATTAAAATCACCAAAATCATATACAAATGTATAGAATAATTATCTCAATGGATGTCAATGTATAATCAATAAAAACAATGCATGACAATTTTCAAACACTGGAGCTCACAAAAAATAAAATATCACGAGATGAATCGCGGTTGCGAACTGACTGAACGTTCGCGCACTCAAACATGCATATATACACTATTCCCTGTCTTGTCTGATGGCCAATCAGCAAACAGCATAAGGCTGCGCATTAGTCAACTACGCATAGCTGTTTCCCCGCCACCTTTGAACATTGGCGTTTATTTAGATGAGTAGAATACCACAGAAAAAGTAGGGATAGATGATCAATTATTGGTAGGGAAGAATTGATTCAAAGAGTTATTCATCTAAACGACTAATCAGACATCAAATCAATGCACATTTAACATTATGTAGATGAATACGCATATTTTAAATAAATAAATTGAATACAGATATGCGAGACAAATTGCAATTAATGGAACGCTCCTTCATCATTATATGTCTCGTAATAATTTTCCATATCCTCCTCCTGATAATCTTCTAAATATGCATCAGGTTCGAAGTCCACAGCGCCTTCGGGAAAGAACTTTTGAATAATATCAACAACTCCAATCAATTTTTCTTCAATAAATATCGGATTGCTTCCAGCGAATGTGTAGAAAATATTGTCATTTAATTTTCGGAATATTATCAAAATTATTTCTAGACCTGTTTGACGTTTTATTTTGTTAAAATAGATTTCAGGACTGGATGCAAGTCTTCTTGCTCTTGGATCATCAAATTCAAATACACCAAAATATTCTATTGCTGCTCTATGTAAATTATAATATTCTACAAGTGCAGTTAGCTTTGAAATATCAAATTTAATGGCAATCATTGGCAGTGGCTTTATTGGTTCTTGATACGGATGGGCTTTGTCCATATATGAGGGGAAAAGTGTCTTGAACACATGGACTTTATTTCGAGCGTTGGTAGGAAACCAGACTACAGGATATTCTGTCATTTCTTCACTATCTTCTTCTTCTTCAGAATCATCAACAAATGATTTGTAACGTTCCATGAAACTCTGATGTGTTATGTCTTGGTTCGACTTTTTTGGAACCTCTTCAAGTATGAATTTGAGGAAATTTTCAACGTCATTCAATGCACGTGTTGGACATTTTTTACCTCCTCCATGAGTTACATGAGGATAAGGTACAGGCCAACTTGAAGGTGGTATACGACCTTTCAATCTCATTACAAGGCATTGACCATCAGTTAAACAATCAATTAAATCATCAGTTAGGGTAACGTCACTTTCTTTGAACATATTTAGGATCATATTCTCATCTAGTTGGACTTTATTTTGTTCAATTATATCAAAGCGATTGGGTAAAATTTTAGAGACTAATTCTAAATATGGTGGACTCATCTCTTTGTCTATAACATGTCCATTATCATCATCGAAAGCCCAGGGAAACATCATCAATGCATTCTCTTCACATAGTTCAATCATCATCTGTTCCATAAATCCTTCGTATGCTGATTTTTCTGCTGCTTCTTTTTTGGTTCTTTCTTCCAATTCATGTGTTGCTCTCAATGTTTCTACCTTCATGAAATGCTCTTCTTCATCTGGAGTTCGTTGCTCAATTGACAGCTGATAATCTGGTGGATCGTTATTCTGAACCCTTTTGATTTCTTTTATTAGGGCTTTTTTAAAATTTGGACAGTGAGCACCAAAAAAGAGATTGACAAATTTTCCATCTTGAATAAACATCCAAACGGGTTCACTTCTACCACGAAATCTCTTAAGTGCAGTTATCTCATCATTGCGTGCTAATACACAAGTCAATAAATCACCACCCAATTCCATTTTAATTTTTTTCAATGTTGATAACATCGCAGTACATGGTCCACTCCATTCACAATAAATGTCAACCAGTATCAAACCTTCTCTATGAACAATTTCATTCCACTCATCATCATTATTCACTTCTATTTGAAGTGTGACACTTGCCTTTTTTAATTTCGCCATTTCTTTACATGAATTGTTTGATTAATTCCCCTTTTTATATCTTTTTTTCATTTCAATCACTGACAACTTCAAGACAAGCAGAATAAAAATATGACAATGAAACGATGGGGACACACAAGACGTTGCAATTGACACTTGTCTGCAAGAGTTAAGAAAACATTGTTGGGTCTCATCGCGATTTTATCTGAAGTCAAATGACGATGAACATGATGAAGAAGATGATAATGACGATAGTGAAGGTGGTATGGTGGACATGATGATGATGAAGTACGTAATGTGCAGGATGAAATAACTTGACTGACTGCCCAGTAATTATCACGCTAGACGGGACGTCCCGAATTAGGGACGAGTCGTAAAGGCACTCATATCTATAATAAGAAGAGTAAAGCGACAAGGAGATGAAATGATCAGACATGAAGAGAAGACACAGAGTTATCATCGCTCTGGATCTGATGGCAGTGTTAACCCTTGGCATTTGCACTCTATCATCATCCGTATTTTCCATGTCATTTGCATTTCGACAATATGAAGTTTAAGATAACGAGAAATATTCTCTAGCACCAGTTGATGAAGTATTAAATCGAGCTGTATTTCTCTTTGCTTTGATAAACTTCCATAAAAAAAAATATTTCCTCAAAAGAATAATACGAACATATAAGAAGACAATGATAAATAGGTCATGAAATAGCAGCACAATTTTTTTTCTTATCCTTTTTCATCACCTTCTGCAATCGTATGGACTTTTTAACTTTCAGCACGCGCCTGCTGAGTCCAGCGAATTTCAAATCCAGGTCATACTTGCGCGCATCGATTTCATCCTCGGTTCATTCACGTTCAGTTTTATATATATAATAATATGCAAATGTATTTTAAAAAAATAAGCAAAAAAATAAAACACAGAAAAATAAAATAAAAATGAATAGAATAAATAAAAATACCTCATAATGCTGATGACACTTCCGGGTGGTATAAATATTACGTTATCATATGTTGTGCAGACATTATTGACATAGATGTTTATAAATTGCAAGTTATGAATTAGAACCAATAAAAAAAAAATGATTGAATGAATAAAAAATGAAAAATTTTAGCTGTCCATCATCAGAGAAGTTTACAATGTAAAGTGAGACGTAATAATTTTTTTTTTCTTTCAACATGTTCAAAGTGAAGTAAAATAATTTCCTGCCCGCGAGTAAATAGTCGAGTCTTTATGGATAATCGTCGGAAACATCAATTCTCGTTAAAGCGTAGGAGATGCATATACCTACGAGGTACCGCCTTCTTAAACTATAATCATTCTCTAGTTCTTGCTCGCTTGCGCGCTCCTCATCTTCTCTTTATTATCCTTTATTATGTGCTCTCAACAACAATCCTGTGCATGAGGCACACGAGAATTATTAACATGTGATACATGCTCGTTCTTAATATATATATAGATACGTAAACATTCTGTATATCTCATCGTCCCTGACACAGTCCAAACCCTTTCCAATCGACGCCGGCGTCTCCCTGTTTTTTTTTTTTAATTCCTTTTGTTTCTCCTTTTTTTTTTCATTTCTTTACTTATTTGTTCCTCTCACCTTCATTATGTATACTCTTGCCATTGGCGTTGGCGTTTAATAGTCGCGGAAATGCATTGGAAATTCCATGAGAATCATTTTATAGTGATCATGTGAATAGAGTAAAATTGTGTTAAAGTGTAGTATAATTATCAATAGAACTGGATTGATTGATAGATATATGCGACAGGGACGAATTTAATGAGCGTGAATCCGGAAGAGGCGAGGAGGGATTTTTTTTTTCACTTCTAGCATTATAATGAACATTGTGGTGGTCATTTATATTGAGAAAAATAATAGGAAGGTGCAAGTATACAATTGTTCCTTTGAGCACATATGCATTTAATGAATTCGATTCAAATTATCAGATTGAAACTATCATATTCATATGTTTATATAAATAGATAGTAATAAAATTATGGTGAATGAATTTAAAGCGAATGAATAATGCGGTCAAGGTAAAAAAATTCATTTAATTATGAACGCGACAGTGAGAATATGACAATAATAATGGAAAAAAAGAAAAAAAAAGAATGAAAAAAAGAGTGGAGATAAAAATAAAGAATGTTGGAACGATGATGGATCGTCCATTTTCATAAGGATTGGCTTCAACTCTTCAGTGTCAGCATATCTTTCTATGACTATGCAGTGAAACTAATAATATGCAATGTTCCGAGTGAAACTAAACATAAATCATTATTATAAATATGTACAATCTATATTTATGCATGTTTACCTACATCTATTATTTATATAGATATTCGATTAATCTTCACAAGAATGTAATAATTCATTTTAATTTACTATCACACAAGGATATATATACTTTTTCTTCTATTTTTATTTCTACTTTCACATACCTACTTCTTTAATATTTTATGAAGGAAATTAAATGCATTCATTAGGATGAGTTAAAGAATCATTTATACAATGGCACGTATATGTCACTCTCGTTTGCATTTCATTGAAATTGCTTGCAAACTCGTACATACATATATATATAACATATGCACACTCTCACCCTTTTCTCAATGGATTAATTCTCATTCTCATGAATTTAACAAGAAGAGTAAACGCTTGAGAATAAAACTTTTGTTTGTTCTACAATTGGAACACGTTCCTGGAGCCCAGAATTGACAACTGGCCTCGATTGCTCTATGAAACGATAATTTTACTACAATTGCAATTGATACAGTGTCAACATTGTAGTTAACAAATTATTACTGGACATATATAAAATATGATGAAATGAGTGAATAATAAAAGTATCATTAAATATTTTGCATAAATTGTTTCTTTTTTGTTTGAGGTCACTGAAGAAGATTGTTGGAATCTTCAGTATACGTCTTTGGAAGTGTCCAACATGTTAGAGTGGGTGCACTTATTAAATATAGTGAGGTAGATGTCTATTGTGCATCAGAACAGTAATAATTGCCTGGCTCCCTGGTGTAGCAATGTTTATCGCGCTACCACACACTTCAGAGTAAATCAGGATAAATAATCGTAACTCTAAAACTCGCATTCACGATACTGTGTTGGTGCGAAAGAAAAATATATTTTAATCCTTCAAAAGCGTAGGCTGAGCGCCGTTGGAAGCTCATTCACGAATGAAAATGTGGGTAGAAGGTGGTCCAAGATCAATTGGCTGCAGACGAGACGAAAAAGAAAGATGAGTAGATGAGAAAAAAGCAAAAGAAATAAGAGAAAGAAAATAAAAATAAACAAATAAATAAATTCATTATAAAATGAAAAATTGAGAAATATCTCACTGATGCACATTATTGTTAATTAACAATGTATTTGTCGGCTTCTCTGATGTAATATTCAGTGTATACATTTCCTCTGTACTCGCGACACCAAATTGAAATCGCAGGGCGACGAATTAATATCATCAAACATGCTCGTAAATCATTTCTGTCGCTTTTTATCACAGTTCATTGCGGTACGCATTGTTCCATTCCAACGTGTCTACACAACGATGATAATGCTTTGTCTATTTATAAATATCGCCTTGAGTAATATCAATTGGAAAAAAAATACTATCAATATATATATGTAGGTGTATTTAGGGAGAATGAAGGGCAGGAAACTTCTTTTATATTTTTAGATAATGAGTTTTCATTTAGATAGTTAAATTTACGGTTTATTCAGGATATTTAATTGTATTTTGTGAACAGTTATCGAAGAATTATCTTAAACATTCAATGAATATTATCGTAGTAAATTGTATTAGATAAACTTGTTTTAGATAGCAAATGGAGTATATGTAAACGTTTAATGTCAGCTATTGCATTTGCTGCAACTGAATGTATCGTGAGGTCAATAGAATCGCAATTTATTTATGTTTGTTGAATAATATTTCATTTTGAATTTTTAAAGTCAACTTTCTATCGATAACAATTTGTTTTATTTCCATTTCCACTATCACAATGTGGACATGGAGTTAATGTGGGTGAATACAGAATTAAATATCCTGTTGAATAATACGAAGAAAACTACAAAAGATGATGATGAGATAATTTTTATTGAATATTTAGAGATTCATTCCAATCATTGTTGCACTTTTTGATTTGATAATTCTTGAATATTATTATTCATCATGATCAGTTGTCAATTAAAAGTGTTTCTATGAGACAACTGAATAAATTATTTTCAATTTTTGATACTGATGAAGTGGACTGAAAGATCAATTGAAATTCTTGGAAACATCTTGCACTGCAAATAATTTCAAATGCTGCAATTATTTGTTACTACTGTTTGACTCGATTCGAATTGATGATGAAGATGATGACAACAATTTATATAACAACCATTGATGTTATTTAAACTTTAAATATTGCAACAACATTTATCAAATTTTAAATCGTTATGGGAAATTTCATTTGCTAGTGTTACACATTAAAATTCAATTCAGTACAATTGATGATAAAAAAATGTAATGAAGGAAGACAACAACCAAATTACATCTGAAGTTGTAATACAAAAGCACTCTGTACACACAGGTATGAACTGTGACGATGGGTATGTAATGAATTTCAAGGTCTCACACATCTGTCATCAACTCATCAGGAAATGGATCTTGAATTGTACGATGGATGAGAACGTGTTGCCAACAATGAAAATATTTTGTATTCGGGCCAAGATGAATAAATGATTACTATGATTGTACATATAAGCAGGAAAAGCATCTGGAAACATTGAACGTATATTCATTTTAAAATATTATATTAGTATATATAGATGACGTACATTTACGTATGGAAGAGAATTTTATTATGAGTTTATACGAATGGTGGCAGTGAAAGAGATATAAATTTGATGTGAGTGTTTTGTGTCGAGCAATAGAGTTGTGTTGAAGAAAAAAAAATTGAGGCTTGAAACTACGTCCTCGAAATAGCAGAGGCGTCGCGACGCACACCCCGCGTTTATTTTCATACTGTGTAGCTTCTCAAAATGGCGAACAACGTGAATCATGCAGGTCTTCGCTCGGTGTATATAGTTTGGCCTATATGAATATAATTTATATACGTGTGGGCAAAGTCTATGTCATGAACTACATTTTCGCGATTCCTGGGATATCCAAAAGTTCGATCGATTGTGATAAACGAAAAAAATGTAACATATTTACAAGAGTAATTAATTAATTGGTAGACTTATTCATGGATTGAAGTTTTAATTGATTAATGAGTCTGTATTTAAATAGAGCGAAAAGAAAATACGGGAAAAAAATGAAGAAGCCAATGAGAAAGTACTTGAGAGCCTGATGGCGCGACGCGTCGACGCCTTTTCCTCTTCAATATGTTAAGGGAAACAAAAAACATTAAATAATGATAAAAAAAAAATTTATTTATATACATTTATAAAAGACATGAGTGAAGTTTGCACGCAAGTGCGTGATATTATTATCTTTGCCTTCCAATCGTTATTTTTATTTAATTTAAAATAATATTCTTTTTTTTTTCTCAATCAACACACGAGTTTGTGATCGTTATCGACAATCTCACCAATACTCAGCGCCACGAATTTTCACCTCGCAGATTTATTATACGCAATTGAAGATAATCCATTGATGGTGAAAAAAAGAAAGAAAAAAATAGGAAAAATAATAAATAATAAATAGCAAATGGAGGTTGATCGTGAGTGTACGATGAAAATAATTTGTCGATAGCTTCATATGTGAAATACAATATCATATTGGAGTGTCACAAAAAGCAAATATAACGAGTGACAATTTTGTCGTTGATTTACTGTCGATTTGTAAATATATATGTATATGTAAAGGTGATAATTCATCGATCTCGATGGTCGTGTGAAGGCCGAGATCGCGATACTCGTGTGCGCCAAAGTGTAGACCGGTTACCGACTGTGCAGAGAAGGAGAAAGATCACATCCGGTCGCCCACGCGTGTCCTCACACGCTTGAATATCAACTTCGAATTGTTCACTCGACACTCGTCGTCTCCATCAGCATCTTATCCACGAGCAACAAACTCATGTGGTTATAAAAAACACATCGCACATTTCCATTCATACTCGCGACCCATTTCATTTTCATTCAACTATGCGGCGCCTTTCATTTATAACAAACGATACTTTCACCCCTGTCTTATTCTCACCCACATATCAATTTAATTACAATACAATTATAATTGTTGATTGGTAAACAAATAAAAAGAAAGTTTAAGAAATTATTAGAAATAGAACGATTTATAAATACATATTGGTCTTTTTTATTCCTTTTTTTTTTTTTAAATTGCTTTCAAAGTGCTGGCTACAGACTAAAGCTGTCTCAACTCGTGTCCATTGCGCGAGATAAGACAACGCACAACTCGATATAATGTATATACATAATATATATTCTTGACATCTGCACACGCGGTTCTCCGGTTTCCAAACACTCCTCGAAGCATGTCGGATAACGAGTGCAAGTCGTGAGAGAAAATAAAAAAGATTTTAAACTACATGCCATTATGTATATACATGACTATTTCAACTTTCAATATTGTTCAATACTGATAAAATTTAATACTCTATCCGTTGTGATAATAACAAAGATTCTCAGAGTAACGTGTGGATACTTGATGAAAAAAAATAAAAATTGTAAGTGTTTGAGTTCGTTGAAAGAATAGGCAAATATTTGAGTTAGGAATAATAAATTTAGATAGTGAAGTAGGACTTAGTTGAAAGAGTAATAGAATTCACTGAGAGTATATGAAAACAAAATTTATTAGACATTTAAGTAAATTTATATTTATAAAGTGGAAAAAATTCAATGGAAATTTGTTGGGAGAAGTTACTTTTTCTTTTGTTATGTTTTTGCAATGAGAATTGCTGAGAATTGTTGGTTGACAAATTATTTAGAGATTCTGAGATTTTTCGAAAATATACTGATCCAATTTTGGAGTGGGAGGTGACTGATTTGAGATGTAGTCAAACTTTGATATGGTTTTGTATCATGATTTCTTGAAAGTAATTTTTTTATTTTTTTGTTGACTATTGTGAATCATTCTATTGCACGAAATTGTTCGTGACAGCTGTCGCTATCATTGAACGCAGCTTTTTGCTGAATATCCAATTCTTGAAGCTTATTGACTCAGACTAGCGGAAATGGAACCTAATTCAATTAGTCATCGTTTCCCTAGAAATTTAAAATCCATGAAAACATTACAATTGATGAGATTATAATTTTGTAATGAGTTTTCATAGATTCAAAAAATATCTAATGGATGATAACACAAATTTAAGTTTCATTATTTTAATGCATCACCTTAACATGAATAATTCATTACATCAGTTATAAAAGCACAACGTTCTGTTGAGTCAACTGTATTCCATATTGCATCCAAATTCAAAATATAATGTTATAAAAAAATACCCTTGTCATAATTTTTATTTGAAACATTATACAAAGACATTTTTTTTATATCATCATATTTTTCCACAAATTGTTGTAATTTTTATGATACTCCAAATTGCCATTTTTCCCATGATACTTTTGGGTGATAATAAAATCTTTGTGCCCTCAAAATGGACAAAGAAAAATAAAATGAAACATAACTATAATTGAAACCGTGTTCTTCGCTCCAATGTGGACAAAAAGGCGAGCAAATCGTTAAATTCAGACCATTTAGAAGAGGTGGAGGGACGAGAATACAAGAAAAAAGAATGGGAGAAGAAGAAGAAGAAGAAGAAGAGGAAGAAGAAGAAGAAGAAGTAGAACAACAAGAAGAAGTAAAGAAGAAGAACCAGAATAGCCCACGGGGCTCAATGACCTCGTCAGTCACGTAAGCCAAAGTCCAACACTACATGTCCCTTTCTCTTTATCTAAAATACTAAATAAAATCCTTAAAGAACACAAAAAAAAATCATATCACCATCGATTGTGTGCCTAAATGTCGAGTGTAAGATAAGAAATGATCATCAAATTCTAGTAAAATTGACCAAATTAAAACTGTGAACAACTCACCAATTGATCTCGATAATCCAAAGACGAAGACACGACTTCCGGTGCGGTAATGCTTCTTCGGAAGGGCTTACCTACCCTTGTGGTTGCTACACTCGTCCTCATTTTTAATATTTCAATCACTTCAAAATATTCCTACACTTAGTCATCAAAAATTAACTATGACCTGTGTCACATCATTTTCAAATAAACCAACATCATATTGTTTTTAATTATTTAAAACGATTTATATTAACTTAATTTCCGAGATATAACACACGCGGGATCGCGTCATGGCGTCAAGACCGGCACTGGAAGGAGCAGGAGTTGTGTCGGTATAAAGCTAAAGTCGAGAGGAGTACACATGGTATACTGTACGTAGAGAGTGCGTTCTCGTTGCCAGAGTATTTGAAAGCAGTAGTGAAGATCCTCTCGAGTCATTTGTGAATTGGAAAAGGTAAAAAAGAATAAAAATAAAATATAAAACTTAACGGTAAGAAACTAATCAAGTAAAGATACAAAATAATAAAACGACTCGTAAACGATATATAAATATTTCATCTTTATGTTAAATATAGATATAAAACTTCTAATAGCTCTGTACTTTCATAATGATCGAGCTTAGTTTTTTTTTTTCACCGTCTTGTTTTCTGTTGTTGCGTCCGTATAAAAGTGCAGGATTATTGGTGGCGAAACTTTATTCCGGTCTCGCACAACTGTGCGACGGTAAACTCATGTGCGGACTCCGCGATTTATAATTTACACTGACTCCAACTCTTTTCACTCACTCTTACTGCTCTTTTTTGTCATAACATGTTCATATACACACTCTCTAACTTGTCTTGGTTGTGGTCGAGTGACTTTTTACTCGCCATCATACACGTTGAACGAGTGTATACACATATTATATCCGCCCACGTGTATCAACTCAATTACGAAGTTATTGTTGATCGTAAAGGAAAATTTTAATGCAAAAAAAATCATATTTATAATCGAAAATTCATTTGCTTTGCGTATCATTAAAGTTAATTCATTGATTGTATGAAAATATTCTTCATTCAATATATTTTTATTATTATTTTCGTGTTTTTTTTTCAGTAGCTCAACACGACCTTGGCATGATGAAATTGTATATTCAATCGTTCATCAATCAACGATTTATAAATGCAACAATTCTTATAACGATCAGTGGAAACATGATTAAGACGAATCGTGATGAGGCGGTGAGCTATAAAAGGCGACCGGCGGCGAATATATACATATAAGCATAATATATAACACGAGATTGTAACATAGAATTATGTGTATCTTACGAGTTACAAAGCGCCGGCTTGACTCTCATTATTTTCATCTTGTTTCAAGTTATAATCTCGCAACCATGTATATATATTTTATTTCTTATTGCTCCTCTGCAAACAAACACACATACACCAAATGTATATTTGGCAGAGGTTTCATTACAGTATTTTATTTTTATTTTTTATTTTTATTTTAACTTTTGCTTTCCATTTCAACCAGAAACAATTTGAGAAATGAAAGAATGCGCATACACTGATACACAAAAAAAATTTGCATATGAAAATAGTATTTCAATGTTTTTTTTTCATCAACATAGGCAGAAATAGTGTGAAATACGCAGGTGGTGTTTGCAGGTGACCTAATGACGCGTAATTTATATCCTGAGAAAATGAGCACTCGTCAAAACAAAACACTTGGTCATCGTGAGAACGCAATGTCGCAGATTTATAAATCAGGCTTAGTAATTTTTATATTTTTTTTCATTATATTGAAGTGCATTGTATCTAAAATAAGAGTAGGTAATTTATATAGATACATTATAAGTAATTTCTTCACGTTTTATATGCGATTGCTATCGAGTTTCCTTGACGAACAGGTCAATTTGCAATTAGTGCAAACGATGGTGATATAGACAATGATTCCTGATGATATTATTGACGCAGGCGTGGCAAAATGCTCTTTGCTCTTCAGTTTATCCTATTGTATTTAAAATCTTTGGAAAGATTCCATAAAAAATCATATACTTATATCCCAATCACTCATCAATACTGAGGAGTAATTGATGGGTAAATGAAGCGGCAATCCTACACGTGCGCTACACTGTTATGAAATTATAAACATATACACGCAAGATACCGAGGTAATTTGTTGTGTATACTTCCGTGACTGTTTCAAATTATCGTAAATTACAGTGCTCGTCGAAAAGATGTCATTAATGAACAGTTCAAATATCGTTATCTCATTAAATGCATACAGTGTTGTGATTTGAAAATATAATGACAGACAATTTTTCGTTCACCTGATTCTACTGAATTCGATGATTATAAACAGAATGTGCTTTGTATTCTTTTTTTTTTTTTTTACTTTATCTGATCGTTCAATTCATGTGATAGCTCAACAAAGTAGGTTTATATGTATATTAGACCATCAGTAGCTTCAATGAAGGCCGTGTACTCATTTGAGTATTGAATTGCGGACATGGAATAAGCCTTGTGAACTGTATGCAATGAATGAATGATATGTATAGATACTTGTGCTGCAACAATATACTTGGAGACTTTGGACATCCACAGAGATATGTCCATGCTTAATATTCATGTGAGGACAAAAAAAATGTGTAATTTGTTGGGATATTCCATTGTGAACTTGCATTCAACTCTACACAGGTCGTTCAGGTTTTCTTTTTTTGATTCTTTGTGTTATTTCGTGTTTAAATACAAAAGATACGATTTTATATTCAACAGTTGGAACATTAAATCCTTGTTGGAATGGGAGAGACACATAATAATGGTGTAAAGATAACAATGCTTATCGTAAAAGCGGATGTACGTGGAAAATGGATAAATACATCGATAACATAACATAAACCATGTGTATGTTTTGGGTGGTTCAATGTGATACGTAAGTTATACTTGAATTATTACACATTTTTTCCCAATATTTGAAAAAGAAATTGTTAATTTTTTGATGGCAATTTTGCTCAAAGCAAGAATTGTTTTCATGTTCCGGATCTAGCGAATTTGTGGAAGTTGATGAGAAGGAAGTAGACGAATTTCATAAAATTATTGTAGTATGAAATGTTTGATGAACACTAGAAATGCATCTGACCGTGATCTTGTTTCACTACATGAATCTTCATCCTCATCTTCTTCATTGCCTTATAACTACATGTGTTCACTCCGGTGCACAATTTGTTTTTATATAAAGACGCCAACAGCTTTTCGCAACGGCGGCAGATCGTTCCATAGTGATAGTGAACGCAGAGCTGTTGGGCAATTTGCGCGAGTTCACCATCAACAGATTTGTGCATAGATGTATACACACATGTGATGCCGAAGGGGATGTCAAAGGTGCACATATGTACATATATGTCCCACATATAATACAACCGCATACTAACATACATATACATAGGTGCATTTCTATTCGCGTAACATTCATTACTTTTGCTTCGTCATGCGTTGATGTGTCCTCTATAATTCATTGGTTAAGGTCCAAGTAATTTCGATTTCTCAGGAGGATATGTACAAGGAAAATTGCAAAACATGTATTTATGATTGCTGAAACAAACATAAACCGCCACACAGGTTTTTTTTTTTCACACAACTATAGATAATTGTGAGCAAGACAGACGCATACACAATTCCCTCCATATTCTTACTACTGTCAAGCTCACCCACGTCCCAATCTATCCACTTCTCCGGATCATTAATCAGCATTGCAAACAGTTCCATAACTCCTCGTTATTTGCTCCTTTGTTCTTATTTCGTTGTTACTTTTAACCAGCTAACTTATGGCGTCCGACAGCTCACATCATTGGCACAAGGCACGTACGTAATTTTCGCTATAATAAGCTGAATACGAAATAAGTTTTTAATAAATTTGTTTAACATAGGAAATTATACATTTTCTTCGACTTTGATCAATGATTCTATTGGCGATTATACAAGAGAAGAAAGAAGAGGAATGCTACAAATGGAGAAGAAGAATAATGAGTCGAAAGACAATAGGAGTATTGAAGAGTTATTGGCAATTATCAAAACATGTATAACGATTTATTGAGGAGCTAATTCAAGCATTTTCAGAATTTTCACAAGATGCAGGTACCTACCCAGTTTCATTTTTGTTTTGTCTCTACTCACTATCATCAATAATACATATAATCGTAATATCCGTACAATTGTTTTGGGGCGCGCGACAATGGTAGAATATTTTTTTATTAATTCTAATTCTTTTCAGTTATTTGTTGCTGTTATTAATTGCATTTGTTCAATTATTTTCTTATTTTTCTTTTCTCATAATTTAACTTTTATAATCTACATATTATGAATACTCCACGTGGAGCTGTTCATTTTCGTTTCTTTTTTTAATGGGTACTTTTGATTGCCAGTCTTCAAATGCACACGTATATATGCATTCACACGTGTACATACACACAACTTATACACAAATACACTCGTATTACATCAATGTACAGACAGATGAAACATTCCAATCAACAAGACTCTTTGCAATGTTTGGTTTAGCATTAAGTTGGGGAGAACCTCATTTGTGGAACGGTCTATGGTGCGTCGTCACATCTATCACTATAATGACACGTGCGTGATCAATTTTTTTAAGTGACGAATTAATTCAGGTGAAACTATACCCGAATTTATGTTTATAGTGAAAGACATGATTTGGCTGTTCCAAGAATAGACACTCGAGCCCTTTATATCATTATAAATAATGAATTCGATGTCTATTCCATGATTGGATCAGTAAAATGCACAGAGATGTATAGGGTGATACAAAATCTATATAATCGAATCGGAATCGTGATACATAGATATATTAAACTGGCATTAGTACCTAGATATTCGTTCCATAAATGCTACAATAAAGTTAGTTTTATTTTAAATATAGTGGTAGCATAAGTCATAATCATTTATTTTGTTTCGTTCACATTTGATCACCGTCAGGAACGAGGGAATCTTTCCCCAAATTAGTTTATAATCAATACAATAGATTGGAGTGGAAATTAATATAAAGACTCTCGCTTTTCATTCGATACTGTATTGTAATATAAGAGAAGAAAGAGAAGAGAAAAAAGAGAAAAAGATCAGTCGTGAATGTGCTCAACGTCCGCGATTTCACATTTTGAAAAAAAAAAAAACTTGTATTATTTTCTCACAATGTAAGTATACTGATTCTTATTTACAACTGGATTTTCACAACATTACGGCCTCGGCCTCTATACAAGTGATTAAACTCGGAATTATTTACATGACAAAACACAAAAGATATTCATATAAGTATTCAGAAATGAAAGGAGTACTGGCAAGTCTATTAATGTACAGAAATTCGGAAATACGTCATTTGCTTCTTTTCTCTTGCAATTTATTATTGTAATATTTTTCTCGTCAATGAGCGGGGCAAGGGAGGGTTGTACAGCGTTTAACTTACCCGCTTGTGACGGACAATGGCAGTGCTTGTGTGAAACAAAAGAAAATTTCATTTTTATTTGTTTGTCATTTGTTGGGTGCAGAGAATATTTACATGAAGTTACTTCCCCGAGACTGTATAATCCATTGCCTTTTTCGCATGCATTTGTATTCATGCGCATGTACAATATATATTTTCTCTCGTATCATAATTGATACCTCGGTTTTTGTTACAATAATTTTTCATTTTTATCCTTTTTTCTTTTTTTCTCTTTTGATAATAATTAAACGTGATAATATTAAGGCCTCTTAGTTACTAACGACAGGTCATAATCACACTGTTATTTTAAAACCGACTGACTACAAGACATGTAGCTATTGTATTTTCGAGGAAGCAATATAACATCTCTTCTTCATTAAATTTTCCTCATAATTTCAATTCATTTATTCATTGGGCAAATATCGATACGTTGCCGATTATAAAGACCCGCAAAATCTTTCTCATTGGTGATAAATATATATAGATTCATCTAGTTGGGATTATTTGAAGGAACGATATAGATAAAGGTATGGGTTCTGAATGGCAAAGAGAAAAAAATACAAAAAAAATGATGCGTAGATATTGTTAATTTCATTTTTATGAGGAAATTATTTATTGTTTGGTGCATCTCTTGCTTTCGTCACTTTTGACAATAGAGGCATATTCACTATTGTAGATTAAACGCATTCTTTATCATATCGTATTCATTTTCGCATCTTCAACTTTCCATCTAAGTCATCATGTATAACACATATACACATCAGTTGGCCACTTGTCCAGCATTAATTACAAATTTCATAACGGGGCTTGAGTCGATAATCTAAGCAGTGTATTACACAATTTCGTTTCATTAATTGAATTAAAAAATGAGATCTGGTATGAAATGCGTCAATTTTGTTCCTTCTCCCATATATCTCGAAATGCCCAACTGAGCATTAGTCACAGTATACCATGACATATTTACAACAATTTTAATATACCCCTTTCAATATTCATTGTCTACTTTTAATAGAAAGTACAAAGCCACTCATCAAGTATTTTCATAAGGTGAGCATTTATATACTTCGTTCTGGGGGAAAAAAAAACGACAAAAAATCTTTTTTAAATTATTATAGGCAGCGATTCGCTGGCTAAATTGGCAGGACAGTCTAAAATAATTATCAATTTTTACTGGCTACGTAAGAAATATTTACAATTACAAACACGACACGCGTGTCAGTTTGTTGGGATTAAAGATCGTCACAATTTCTTCCCAGTTTCATCATCTTTTCTTTGACTTAACATAAAAATGTCTACCTGTTGGTAAATCATCACATTCATCACAAAGATGTTGAAATGATGAATGAGAAACAAATGCAAAAATCCCAAGAGCTTGTTCGTATACTCATTTCAAACTCTCACGAATAGTACTTTGAAAAAAAATAAAGAACATCGGAGAGTTTATCAATATAGACTAAAAAAAAAACAATACCGTCTGTGAGCCTAAGAATTATTTACATAGTGCAATGAATTATTTACAGATGAGATCGGATGGTAATGGTTTAATTGTGCTCGGCTAGCTTTCATATATTGAATTTGTTGGGCCAATACAAATATTAGTGTGAGTCGAGGTCGCACCCTTGAGATTTTAGTTTTGTTTCTTCCCTTCCACAACTGTCCATGCGTATGATTCACCACGTGCTTCACGCCATCATTTTTCTAATTGCTATTGCTCCCGAAGGCAAAGCAATGACAAATCCTAATATACTTGAATCCTATTCTCGACGTATGTAGATATCACATAATTTGATCCCTTACCTACGTCGAGTTCTTTTTTTATACGTAAAAAAGAGAACACATTACTATTACGTTATTTCAATGCCAGTGTGTCTTTCGTGTACAATATACATATGTAGATATATATATTTATATATATGTCAAATTTTTTCTTGCTTTTCTTTTTTGTTTGCGAAATTAAAGATACGGTGCGAGACCACTAATTCATAATTTAGGCCCTAAGATCTCGTGTATTATTAAATGAGCTTCACAAATGGAACATCTCTTAATCTAAAATCACACTCAGAATGTAATAATGCAAAAGAACATCATCATTAATTTCCAACATTGAAAATACAATGGATGCTCAGAAAAATCCTTATGATATATACGAATAAAATATATCATATCATTTACAAGAGTCCATGTGACAATATCTGTTCGCATTTTTCCCTACTCTTGTTTCATTCAATATCTCGGGATTGCACATTTCTAGACCTCAGGATTCCAGAAAGCACGTTCATATCCTGCACTTTGTTGTTTTCCTTCTCAACAATCAATCCATCATAATTTTTATTTATGCCACTTGTCTCTGAATTATTAAATAATAGTAATTTTATCGCCCACTTGATCTCAGTGAATTTGAGATCCTCATAATTGTGCATGCATGTATAATTTGCACGCCTATATATTTCATTCCTAATTATGTATATAGTAATTAAATAGCAATCATGGAAATAAATAAAATGATCATTCTCTAGATTGCATAATTTTCTTCCATCAATCAATTTCCCATCAGTTCGTTTGCCAGTTATAATTCTCAACGTACGCTCACGTTCGATTACTAACTAATATAAGCGATAAGCGAGGAATAACGGAAGAAAGTGTTAAGTGGTGAAGAAAAAAAAATTTCTAATATTAAAAACTGGCCATCCTCGCTTAATCTATGAGATGAGTCAAGAAGAAAAATTGTCTATTATCTGCACGTCGACGAATAAAATTAACTATCTCCTCACCCACAGTCTTGTGTACTCCTTGTCCTTTCGACATCGTATTATCCTTCAAAATATATACATACACATGGGCATTATCTATAAATCAGCTAGTACGAATTTCCAGGCTACAAGTGCTCGGCAGTCTATTGTCTCTCTTGGCTCATTATATCTCTTCATTCTTGGATATACTTTCGTGGACTTATTGCAGTATTTTCGTCCCTCTCGTACGTTACTGTCATACGCATTCTCGTCACTTTGTTCATCATGCTCTTGAGTATCCGCAACTGTTGTTCATGTAATTGACAACATGCTTTTACTCCCATTGATGAGGTGACGGTGGTAACTCTGAAGGGTGAGCCACTGTGGAGCTGAAATGTTTGAAAAATAACATTAGCGGATGAATTTTGTGTGTTAAAGTGCGTGGGAGCTAAGCGTCTTATATTCAGCCATTCATAGAAAAAAAAAAGTTATATTGAAGATTACACATATCAAAATCAGTGGGTGTAATGTAATATGTTCATGTACGAGTATCAACGACTAAAACTTATAAGAAATTATTCATATATATATATAGATATATACATATTTAGATACATCTGGGATAAAGACACTTTCATGGAATAGTTTTCATGCAGCTTTTCCTCAGAAAGGAACCATCCTGTCTCGAATAAGGATTTATCCATTAATTTTCCTGATTATTTTAGGTGAATGTTCCAAAAACCGACATGTATTTCCTACTCTGTCTGATATTGAATCATTTCAAAATTCACTCATCATTATAGGGGGCACCTGATTGTTTGGAACAATCACTGTATTTTATTCAATTTATTGAGTTGATAACTGCATGAATACCTCATGAACTATCTGGATATGATTCATAAATTTACATCGACAATTCGAACTGATCAGGTTCTGGATTATTTATCAAACTCTAAATTTCATATTTATCTGTACAGGATTTGACACTGAGACGAAGATAATTTGTCAGCAAAAAGTGTAAGCCGAAAGCGACGAGTGTGCTTAGGACTAGCACGGGGGTGACAGCTCTCCAGTTCATTTATTATCCCTCCCGATTTTACGTTCCAATTCCAACCCTCACGCATTTTTTTTCCGCTTTATATAATCCCACCAGCCTTACTCATACTCAATCGGTATTGTACGAGATGCGCGTGCTTCAATCGCTGCCAAATCCTTACGAACTATTACTTTTATTTACTCATATACTCCATATTTGCTTGATATGAATGAACTATCATGTAGACTGACATAAAATCGCGTGTCACCACCACGCGCCACTTAATCCTGCAGACATTTTGGACATGAGACAAACTCGTCGCGTTCGTATCACTCATGTCTATCTTCTCATGTACTTCGGTAATATCAATGCATTATTTTGATTCTCATTTATGTTATAATATAATGGACCGATTATCGGCTCGAATCGCCGCTGCAACGGACAAATATACAGGGATAAGTGTGTTAGTGAATACTCACAAGTGTGCATTTATACAAGAGAGAAAAAAATTGAATGAAAAAAAATAATTAAACTTCTATAAATAAGCAAGTATGACAGAATAATTAAACGACTCTAAAGATATGTTATGGAATTAAGAACAGTTATGTCACAAAGCCAATAAACACAATGGAATTGTAAATGAAGTGTGAGAAATGTGATCTAGGATTGGAGATATAAGGTAAAATAATAATATTAATGATAACCACAAAAATTAATGAATGAATATATGAACAAATAAATAAAAAGAAATGTGAATGAACAAAAATATTAGAATGAAATATTTGAAACGTAAGGTAAAGTTTAAGGTAAGTACCTCTGCGAGCGAGGTCGTGCCAACTATAGCTGATTTTCTCGGGTCATTCGTTTCGTTCAGGAGGAGACGTAAGTGGTAGTAGACGATAGTGGTAGTCGATAGCGGTAGCCGACAGCGGTAGATAGCTCATTTGGGTAGTAGTAATTGTGTACGTATACGCGGCGCACGTAGTTGCTGGCTTGGCGGTTGGCTTGCTCTAACTTGAAACGGGCAGTAAAGCAAGACGACAAAAATCGAGATCAGTTAAAAAATTATTTTGGGTTAAAGTTATACAGCATAAAAATCTTTTGTTTCTTCTCATTATGCCTTCTTGCGATATACCTATCTATAAATATTTCTAATCTCATCCCTAACTGAATTCTTATTAATTTCACCATAATTTATTCTTATTCTATCAAAATTATTTGAAAGGGTAAGAAATAAAAAGGTGAATGACAATTGAATGGTCTGTTCATATTATCCTAGGCCCTATATTATCTCTTTCTCTCAGCTTCTTATTTATTTTTCATCGACACATTACAGTATGAATAAAATAGATAAATTACCTTGCAAAACTCTTGAATGCCGCTGATTGCGGATTTATGCACAGAGGCACACGTGATGTATTTAGTTGTTCCGCAATGAATTTATGCATTTCCTCTATAGAATGAAAACATGAGAATAATTAACATTACTTTATCAATGTATGTTCAACAGAGTATTGAATAGATTGAAATGCAAATTGGTACAAACCTTTAACCTGCTGCACACTTGTGAGTTTACGTTCCCAAAGATCATCAAAAGGATGCGAAGTTGCAGGTTCAAAGTCTGAGGTATATTGTCTCATGCCGGCGCTTGTTGTGTAGCAACACGTACACATACAAGAGTGGTACCTAAGTCGCCCTTCATCAAGATAAGGGTGTGCCAATGCGTCAACGACAGTGATTCTTTTGTCCTAAGAATTATGAATATTATAAATTCAACGAGTTCCCTAAATGAATTATTCGTACTATCTAATATAATTCTTACAGGATCGAACACAAGCATTTGGCAGAGTAGATGAACAGCTTCATGAGTTGCCTGACTGCTCAGTGTATAAAGCGCAGTCAACGACGAGGGTTTAGGTGCTCGTCTCAACATATGAGTTCTTGCACCTTCGCATGCATATCTCATATCCTCTAGAGTAGGGGTACCCAACAGTTCTGTGATCAATTCCAACTGAAATCCATTGAATCATCAATAAATGTTCACTATTCGGACTCAAACATATGCAATGAATGAGATGTGTTTACCTGTTGGACAGGACTTTGAGCTTGAAAGAGAATCCGCCGACGTAAGAGCTCCCCAAAAATGCAACCGACGCTCCATACGTCAACTGCAGCTGTGTAGTGGCGTGCACCCATGAGAATTTCCGGCGCTCGATAGTACTGCGTCACAACCTCTTGTGTCATATGTTTGTTTTGATCAGGTTCCTCAACTCTTGCCAAACCAAAATCGCATATCTTCAATACACAGTTGCTGTTGACGAGAAGATTGCCTGGTTTAATGTCTCTGTGAAGGATTCTCGCAGAGTGTAGATATTTCAGACCTGCAAATATATTCATATAAAAATTACTACATAATCATAGACATGAATCGATTATCAATTAACTTCGCCTTTCTATCTGTCAGCGTGAATAATCGAGAGCTTAATGATTTGGAAAATTTATCTCGTCTCATTTCCACCATCTCTGCTTCGAAACTCGTTGTGAATGTGTAGCCTTTGTGATAAGGTCAAGCTAGATAACACAAAGTCTGCGTCGATTTTACTGTCGGTCACAGAAATTGTGAGCACCCGTATTGTATACACAGCATTCACAAACATGAAGGGAGAATACATGAGGGGTAGTGGTAGTGTGTGTTAATCCAATGCCTGTTCATTTTATCCCCCAGATTTTTTGCTTAATTTATGCTAGCATACACGTATAACACATGTAAAATTCACTACTCTGATTTAGTTTATCAAAATATCACTAATTTGATACATAAATTGCTGGGAGAGAAAAAATTCTGTATTTTTCGTTCTGATAGATAATAAAAATGAAATCTCATGTGTATATAAAATTAGACCCCGGTGTCTCTCTGAATGAGGTCGATGTGGATTGCAGTGTCTAACCCATTATGCGTGTATCCCACGGGTGCAGTGAGATAAATTGTCTCACTGGATTAATGTAACGGAGTGATTAATCGGCCGCGACGCACCGAATACTGATTACGAACAGGTAGGTAGATAGATAGATAGATAGATAGATAGATAGACGTCACTTCCTCGCATCCTTCCCACTGTTGCCTGTTTCTTCATCTTTGTTACTTCATCTCCGTGATTTGATGGATAGCATCCGTCGAGTTGATCCACAGAAATTCGATACGAAAATGCATTTCGCAAAATCTGTCATATTATCATCATTTGTTTCACCTTCATTCTCGAATAAATTATGAATTGAATCACCCGCGACTATTTTACATTTTATGCACATGATAACATCATTCATACTCCACCTTCGTTGAAATTAGTTTGTCGACATTGAACATATTTGATTTTAATTGTGTTCATTTTAATATCAGTGCATTATCACGCTCTAATTGTTCTTTTTTTACTACCATGACAGTTCTCGTGTAGCCAACGGAGATTGAATGACTACGTTCCCGAGAGTAAAGGAGAAAGCTTTATTTTCGGCACAGCCAATATCGGTCCATGTCGATGCACGCGACGTATTCTCGCGTCTCTTACGCCTGCCCTTTCTTCTATTCATCTCCTTTGTCCTCAATGTCCCCTGATATCGACCACATTAAACTCAGTTCACATCACCCCATAGGCACGATTACAATCCCGAAGCAACGCCGCATTCCCCCTCAATTTCATAGGAATCATTCATGTGAGAAAAAAATTGTGAATATATTATTCGTCAAAGATCTTTAACCATTTGATCAACTAGCACCTAATTCACAATGTTCCTAAGTTTCTCATGATTAATAATTGACATATCCTCTAACAGTTTCCACTTGTGAAGATAAGAATGAGAAGTTAGACGTCGATAAAGCCGTCAGTCTTCATCAATGATAGAAGTTGAACATGGCGCAGACCATATCACCAATACCCATGTGGTTGCCTGGTGTACAGTGTCTATTTCCTCCTTCTCTTCTCCACTCATTGCCCATGACATTTGTCTTTATCTAGTACTGTTCATGGCATTGATGTGACGCTCCTGGGATCGTATAGTTGTACTGTGCACTTGAATTGAACAAAGAACACGTGCATAATGTATTCGACACGAGGTAGAATCGTGCGAGTGTTGTAGTATTAAAAGTGCAACAACTATACACACTAAGCTTCTACGATCCTTCCTGGCCGCACTTTCCCCTGTTTCCGGTGTTGCGAGAGTAAGAGAGTGAGTATAAGAGGGCTGCGAGGGAACGGAGGGTTGACGTTGTGTGCCTCTCTGACACGCCTGTAACGGTGCTGATTCAAGAGAAGGGTCGACAGCCTTTTTCATACGGCGTGAATGTACTCTCCTTGTTTCCCTTTTTTTTTTCGGCATTCATGTAGTGAATTTATATCGTGAGTAAATTGCAATAAATTGAACTCTCTAGGTGCGTATGTCCATTCAATTTCATCGTTTAGATCATAATTCGTTTATTGTCAATCTGCGACTCGTCGATTGTGAATTGGTAAAAAAAAATTGAAAACGATAAACATCAAAATCTGTCGACGATATGAACGAATAATAGAGGGAAAACAAGAATGAATGGAGCGAATGTTCGAGTGTGAGTGGAATAGAGAGTGGAAAAGAGGAGTGAGATAGAAAAGGAGGCTTCTGCTGAGTGAAGCCGACCGGATGACGAGGTCCGGGGTCATGGATGGGCGGTTTCAGGACTGGTTTTGGCCCTCATGAAACAGCACACGTTCTTCTATCCATGTCTGGTCTACGATCAAACGTGTAGCAACCTAAACGCGCGACGAAAGCGCGCGCCGACGAATTCTCTCGATCCATCACGATCCTTTGACGCCTTCGTGGGCTTCTAGCCAGTCAAAAGCCAGGTTCAATGACCCATACGGCTCGTTTCTTTCTCTTTCGGGTTTTCTCTGTTTCTCATCATCGCGATAATGCTTGTTCCAGACGTGACGAAAAAGATTCTTTTCATTAAGCTCCCGATCGTTGACATCTCCTTGTGACAATAGAGACACTATAAGTATATACATGTATACCAACCCCTTAGAATTTGGTAGAGGAAGACCTTGATGTGATCGGGACTCAGATGCTGCGGACTGACAATTATTTTGTGGAGATCACTCTGCAGCAATTCTGTTATCACATATCTAGTGCGAAAAATTTTGTGTTAAGAAAAATAATTGAATTATAATAAAAACTTGTTTGCACATCAGTTCATCCATCAAACTTATTCATATTGTTCACACATACGGAAATGATTGTCAATGAAAAACATTCCATTCTCTGATCTTCATTGAATTGTAGTTTAACGTATTTGTGAGAGGATCAATATATTCATAATGAGATCGATTTGAAATATTGACTAAATATTGTGGTCGAGATACAAATAAATTTTTGTAATTTGGAAAAGATATTGAAAATCATTCCGCAAAATGTTGAAGATCCAAATAAAATTCATTGAATTCATCTTCATTTTCTATCCAATTATATAAAGATTATTTACACATCAATATTATCTGAATAAGGTCGATGATACTTCTTTCTCACATTCTATTGACATAAAATAACTTATACCAATATTGTAATCAGTCAATTTCTTGAGAATGTTGTTTATTCACGTTTATCTCTACTGAAAATAGTCTATACGAATAATATACCAACTATTTTCCAACCATATTTCAATCATACAATACTCATTGGATGGGTTGATAAGAGATCCGAGAAACCGTTGTGTTTTTTATTCATCTCTACGTCTCCTCAATAATTGTTGAAGGGGCCTAAGCAGTAAAAAAAAACTACGAATGGCTGTTTCACAAAGGTTCAATCGTACTAAACGAATTCTCGCGACCGAAACAACTTGCACCTACATGATCATGACGGAATGAGGTCGTGGTAGTTAGGAATGCGGGCTGTGAGAGAATGTAAAGTGTGGTCGGAGCGAGCATATGATGTATAAACGTAGAGAGTCAGTGGAACAATTTAGAGTTTCAATTCACATACACTGCTTTTCAAATGTTTTATAACCATTGAATTCATCATTCATCATTTTCTACAAGCTGGTTGTTGAAGACTGGTTGCAAGTAATGCTTACATTTTTCTTTTTTACTACACTTTTTCGGGGGTAGAAGTTGCTAAATTGTCGAGAAGAACAAGTAGAAGAAGACGAAGAAGGTCGAGAATCTGCAAGGCCAGTACAGGTTCGTTCGACCAGTCAACCGTGTTGAAACAACTCCTGTTTTCTCTCTCATCCTGATCATCATCTTGTACTCGTCTTCAGCTTGCCCTTGTCGTACCGTAGAATCTCGCTTGAATACCGAGGTATAGCCGTGGATCAAGGAAAGTGGATGAGGAAGAAGCTAGGGAAAAGTGAGTGCACAATCGGGCACGACCACGGTACACGCGTGTAAGTAAGACTCTCAAAGCTTTCACACGACGGGGCCACAGTTACACACACGCATACAGCTCAACAGTATATAGATATATATACGTAGGGCGAATCGATACTCGCGGTGGTTGTGCTGAGTACGACCAACGCAGCGAGGCACCTCCGCCACAATTCTCATTCTGGTAGATACATAATCGAGGATGAGAACGAGAGCTGCGAAGAAGTGAGAAGATAACCGTGAGATTTACACTTTTACAAACGCACTCATGCATACAATCAAGTCTTTTACTATTGATGGAATGTTAAAAAGGATACATCTCCTGGAAAAAGTCGAGATGCGGTGGTTGCAAGATATCAAGCGCTGATAAAACCTAAAAAATTAAAAGAATTTTTCTATACCACTCTTATATTTTTATGTTCATGATAAGATTTATAGATTTAATTATAAAATATTTGTTTACTCACATTCTCATGCTTGAAGAAACACAACATCTTCAATTCTCTGAAGACCCTTTTACTACTGACAAGACTTTGAAAGACATTTGGTAATTTTTTCAATGCTACTCTTCTACCATCTCTGGGATCAGTCACGGCCCTGTAATCACAAACAAACATATTATGAATATTACATGCTATGCTTACTCAATTCATTAATTAAATAGTCAATCATTAATTTACAATGGTGCATATTGACATTGTGATAGTAATGAAGATAATAGAATATGGAAATGGCATAGCCGTGTCCATGTTTTGAATGATATGCTGCAATTGTGGTGTTGCAATAATCAACAGATGTCATTTACATCCATTCAATTGAAACAAATTGAACACAATGTCAATACGTGTTAAAATTTTCACCGAAAAGCTCATGGAGAATTCATCAGTGGATTTCAATTAAGTATGTTATGCCACAGTTATAACTATTGCACTCATTGCTTCAGTGCAAGCCATCACGAAAATCGGTTGTAACGTTGGAAAGTCGTTACAATTGGACATATTGAACTATCAACAATTACGACCTAACTATTAACACAAAAATTCGTCAGATTTTTTATTCCCAGAAGATTGGATTTCATATAAAGTGTAACAAATATGATTGCAGAGCAATGTCTATCGAATTATCGTTTATTCATTACCCATCGCCCCTATGATGATGAAAAACGTGATCACACAAGGAAATGCAATATCCTGCGGGTCACTCGTGTGATTTTCTCTCAAGCGCATCTGCTAAATGTACGCATAAAATCACCTGGCACGCACACTTAGCACCTGCTCATTTAATGAGTATATTTTCGAACCACCGAATCGCACCACACTTTTACAATTTTTCTTTTATATTTTTTAACCCTCATCTCTCACTTCTCATTCGCTTCCCATTGGTGGCCGCGTGTTTGCTGTACCAAGTCGCGAGTCTTTTCACTGCAGAAGGCAAACGAAGGGAAGTATGTTAACACCACAAATTGACTTTTTTTTTCTATAAATGAGCAAAACTAAATAGAACAAAAAATATAAACATAACTCATATCCTATGAAATCAGTGCGTATAATTTCTTCAATTCTCCATAAATAAAATGAGAATCACACTGGATGAATAAAATAAAATATAATAGGAAATTCAACTCGAGTATTCATTTGGCCTGATGGAAACGCGCGAGTTGGACGATCCTGACAACAAAGGACGCGGCATTTGGTTGAAGAACCCGGCATGAGAAGAGAACCACAAGAGAGCAAGAGAGAGAGAAAGACCGGGGCGTGCGAGATCGGTTATCCAGATCCCAGGGCTGCGCTATCCGGTTTGGCAAGTGCCTTCTCTCTTAGCATTGGTGAGAGCTCAGGCGTGTAGGTGAATCATCCAGATACAGAGTGAGCAGTCCGGTTCGTTCAACAGGAATTGCGGTATATAGGAAATATATATCTAAACGCTTGGTATTCTTCAATACCTGTTATATATTTTGGTTTGGTCAATATATAATTCGAATATTTTCGTATTCTACCAAGTTGACTATGAAGTCAACACATCTTGGTAGAAACTCATCACCAAGAGTACATAAAAAAAGTGGCAATTGAGGACTTGAAAAGTTTCAGAGCAATGAACATATAATATGAGTTTCGTTGGAGCTATCTTGTTATATATCTTGAATTATTGACACCACTCCCGAGAGTTATCTCATGTTTCCAAGAATAGATAAAGTGTATACGTGGTTTCAACTTGAATGTAGATCCGGGTGCTTCAAATATATTTTACTGTTTAACCCTTGCAATCATCCTTGTCTTCTCATGCTTGTCATATGACTGAATTAAAGTTATTAATGAACAATAATTCTTGAGGAGTGACAAGATGAAGCATTCGAATAAGCCCCTTCAGAAAACTGAAGTTTTTATATCTAGTAAAATAAAAATATTCTAACATTCATATTCAAACCATAAGTTCTTTTCATATTGATCTACTATTACTTCATTATTGAATTTTTCGGAGAACAATCAGAATAATTGAAACATGACTTCAATTAATCTTCTAAAACTTGACTTGCTACTGATCTCAGGCATTTTAAAATGAAAATTGAACAATATTCCATCCATCATCATCTATCTTATGATGCACATACAAATATTATAATTCATATTATAATTATTGTCATTGCATGATTATTATTCTTATAATTAAAGGTCATACTAATTTTCCAGGTCTATCGAATCAATAATGATAATCTAAAAATAATATATGAATAAATGAAATGTAATATTTCCGGTTCAGGATAAAACTAAATGAGTGACATCAATTCATTTTGTAAAAATAAATTCACACATCAAAGAGATCATAATCACACTATGAATCACAATAACACTGCCAACATTTTCTTCTATATCACAACATAGCGCAGATAGTTATCATAGCTCCAATCAACATCAATCCACCATATGACTACTACAGCTGCACATCATCAACAGTTTCATATTTCAAACAATATAGAAATCCTGCTGCTAATGCAATGCTATCAAGCTCATATATTGATAATTATGCTCCAGAATTTCGGGAAGCTATCAGATATCTACATATGAACTTGAGTGTGTGTTTCAACTGGTAATAAAAATCGCACGCAACAGGTCGTTACTGGAAGTTGCCCTTGAAGTGCATTGGTGAACGCAGGTGCGTGCCAATAGTGTACTTGGCTCAATGAACGAACAAGTTACAAGTGAACCAAGTTCTCATTGCCTACCAATATATACATATGTACATATATGTTTAATTGAAACACCGCGCCCGCCCCGTTCATTAGGCTAACTGACTTCACCAACATCTCGCCTGATAATGAACGAGACTCGCGCGCGCAGTGGGCGATGAGAATCTCATTTATTTATTGGCGTCAATCATCTGATTAATCGCTCGTACAGGCCTCTTCATTTTATGTCAGCACGCCTGGTGCGCGCGAGCGTGCCTCCTTTCTCATCCCATACTAACATTGATGCTATTAAAAATAATTAAATCACTACATACCAGTGCATACAAACAGTTTATCGATCAATTAAAAATTCAAATGAAGAGAAAAACAGTAGATTATATTCTCTATATGTTAAATTCATTTTGTTCGCCATTTCGTATCTGACATCGATGACGTACATGTTCGGTTATCGTAATATAATTGACAAACAAAATGGATTTGTGCGGTGAATCAATTTCAGTAGCATTTGAACGTAATAATAATCAATGTCAAAACCATCCAATAGAATTGAATGCAAGGTTTGAAATTGATATGTTTCTATTTCTCATCAAGGACGAATCATTTCTATAAGTTTGATCGACATCAAATTTTCTCTTCTCTGTATTTTCATAAACATGTGATGTTGACAGCATTTATGGAGAACCATACCCAGCAGTCGATCCAATAATTTTCCTTTTGTGTATTATACAGATCAACCTACATAACAATTCACGCTTGTTTTTTTCCTCAATAAAAATTCATCGTCAAGTTATACAAGTTTTTTTCTAAAATTCCACCATCACCATAAAAACGATATTCAATCAACAAATATAACATCTCACTTGTCTACTTGAATTTCCAAATGCGATACAGCACTAGCTGAATAGTCACGTATATTTATTTGATAAATTTTCTTGTCTTCTTTATTTTTTTTATTGAATATATATATTCACCGTTATAGTCAGTGAACGATGATGGCGAATGGGGAGTCATTCATGGTGAATTCGTGAGAGCAGTATAGTCAAGGATAAAAGGAGACAGGGTGGATATCGATCCATTGCCTATATGTTAGGGATAGGCTACCTCTCCCCTTGCACGGTCTCATCCGCACCCTCCATCTCCCTTTATCTCTGCTTCACCTTCTCCCTGTCTGTGCCTTCATCGCCATTATTCAGTCCCCCTCATTTCCCACCCGCGTCACGCAACCCTCTTCGCTATAATACAAGCAAAAAAATAAGGAGGGTGCGTACAGAATATAATCGCAACGTAATATGTGAGCGTGCCAATTGCAAACATTGCAACGCTTTCACTCGTGATTATTCCAATAATATTTCATAGGAAAAATAATTTATAGATGAATATAAACGTGATTTTTTTTTCGAATCCCTTTTTTTTTCTGTTCGATTCATAGTTACTTATCAATTTTGCAACTACAAGGTATAATCCACCTGTTGCAAGTGTACATCAATCGAACAAAAATAAGAGAACGAAGTATTAATGGTGTATTTTTTTATTTCATTATTTCTGAGTGATTAAACAGTGATATATATATATGAATATACATCTGCATAATTCATCTTGTCTTTCTTGATTCTGGCGACATGAGTATCGATTGCTGTGAATGTAAATATGTATATACACAGAGTTAGCAAACGACTTTGCGTGCCTGTTTGATCATTAATTTTGTGAAATGAAAAACTTTTAGGTGAATTTACCAATAAGTCTAGCCAGACTGAGAGACACACAGGGAAAAACACGTCGATTTACGACAGATATTAAATATTTATAGCAATCAATAATGATTAAGGACAATCTGTCGTGTATGAAATTGTGTCCATGAATTTGAAGTGTTTCGCATATTGAAATTCACTTGAACTCATGTAGATATTTGTATAACAATTTGAAATATAATTTGAAATTCTATCATGAAAAATAAAAGTAGATGAATGTGAATGTAGCAGAAATTTTGCAAGTTTTAGAATTTTGAAATAAATCAATGAACAAAATCTATAGAAATGTTCATCGATTTTGATCAAATATTCAAACTGTTAGATGAGAATGAATAATCATCTGATGAATAAAAATTAATATAAATTATTTTCCTCATCCGATTACTTCGAAACGACTTCACATCTTTTCCTCTATTTTGAATTGATTCGGAGATATTCGATTCGATCAATGAAAATAAATATGTAAATAGATAGGAAAAAAATAAAAAATGTCTAGAGAATTTCAACATTTACAAGAGCATTTTTTGTTAAATTTTATTATCTTAATTATTCAATTCTCTATTCATAAACGAAAATGGTCGCATGTCTGCTAAATTTACACTCATGAAAATAGATATGTGTCTATACGAATTCCAAATTCATTGATTTATTGATAACAGTTATTGAAATTCGAAACGCTTTTTAGCATGAACCTTATCATTTCGCGAATCAATGTTATAGAAATAGTTATCGATGAAATAAATATGCGGGTGAACAAAACAATTCTAAAAACTCGAAAGTATAATGTGATTCGTAGTAAATTTCACCATTCGTATGTGAAATAAAATCAATATGTTCATGGTGAATTTTAGTATTCAGTGTACATAAAAGTTTCAGATATCTCCATTTCTTTTTCTGTATTCTGAATTTTTATAATATTATTTACTAGAGAATTTCGTGTAATAAAAAATAATTTCATCCATTCATCTTTCGTGTTCATAACTTCAACAATAGATAATTATATTAGTATACTATATTTTATAAAAAATCTTAATGATCATTTGCACAAATAATTTCTAATACAGATCTTTAAAACAAATTTGTTCGACTAAAAAAACTTGAAATTGTTATAGAAATAAAAATCCACTGATCGACATTACGATCACTGGTAAATCAACGTATATTTTTATGTATCTTTGTTGCTTATCTATCTCATTGTCTGCGTAACCGGAGCATTGCGATGACGTAAACGTAAATCCGAAGCCCATTGGGAACTGAAAAATGTAATGCAGTTATGCGCTTTTCTGCATTTGCCGCACGTTTTTCTAGTCATATCTTTTATACATAAAATGTGTGTCTCTTGCATGAATTCATTTCATTGCTGTATATTCTCTTCTCTTTTGTCTCCATTGACTCTATATTCTTTATTGCATGTTGCTGATACAACTATAATTCAACTGCTGTCTTGTTTCTTTTTTTTTCCTCATTTTCTTGATATATTTTCCATTTTCCACATCGCCATTTAGCGCATAAAACTAAACAAGTTTCGCGTAATCCGTCTTGCTCTGTTTCTATCATGTAGTGCCTATTCAACTTCCATACTCTACGACTAACATTTTTTTCTCTAGAAAATTCTGCGGATATATCAAAAGACTTTGAATCTCCGACGTTTAATAATTGCGTGGTATAAAAAATAAAATAAAACATTTCATCATAGATCTGGCAATATTTCAATGAGGAAATTCACTTTCGACAAATGTTACAATTTTTGTACTAAATAAATTGGTATTTTCTGTTCAACTTCATATATAAATGAACCAATACCGTTACAATATATTGAATCTTCCTAAATAATCACCAGTTACAATTGAACATTTTTCGATTGAATAGAAAGAAAGAAAAAAAGTTGAAATTGATATGATTCCCCAATGTTGATCAAAATAAGAGCACCTAACAGCAATTTAAAAAAGAAGAAAAAAAAAACCGAATCGACTATCGACCGGTATTTGGCACATGTTGGCCCGCGCCACCATCCAGCCAGTTTCCCCGTTACATTCAAGAGAACGAAACTCGAAGAAGGGGAATGAGAGATTCAGATTCACATCTAAATATATTCACCTTATTTTGTTAGAGCAAATAAAACGATTGACAATTCTTGGCAGAAATAATTGATTATACCGAAACATGATAGTCTAACATAGATATCAAATTTGTATAAGTCAAAATGATCACGCTCAAATGATAAGTGTGAATCTGATATTTTAGTGCCATTACAACAAAATTCAATGTTGAGTTATTCCAAAAAATATCTAACGGTTTCTTCTTCTAATTCAAATAAAAGTTTTTTTGTTTTTGCAATGAACATTATTCATTTGACCTAATCTCGTTGTCTGTATCTCAAATCATTCAACTAAAGTTCCAACTGAAACAGTGGAATTGTCCTTAGAAAAAAGCGTGAAATTTCCCATCAACAAATTAAATAGCACATCTCTGTTATGAATGGCAAACTGTTACATAACGTAGTGAAAAACAGAAAAAGAAGAAACACAAGTGTGATCTAACCAACAAAATGAAGCCTAAAGGGTTCGTGTGAACTGAAACACACAACATCTAACATTTTCATAATTAATTAACAGAAAAAGAACATTGAACAGAACAAACAGGACCCAAAAAAAATGTGAATATATATAAAACTGTAAACAGTAAATAGAAATATAATCCAAGAATTGTATGACAGGCATTTCCGCCTCGCGCGCAAACAAATGGTCATGCAACGGCACCTCAAACACGCTAATATACAATTCCGTCTGTAGATTTTGTCGGTAAAAATTCCTAAACTCTGATTACAAAGACCAATCTGAAAATATATTCAATACGTAGCGCGTTGAAATCGCGAGATGTGAAATGATTGGGAGTCCCGAAAGGCCGTTGCCCTAACCAAGCGTCTCTCATGGGTACCAAATCAAGCAGCAATGCGGACAGGTAGAACAAAGTATCTACCTACAGTTAGGCAAGATTACAAAACTAAAAACCAGTGGAAGACGTGTCAAACAGTGAACCATACAATCTTGAATTACTACAAAGTGTACACGTCACGTCCCGATTAGGCAATAAATTTAATCATACAATTCACAAGTTGTTTTAGTTTCTTATTTGGATGATTCGTCACGTCGTCATTCACCATACAACAATAATAAACTATATAGGAGTCGCAGATTCCAAGATTAGTCACTTGCCTACACCTGATGACGATATATCGTTGAGCTTTTCAAGTTTATAAAAAGAGTAATACATTCCATTCATTGATACAGCAACGTAGACACGATAAGTCTTAGAACATACAAACAAATGAGTTCCTAATAGAATTTACATATTGAACGGTCAAACTGTCTGCTGGAATAGAATTGCTACAGCAAACAAGCAGAATTTATTTTACTCTCTGAGATCATTGCCATCATCTTGGTGAAATTGAAATTAAATATATTTTCATTGGATTCGTCTACAAAAGACAATAATGATATAGTGATTGACATTATTAACAATATCAATGTAAATTCATAAATCACCAGTGTATAATAAATAATGCTGACCTAACAGCTACGACCGTGGGAATTTACTGATGAAAATAGAAAAGGGGATCAAGCCCTGACTCAAACGATGCAGCCCCTCTGATTGTGCGTTGCATTCGTGGGGGTCAGTGATCTCTCCGTTGTAATCTACAACAGTTCAATGTTTTCCGGATAAAGGGGAACAAAACCACTGTCAGGGATTGGCCAATAATCCAATGGGTTTTTGTCGAACAGTATCAGATGCAATTGAAGACAAAACACAATTTGAAACTTCGGTATCACCATGATGACTTTAATGCCAATAAAAATGAAGATTGCATTTGTTTGGAAAGTTAATTGTCCAATGTCTTCATCGACGATCTGATAGTCTTCTGTGATTATCCTCCAGGAATAACAATGAAGTAGGGAAGTCAAGGCCAGATCTGAGGTAGTTGAGATTAACCAAAATTTGGTGACCGTTGGGACGTGCTCCACCGATTCTCTCATGATAAACTTGGCTTGAGCAAATGGTGTATGGGGAATTCACATTTACATGCACCACACGTAACAACGTTGATTCCCTCATGCTGTCCCGACCATTTGGTGATAGGACAGTTTTTCAAGATCAGCCTCAACGATCAATACATATTACGTCCAAATTTCCATCTGTGCAGACGTAAGTGTAACACAAATAGGTCTAAGCCTTTTGATTCAATTATGAGAAAATAGGGCGAATAGACTTTAGTTGATGCATCGTATTTTCCATGAGAGTAGGGTATGACGTGAGGATATTTATACCATTCATAATTCACATAATTGGTTTAGCTTCAACTGCATCCTCGGATTGTACTCTGATGCTATTGCATACGGATCATCATGAAATCGATATATATATATATATATATTTGTGTTATATAAGTGAATAATATTCAACTATTCAATAGTTGTGATTTCATGAATTGATATTATTCGCCGAATTTTCAAAGTTTTTCCAAACAATTTCTGATTAATCTTGAACAGTCAGGACAAGACGAGGAAAAATATACGATTGATCAAAAATTTCTCCATTGGAGAAAGTTCGTTTATCAAGCAAGAGAGAATGATTTAAATAACGAAATTCCAATCAACATTTGTGGAGAAATTCATTACTGGGATGTCGTGGATTCGATGGCTGCCAAAAAAGAATTGAAAAACCTGAAGAAAATAAATAATTTTCATAGTTTCTGCATGTCTAACACTTCCAAATTAAATTCAAAGTGCTATTGAACAAATTCTTTAGTTATAAAATTCGAATGAGAATTATGACTTGAGGATTTTTCATTGTCGATACACAACTAAGAAGAATATTTGCATCTATCTATGAAAAATTGATCAAATAGCTACCACAATAAATAACAAATGCAGCTTCGTTTGAGAACGAATGCTTTTCTTTTTTCCCAATCTTAAAATCTAAACTCAATCCTGACCTCTTTCAACAAAAAATATCATTTGTTGCCATTTCTTAAACATTTTATGAATTCTCCAATTCATGGACATTCTTATTTTCACAAATTATTGTAAATTTATACTAATTCATTGTGTGAAATGTTTTACTAGTTTCAAAGACAACAAAGATATTCATTATTGAGGTTAAAATAACCAGTGTTTCAACTGAGCCTTCCGTGAAGGAACATCAGTTTAATAAAAACACACATACGCATTGGAATTCATCATCCACTAATAACATAGCCATGAAGAAATATGCTTTTTGTGTTGTTAACACCTCTCTATTCCCTCGAGACATGAACAGTGCATCAGCTATCTCGTAATCGATATTCATGAATATACGTCGAGCTGTCAACATCAAGTAGGACCGAATGCCCCTTTGACTATGTATGGATATATCACGTTCATTCTATCTGTACATTTGCCTTTGTCTCCCTTTCACTCTCTCGCTCACACCCTCTGTTCGTTATACTGCGGCGAACCGTTGCCCCGGTCGTATATTAACTGCGTTGCAATTAGCATATTCCACAGGGCGAGACGATGACCATAGCATGTTCATGAGCACACACCTTCCTAACTCTCCTCATTTACCTTCGTTTTATCATATATTTCATACATTATGCAGACATCACGAGCATGTATTGCTTATGTTACTGAAATGAGATAGTGTATGAAATGAAGAGGAAAAAAAAAATCGTACTATTTCCAGAGTTGAAGAATAGTCAGTTTCATTTAGAATTCAATTTTGGATCTACGTCTTTAGATATTGATAATGCAATGATGGTTGTTATCATTATATTTATCATCATCAGCTGCTCCATGTTCTTTTCTCCTTTCATATGATCTTTCCAATTCTTGTTGGGGTTGCCATGGTGACGAGCGCTAACCCGGGTCCGAAACAAGATCCTGAAGGCGAGCTATACCAGATGGAGGTTCCTCCTCACTCTGTTTTGTGATTCCCTTGGCACCCAATTCCCCTTGGCTCCCCTTTTTTTTTCCTGTTTTTCGTTCAAGTTAGATATTCGAGACTCAACTAGACTGCAGTATCCAGTCTTTCCCTCGATTATTTTTTTTATCTTAATAGTAACACTGGATATGCGAGTCTTGATTGTTTGAGTAACGAGATAATATCGATCTGACGTCGTGGCACCAATACTGATCTGATTATTATTCATATATTCTTCGAACAGTGTCATTAAATATACAAAAATATCTCTTCTAATCAATGATCTATGAGCTGTTCCAAAGTTTCTCAAATGTACTTGAATAACAAATTTAGAATAATAAAATATCCAAAAATTACGACAAAACTCATTTTTTTTTTGTTCTAGGTTAGTTGGCCAGGCGAAATCAAGTCCTGTATTTTAGTTCGCCAAATTGTCGAATGCCAGACGAACTTTCTAGGCCCAATTGACCTTGGGTCATAGCTCGAAAGTTCTGAGAGGTCAGTAATTTCACATAGAAAACTAATTCATGAACAAATCATCGTAGCTATGATTCTCAGCACAATTCCATCATCATTCTCTAATTTTCCATGATTCAACGCAATCTAATTTTTCCAGATGTAAAATGTCATAGATTGACACAGAGTTTTGCATTCCATTATATACTCCACATATGGTGAGGCCTTGGCTGTTGCACATTTGTTCACAACTTATACATCTATATACCACACTTGGCCTCTCTCAAACGCAAAGTCTAGTCGACGATTCAGAGTCCTTTGAGAAAACGATGCAGGTATATATAATGTAGAAGCCCCTGCCGGTTATCCTCGGCTCCATTTCATATATATATACATATACATAAAACCTTACTCCTCGTCTGCGAGGAATTTATGTACGAGACCCTGCAAAAATCAAATTACCAATAAAATAACAAACAATCTCACAAGTTGAATATTTCCCTCACCGTATCTACGACACTGAAATGTTTTTACATCATATCTTATGTGCAAAACTGTTGCATAAAATTGATAAAACACCCACAACGTTCTAACCCACGATGCTGTTACTCGTACTATTAAAGAATGTATTTATATCTATACGCCAAAACCACATCCTGCCGTTGTTACTTCATGTTTCCCATTCCCTGCATCTTCATAATGTGCACCTGACACACACCTGATACAAATTATTGAACACTTTGCACGCACCTTCTTGCCCTCTATCTTCTTCACATGAAAGACATCCGGACATAATATTCACATTGACTGTCAAATTAATAACAAATTTCAGCTTTTATTTGTCTGACAATAATCTTCCTCTCCTTATGTTTCTTTAAATATTTTTCTTTCATTGCATGAATATACGTCTACTGTATGTTCCGCTGGCATGTAAGTTGTCTACGTGCCAACAACCAGCTGCGTTCCGTTCATGTTTTTGATGGAACACAAAGACAAGTATTTTCTGAGCCGCTTTGGGGGAAAAGAAAAAAATGAACAAAATGAAACGATGAAGAAATAGGAAACGTGTAAGCAAGATGGCGAGCATGTATATATATCGTCGTCGAATTATGTGGGAGGAAATTGAAGGTATAGTGTCGGACAAAAGACTTGCTACCTGCACAATCGCCAGATGCTCTTGCCTCAATTCTTATTCTTCTTTTTCACCCAACACTATACCTGGAAGAATTTTTCACAATCCAAATCTTTACATATAGCCATGAAATATTTTCACTTGTCAGTCTTCTAATGTCGAAATATTATTTCACAATAATTTTCATCCTCAAGTAATGATAATAAAAGTAATATTACAAAGGAAAAATTTCAATATATCATAAAAATGTGATGATTAATATCAATCATTCAATAGATAAGAAATTGAAAATATTTCGGGTAAAAAGATAACGATATGTACGTCACAATTTTACAATAACTGAACGGAAGTATTCACAATATAATCCGAATTGAATCGAATGCAATATATTACTGGGTGACCCGATCATAAAGAGACCTTGGCACAATTGCGCAACTAGTCAATCTCACGCTGTTCAAGCTTCTCATCATCGTCAGATTCTATAGCACGAAGTCAAAATGCCTTCTAGCTTACGTTCCTTGTTCCCCCCTACTACACTTGCTCTCCTATCTCTCCACTCTCTGTCTGATGGGAGAAGCCAGTAATTGCATCAGCGACAACTGAATCGCTTGTAAATTAGCAGCGCCGCTTTCAACCATCCACTCTCATTAAGTTCTACATCGCCATTGCTCTTCTATTATATACATGAAAATTAATTTTAACTTGTTTTCAAGTTTATATTTTACAATGCAAATATATCATTCGCAATCTTATTATTTTGTTTATTTATAATTTCATCATCAATTGATCTTATTGTACAAATAATTTATATTCATATCAATTTCTATCATTTTATTTGATAGATGATTTGTTATTACTATCAATACCCACTATTTATCATTGATTGACAATAAAATTGACAATAGAATAAGAATTGTGGTATTGAATTTAATTGGGTTCCATAATCAAATATGATGCCATACGCAATTAATTCAATCACGTTGTGTATCTATTCAATTAATGTGTAAAAATATTATGAGCATTGTGAAACGTGAAATAAATTTATATTTTTTCTCTGGCATGTTCTTGCTCGAAGGTTGATGATAGAAATTGTGTGATAATTGGATAGTCTTCTCTCTTATCAATAGCGATCATTAATGAGGGGAAAGACGTAAAAAAAAATACTTATCCAATCATGAGTTAATAATAAAGTAACTTATTTTATTTTTTTGAATTAACGTTTTCTATCATTCACCCTGATTTTATGATACATCTCACTGATTATACAGCATCAGTTGATCTATGAAGGGTATTTATATAATTTAGTTTGCCCAAGGCAATTCAGGAAGAATAAAAAAAAACAAAATGAATAATCAAATAACAATGTATAATAAATGTAGCTACTAAAATCATATTAATATTTCAAAAATAATTCCATTAACAAAAGAATTAATTTTTCATCCATAAACTTCATTGATATTCATCCAGAAATGTAAGTAAAATTCATTTCCTCTTCTAAAAATCACAAATCTAAAAATAACTCTACCAATATCAACATCCTATTTTTTTTTATCATTTCCGACATACTTAACTCAAAAATTTTTTATTCTATCAACTCAACACCAAATCAAATGATCCCACCCAGGTATTTCCGTTCGAGTAATTTATTTTTACAGCATTTCCTGTTGAACTAAAAATTAATTCTCATCAATAGAAATAGGAAAATAAAAAGAGAAAAAAAATATTTGTTCACATAAAAAATATCGTCCTTTCATATTGGATGCGTCTCAAAGCAATTGTAATATTACTGATGCTTCTTTCGCTTTCTTCACTGACGATTTGTTTCGCCTAAACCACTGCCAACGCTTTCACCTCAAAGCCTTCTTCCGGAACGCCTCCTCTTATATTTTTCAAAAATAATCACATACCCGTATATATGCAAATTCATATGGAAAACATTTTGCCAAATATTATAAAATAAACATTAACAAAAACATTATCAATATTCTTTGTCTACTTTCGTTGATTAATTCCAACATTCTCAGCTGTGTCAGTGAAAAATTGCAGCGTCAGGTGTGTGCAAAACCGTCGCAGGTGGTCAAATAGGTAAAGAAAAAGGCCAGTGTTCGTCATGGTATCGTACACACGCGTATACAACTATTGCACGAGTTTTACCAACACCAACATCATTTTCCTACTTTCATATATATAAATTTTTACTTCTGCCCTTCAATCCTTGTATTTTCCAAATGCAACTACTGACTACATACACACAATGTAATCTAAAGTTGCCTTTTCCATTGTTGACAGTGAGACGCTCTCACTGCTCTCCTTGGTACGCTTTAACGTATCAACTCTATGCTTTATACACTCTATAACTAAATTCTATTTTGTCTAACTTCAAAACAACTGTTTTTCTATCGAAAAATTAATTTATCTACATTAAAACAGTAGCAATAAGTTAACTTACAGTTAAACAATCAGTTAAATGATAAAAATAACATTAAAAATAAATATTACAATGATACAAAAGAATAAAATGTATTTGATATAATTTGTTTTTAAAAGTACTAGGTGACGATATGACAATGATGAAAGCGACACCTGCTACCATCTCTGTCGTCGGACTTGACACGATTTTTCTTTGTTCCTTTTATGGCATGAGATTGCACCGGGATTATCGCTCATGTAAGAGAGAAAAAGAGAGAGAGAGAGAGAGATAGAGAGATAAGGAGAGACGAGACCGGTTAATCGTGCGCGCCTCGAGGTCGACAGAATGACAGGTGAATCGACCCAATGTAAAAATCAAAAGCAGTCGCGCAATTTTTATGAGAAACAATCATTGTGCATATTTATATATATATATAAATATGCGAGTTTGTATATGTATATACAAACAGATATGAATATGTATTTACATGATTTGAAATTTATCATGTAAGTTCAGGTTACAAAACCCAGTTTGTATATGAAAAACTGCAATCGTGTTCTCTGTCAGAACGAGTTTCATATTCTTGTTTTAGCAAAAAAAAAATAAAAGGAAAAGATATGAATAAAAAGAAATTTGAGAAGGAAAATGAAATAGTGAAAAATATATCAATCTTGTGAAAAGAAGAGGGAATGCAACTTGAGAGAAGGAGAGAAAGAAAGAGGGAGAAAGTCAGTAAATGACGGGTTACTCAGCTCCGGATATAGCCCGCAACCCAACTTATTCCACTTCCGTTGGTTAACGACGAATTTTTTGGCATTGAAAAAGAATATTATCATACACCACAACCTTATTGTATTTTATTTTTTTGGTTGAAAATAAGAATGAAGATACATTAAAGAAGAAAAGATAGTTGAAGAATGATTATATGCTTGAACACGATATTATTCAATCAAGATGAAATATTCTTGTTCTAATTAAAAACAGATGTTTTATAATCGAAAAAATTGAATACACATTAATGTTAAATGAAATATTAAGAGAATGTATGTGTGTTGTCATGCATAATCATTAATCATTATGAGTTTTCTTTTTAATTTTGTTTCAGACACATTTTTCCTTATTATGAAGAATAAATAACTCATACGTTCCATAATTATACCTGAAGATGACTCAAAACCAACATTTGAAGAATAAAATTTTGGTCTCAAGTGCAAAAATCGAATTCAAATAAAAAGAATTCATGTAGTAAAATTTCTTTTTATTACGACCTTTTGATGTTATGAATTTTTCTATTTTTACGACCTTTCGTCAGTCCTTAATCCAAAAACAAAATGGGTCTGGGCTACCTGAAGCCTTTGGTGTGCGTATTTGAGAGATGTTATAAGACAATCAACGATCAAAATCTATTAAAATATCCATCGATTTTTTTCTCAATTATTCAAACTGTTAAAGAAGAATAAATAATCCAATCAATAAAAATAAATCTGCATTATTTTCCTCATCCAATTACCTCGAGACAACCTTTTCACTTTTTCTCTAATTCCAAATTGATTCGGAGGTTTTACTGTTCTTCAATACTTCATACAGTCTGAATCATGTTAGAACTCTAATAATTATTAGTGGTATCACTACAAGCTTTGCACCATCATATCAGCCATGTGAACATTCCAAATAATGTGTCATTAAGTTTGTATTTACTAATCGAAAGCTATTAATTTACCAATGGCCTTAAAATTTTGTACATTAACGTGTTCATATTATCAACAAAGTACTCAATCGCAGTAATTCATATAATAATATTTCCCAAATGTAAAAAGCAAGTCATACAACAACAAAAAATAACTATCTATTGATTTATGTCATTGTGCCCATCACTTATTCATTCCAATCCATGAAAATAAATAGCAAATAAAATCTATGAATTCACTGGAGATTCTCATCAGCAAAGTGACTTATATTTTGTGTTAACAATTCACCAATTTCAATATATAAAATCAACTCTATTCATACATGACATCAAATGTACAAAGTCAATTTTGAAATCAGTGATTTCTCACTACAGTTTATTCCAATAAATCGACAGTGTATAAAAAGAGTAGAATTTAATTGAATGTCTGATTGATCGACAAGGTTCTTCAATAGATATATTTACTAAATTCATATATATATATTGATTTTTCTTTTTCTTCCTTTCTCATTTCGTTTCTTATATATTTGCAGTGTATATTTCCTCTTGCCTTTGGGATTTTCGAGCAGTACCGGTGTGGCAGCTGCTGAAGCAGGTGACGCTGCAGCTGTCGAAAGGACTTCCCACCCTCAGTTATAATATGCCAAGCTACTACTACCACACTCATACTACAACTACTGCTGTCGCTGCTACTATTTCTATACCCCCTGGCCCTCAACTTCACATCAACCCCCTCATGCTCTCATTTGATCTTCACCCTTTCGTATTTAATGTCTACAAATTTTTCAATAACATTTATTCTTATCAACAATACATAATTTTTCCTCCAATTACAAAATAAACAATGAATTGTGGAAAAAATGAAAAGAAAAGAAAATTAATTTGATTTTACCTTTTGAGTTTATTCAAGTGCACAGTGAGAAGAAACATCAGAGAATGAAATGATAATAAAGAAACGTCACGATTGAGATTCCACGTGCAGGATATTCGATAATCGAAGAACATGACGAGAAAGTAGATCGACCGAGTTTCCGTACCAGGTGTGTGCTCTGAGTGCACATATAACCGTACGAAACAAAAGGAAAAAAATAGATATATATATATGTATGGAACTATTTTATTACTCATTCAATTAATTTTCTTTTTTTCATTTATTTTCCCGCCATCACTCAAACGCAGAATCTTCCAGTACCATTTGTATATTGTCGCTGATGAGTAATATAATCGGGAAAATTCGTTAATAAATTAAAAAGAATTTTGAAACAGAACAAATAATTTTCATTCAAAGCAAATTCATCATTTACATTAAGAAAACGAAATAACTTCCTGAGAAACAATTATTTTCTTATTGATTTATACTTCATATTATATCAAATATTCCAAATATCTCTTGAACTTCAGCCCTCTTCATATACTTCAACGATATTTTATATATATATTTAATCTGATATGGTTGAACAAAGAATACTTATATGCTGGAAAATCAAAGTCAAACGAACTCAATCTAATCAGTTGCACCAATTGTAATTGATATATTTATATAACTATGTAGATATTGTTCGTTCACTTTTCTTTGTGTTTATTTATATCTGGTTCGTCCTCGATTCGTTTTACATTATTCTCATCTACAAATCTATCCAACCAAGCACTAAATATACATATGTAATAATATATCAAAAGGAATAACATTTCATTCAACAAAAGTAACATGAAAGTTCTTGTATTGTTCATCATATGATGAATTGATTTGAGAGTGACAAAACCTTATTCTTTTACCAATGGAAGCAGCAATTTAATCGAAAACAGACAACGGCCAACTTTAGTTTTTCTTTACAAAAGGGATGAACAATGACCTTGAAGCCGCATAAAGACGCCTACCTAATTCACTAACATTTATATCCAAACATTCAAGCAAATGAAGCAAATTTAGATTAAATTCTTCATCGTTTTGTTCATCAGTAAATATACATTTTCAGAAAATTTATCAACAATCAAAATAACGACTTAGAAGTAAGAAAAAAAAAAAAAGAAATAGTGGCTCACGCCGATTATGGACAACAAAAGCCGATTGCCGGCCAGATATACACGAATCGACAGGAGGGCATTCACTCGAGACAGAAACGCCAGACGGTTTGAAATTGGGGAGGGGGAGGTAGGGGGCTCCCATGTACAGAAGTAACGCGATAGAAGGGGAGAAGAGAGCGAGAAACTGCAGTTGAAGAAGGATATACCGATAGATTGTAGAAAAAAAGAGGGCGAGAGTGAGAGGGTCGAGACACAGGGAGAGAATGAGATTCGTTGACGAGGGCACACGACAAAAAGGACCGTTCGAAAAATCCACTTCAAGTGGTATTCTCCCATCCCCACGTATACCTATGAGTTATTCTGTCAGTATTGAACATAAGCCACGTCTTTCACTTTTACTTCTTTTTTATCCACTATGAAAATGATGATAATAATAATAATTATTATTTATTATTATTATTTTCGATCTGCAGACTCATCAATGTACATTGAGTACAAAGAAATTTATTAACAGCATGTCGTCAGGGGCTTTAATCATACAAACCAAACGTACATATTGTATTTAGCTTGGAAATAGTTTGAAGGTCTGGTCTACATAACAATCGATACTCGTTGAGTGTGAGTGTCTATATGAAATAGCTTTGTTTCTGTTGCTATTCGACATTCAATTTTCAATATTATACCCAATACTCAATAATAGCTTTTGGGTTTTAGGGTTTGAAGTCATGAAGAACTTTCTGCCAATTGTCTTTGGTTAGTGAGATAATGCGTTCGTGCTCACAGAATGAATTTTGGGTTGTGAGTCATTAACTATGTACGGATTTACCGTCATTAAGTTCTCTTAGTCATGGTCGAACCATCTGGCAAGATATTCGGGCTTGCGTTCATTGTTTGCCCATTATAAATTGATAAGATAGGGATTATTCATGTGGCATTCGAAATCTATACTTTTGGGTTCAATTTCATCAAGTATTCAGCTCTTTGGTTATAGCATTAAATTTTATTGCGACATTGTCACGTGAATATGGCAATACCACGAACTTATATTAGTAAATATGAATAGTTTATTAAGGAATGAAATATATTGTGACATACCAAACAACCCCAAATGCTCCATAACCAATGGGTCTATCAGGCTGCACAGGATCTTGTGCAGGGGGTGGCTGTGGCGGTGCGGGAGCTGCTGGATGATAATAATTTGGGGGTGCTTGAGCAGCAAGTACTGCCTGACCCGGGTGGGTGCCAGTTGAGCCCCCACCGCCAGTTGTACCCGCCCCACCCCCCTGCATCAATGACATAGACACGCTCATGGACACTCGCGAGTGCCGGCTTGGCCCAACCACTGCCATCAAGTTCTTCTAGGAATCAATCCAACTGCGATTCCTCCTCGTTCGTGACACGTTATTATGATTCCCGATTGTTTATTATCGTTAATGTTACAGCTGTTTCAATCCTTGTTGTTATTGTTGCTCTCGTTACTACTCTTTTCTATCAGTGGCAAATAATATTCTTGACACTGTTGCCCCGTCGTTCTTGCTTTTGTATTCACCTTGTTTCACGGATATATATCCACACAAATGCATACAAAACCACACGTTGATTTCGTAATTGAATTTTTCACGCTTGACCAGGACACTGACGTCCTTTGTCCTCCGATTGCGTATTCACTGTTGACGTCATGAGAAACAGTACGAAGAGCGCAAGGCAACGGTGAAAATGAAAAAAAGATTTGTCCAGGAGATGGGTCCAGTACCGCACTCTCTAGGTTAGGTCAACTGTCCAAGCACACATTCATATCTGCTCCACAATCTAGCACCCATTGATTCATCAACGTTTATTTATTGAAGCTCTTTTCACCTATTGCAGAAGGAAATTACAGATATACATATATATATTATGTATACATATACAAGTATGTATGAACTCTTCAATTAACGGTGAGATTGATAAAAGATGTATCAGGCCCTTATGTTGGAGATGTGGAGAATGAGGAATACGAAGCTGTGTGGCGAACTATGAACAAGGCAGGAGGAGGGTGTAGGAAACGTGGTGACGGGGAAAGGCAAGGCGGGGGATGACGATGGAGGACGCGAGGCCAGTGTCCTCGTCTCTTCTGCTATGTGCTTTATATATCCCTCCAACACCCAACACAACGCAGATAAGGATAGCAAGTGTGACAAAGACAGCCACAAAGTCACTATGTGATCAAGTGAACCAGCAATATATTAAACAAACGACAAATTATTTTCAAAACTAACCACACTTTTTGCTATCTCACTCTTTGTATCATGGTCACTCGTCGCTCTCAATTTTTAATCTCAAGTACTAACAGTTCAAACGTGTGGGCCTCCCACGATTAGACACTCTGGTTTTTTTTCTATTTATTTCTCCGTTTTGTCAGGCAAATTGAGAATTTTGCTTGAACAGTGTCCGTGAAAGTGGAGACACAAAAGTAGCAATGAAAGGATGAGAATTCCACTGATCTGTTTGCGTGTGTATGTGTTGGTGAAGAATTGAACGAAAATAAAACACAAGAGTAAAAAAAAACTAAATGGGGAAGAAGTGAAAAAAGAGAGTTTTGTGGCACGCACCACGCACAGAGACACGCGCGGCACTTCCTCGCGGGGTGGAGATTGTTCTTAAACGGAGGAAGGAGAACGTAAATACGTCACTAAGCAGCCAAGGCTCATTGGCCACTGGGGCCACTGGCTTATGCATACGCATCATACTAAATCTACCCTCCTCTTTCTCTTTTTCTTTTTGCCCACATACGCTCGAAGCGGTGATTATTTGAAGCTCAATCACGTGATAATGCGCAAATAGAATTATTGAGTTGTGCGCATTGCGTCATTGTATTGTTTTGCAATGTGGCGCTAATTTTGAATGTATTCTATTGGGAAATGAGATATTTCGTTATGATGAAGGTCATTGGTTTTTTTTCTGGAGAACGTGAAGAATCATAGCCGAAGAATCTTTTTATGTAAGGAGATTGCAACTGATGAAAAATATGATTATTCTTGGAGAGTTCTAGGTTGGTATGGAATATTTCAGGACTTATTACGCAGGTCATGAAGATTTGTGAAATAACGAAGGCGGAGGATAGTTTTAATGAGAGCCTCCATATTTCTGTTGGAGATTGTTAAGCTCGACCTTCAACAATATTGGGATGGATAATACGTGTCAGAGTTAGAATCGTTTTTGCGCCTCTCTAATAAGGTGGAGCTATGATTGCTTTTGTCTGAAAACTCTCATCTCATGTAGATGAGGCGCCATTTATATGAAAGAACTTCGATAATCGTTGAAGAAATTTCAGATACGTAGTGTAATTTACATGCGGAAATATGATTGAGGAAAATTATAAAAAATTGAAAACGAATACTTTCAGAATATTTACATAATTATTATGAATTTCTTTTTGTATAACTGTATTAAACATACAAACGACTGTCCATCAGTGATCGTTTATCAACAATTTTACACAACATGTTTTGATCAGTATCTATATGATATCAAACCAACGATTACATATACAAGCGAGCAATTTACAAAGCTATGGACTGCGTTCGAAAAATTAAATTTTAGCATCATTTTCATCACCATGATCGTTACTTATTAATTCACTACGATTGTCTTGTTGTAAGAAGGGCTTGGCAACATCATACGGGAATTTCGCCTTGTGACAAAAAATATCAGAGCGCTATGGAGAATGTAAAAGAGAATATAGTATATAAATAGAAACATGACGCATATCGAGCGTGAAAAAACTCATGTTCTAATTTTGATCAGACGGAAATGCTGGATATTTCCAGGTTTAAAAACCCCTCACAATAAAATTCACTGGATCATTTTCGGCCACATTCTCCCGTTAAGATAACTCAAAACCGGTATTACTCGTTACTGCGTATCGTAGCTTTTCTCTCAATGTACTTTTTTTCTGATAGTTTGGCAATTTCAATAGATTGAAACATGTTGAGGATGTTGGCAATCTATTCTGCGGATCTTTCTTTCGTATTGTAAAAAAGCCTCTTATGACACTGCCAATAGTATCTCCAGTGTCCTCATCATCACCAACTTCCACGCATCGAATCGAAAATGGCGGTTCGAGATGAGCAAAACCAAGAAGTGGAGATTTTGAGCAACTGGTGACAAATTTGAGAAATAAGCCACGTTCTTCTTCACTGAAATCCTTTTCGAGAATATCCCATAGCCAACAAACAACTCTATGGCTATCGTGGAAACCACCGTAGTACTGAGTATGTCTCCGTAAATCACGAAGATCAAGCGGTACATTGTCACCAGAAATGAGCCTTTGTAATTCAGGAGTTGAAAATAAAGTCAACCATTCAGGATTAATGATAGACTTGAAACCTTTAGTGAACGATGCCGTTTGATCTTTGATTTGTCTATGCATTCGAAAGTGCGCCATATGATGTATGTAATTAATTTTATTCGAATTGGTCACTGGCTCAGCTTTACCACCAGGATTGAGCTCATGGGTCACCAATTGCCCCATCACATCTTCATCCAACGAAAATGTCAACTCTAGTTGACTCACATCACCTTTGTAATGTTTCACGAGGGTGAGACTTCGATATAAATCGCGATCGAGTGATGCCAATTCATCCAACCAACTATAAAGCGATCCACCCGCTTGACCGGAGAATTGGGACACAAAGAACGAAGCAAAAGGAACATCCACTACGATTCCCTCATAAACAGCTTTGCCAAGCATTCTTCCAACAAACTCAAATAGCTGTAAGTGATTCTCTTGCATGTATGATGTCGGTGAAGGATAGAGTCTGTTCTCAGAAGTGGCTCTGAACAGATTGAGCGACGGATCAAATACTCGTTTGATCGTTTCTTCCAAGAATTCTTTGAACACACCATCCTGATCGATACCTGCCTCATCTAATCCCTGTTCATTCACAAATCTCACTCGTATCACACCTTTCAGTGCTTGTGGAGGTAACATTGCAAGCTGCCGATAACCATCTTCAACTATTCTTGATCTGTGAACTGCAATCAATGTCGAGGGTGGACTATTACAGGCACTCTCTGTTAATCCCAGAACAGCTTTCTCGTCTGCTACATGCTTTCTAAAAAGTACAACTCTCTCAGAATGCGGAATGACATGAGGCATTTTTGAGAGTAATAACGCAGCACCCCTCCTTCCCTTCTCCAAATCAGCCAAAAATCCTGATACCCGCACCTCCTATCGAACATATTTATTTGAAAAATATATATTGAAACAGTAGATGAACGCATTCCGGTACGGAATAGTACCTTTGCCAGCCAATGACTCTCTGGACAAAATGTTCTTCTACAGTCGCGTCGATATATGGCCATCAAGAGAGTATGGAGCGAAGTGAACAGAGGATTATTCGACACCGTTTTAACATCTGTAACATCTAAAACTCAGTATATGCGTCGTTGTAAAATATATCGAAATGTATTCCAAACAAAAAGAAAAAGAAAAATAAATATGTATTTGGAAAGAAAAAAATATAAAAGCGTGAGATGACTTACCGAAAAGATTATTGAGTACAGCTTTATAGAGAAACTGGTTGAGAAAATATCCCATGGTTATGAAATCAGATATTTTGAACGGATCTTGTTGCTCATACATTTCCATGTCGTCCAATATTCTACCACATAAAGTGTATTAACTAGTAGTGTTTTATTTCTCATGATAGAATATTTATGTTCACTCACGTCACGTAGTGGGTCATGCAGTCACAGAAGAGTATGAGCATCTGAAATTCTGGTGCGCTACACTTGGTATTCGCTGCCAGATGGTCCAAAAATGCCCGCAATCCACAATGGGGTCCGAGTGTATTCAGAAAAAGCCACATATTATATAATATTGTGTCTTGATAGCAGAGTCCAGTCAAAATATCTAGTTTCATTTGAGTCAGTGTATGTAAAGCCGTTTGGTATAAAGAACATATCAATGCAATTTTAGTTGTTTCTGGACTACCAAGCTTTCGATAATTTTTATTGCTGTTATTTCGATTTGTTCGCGCTTCCATAAAAGCACGCCGGAATATGTTTGTACCAACAGATGTACTTTGATGTTCTACGGGTGTTGGAACTTCCTTCTCAACTATTTCAATCAATGGTTGCCCTTTAAACGATTCATAAATTAATTATTCTATAATTAATTTGATAAGTACGACTTATGAACTACCATAGAGTGATGGCACATACCAACGAGTTGAGATACAATCTTGCCCGTCCAGAGATAAGTTAATTGTGTTTTTGTATATGGAATAGCACCGTGAAGTGAAGAATCGACAGCTTGTGCAAAACAACCAAGAACTGGATGCCAATGTGTTAAATTACTCTGTTTTGCAACAACATATTGTTGACAAGATTCAAGCATTTTTGTAACGACAAATGTGAACGATGGAAAATATAAATCTTTCAAAATCTCATCCCTCTCAATATTTGCCAGTTGAATCAAATTCGCTAATAGACATAGAGCATAGTTTCCCTCAAGTGCGTTAAAAATAATCCTCAAATTTTGTTCCGAGTTCAACAACTTAAGACTCCTTGAAAACAAATTGTGCGTGGCAAATAGACCAATGCACTGTAATTAAAAATACTGAACACAATTATTCATTCATCGTGTTGGTTAAAAATCATTGTAGATGGATAATATACCTCAGAAGAATAAATATTCAGGTGATATACGAGTGCAGGCACGCTAAATATGTTTATTAGAAATAACGACACCAGTTTGTCCGACATTTGTGATGATATCAATGGTCGCATTGTAAGAGTAACAGCTGCCGAAAGTGCAAGTGGTTTCAAAGCTATTTTCTCTCGTCCCAATCCCTTCACCAGCAGTGTCTAATTCAACAAAGTTAAGAATAATTATTTTAACAAACTCCATTGCCTCCAATTGATATCAAAAGACGATACCTGCATGACAGTGTAGAAACCTTTGTTGACTAGATGCCCCATTATATTGGCGCATAATTGATTCATGCCAGTTTTTAATTTCTCCATCCCTTTCACCCTCTGTATCGCCCATGTTCCCGTCGAAGTAAAACTAACGAGTGTATGTAATCGTAGAAGAATAGATCGGTGATCAGCTGGCCGCTCTGGTCTTAAGGAATCTAATCCAACCATGCATTGATACAACACAGTCTTCATCTGAGATATCCAGGATATGTAGTGCTCCTTGTTTAAAGCTACACCCACATAAGAAAGCTTCGGCGACTCGGACTCCAACGTTTTCACTAAATACCTAATCACACACAAAATTACACAAACATCTACACATTAAATGTTTACATGCACCGAGAAAAATCATGATGAATAAACATTATTACCTGCATATTCTTTCTATTCTTTGTTGATCTCTATCTTTTCTAAATACAATCAAGAACCTCGAAATTTGTTTGTATACTTGTAAAACAGGTCTGAATTCAACAGATAGCACATCGTTTGATAGTTCTTCAGGGAAGAATTCATCGAATGCAACACTAGAAACAAATAATCCATGGTAAAATCATATGGATTCTCAATTCCTTGATCATCACAAAAAAACTCACAGGATTCTCGTGGCAAACTTTGTTCTCGCAAGCCACCCCCTGATACAAGCTTGTATACAAACAACAGCAGTTTCTTTACGCTTTTCATTGGCTCTCTCCTCCCTTGCTGCCTTTGTTTGTTGTAGAAAGCTACCTTTTGGTGATTCCTCTGCTTTGAACATCCTTAATACTACCTTAGCTGACACTTATTGGCCTCGCATTCAAGCACACCCACCTTCCAAAAGTAATTACAAATCACAGTTGCATCGTCACGTCATTTTTTCATTCATGACATCATCTATTTCGTACTTGTCTCTGCAAATTCATTTGCCATCAATCAGAGATTGTCATACAATAACAAAAAGAACTACAGGTGATTTGATTTGACAGTAAAGTGAAGCCGCCATTCCTGTATTATTTCGCAGTATATAGACAGTACACACTGGGTTTGTATGATTCTATACGCACTTGGAAACAGAGAGGGGATTCAATTCTATAAGGTTAGGTTAGTTACAGAAATATTGTGCCAGATAATTCAGAGATGGCAGCACTCATAATTTTCTGACTGTGTCATTTGCCCCATGTCCCAATTGCCCCATGTTGCATTTGCCCCATATTCCAATTGCCCCATGTTGCATTTGCCCCATATCCCAATTGCCCCATGTTGCATTTGCCCCAACCATGGCGCTAAAACCGAAAAAGATAGTAACGCCACCTATTGACTGTGATGGGTGATTCCGAATTAGAGGTTAGGTTAGTTGCATTATGGTTATCCCAAGAAACCCCAAGATGGCGGCACTCGTACTTTTTTGTGACCGTTGATTTTGAATTTTCCGAAGAAAAATGAGTGCAAGAGAGATGCTGACGTATAATCTGAGTTGATGAGAGAGAGACAAATTTGCTATGCATAAACCCAACCCACTTCAGCTGAAGGAATACTATGTTTGAATAGATTTCGCGCTCTCGATATTTGAGACGTTAAACTTTCCAGAATTACTTGAACATCAACAGGAGCTTTCACATTCATATATTTATCACATGATGGAGAATATTTCATTTATTGCACAAGATATTCATAGGGGTTTGCATCGTATTTTAGCATCAGAGAAGATACATTTTCAATATCTGATTATCTGGCTTGGCTTGATGATTTTGATAGTTGTAATCGTGATTTTTTCACGAATTTCATCAAGTATGAATGCATATATTTTTAGTAATACGAAACTTTTACATAGACATCTCATCGACTATCAATATTTAGATTTGTCGTCTTCGCCCAGAGTTGAACATATTGTAGACGTCCCCAGAGATGAAATCACATTTGTGGAATATAAGAATGTCTCGAATGATACCACGAGCGATGGAGTGAAATCCAAAGTGATGATTGATCATACGAAAAATTTGAGGATACTACACGCTGCTTCAGAAGTAATTCCATTCATGGCGTTTAATTCATATGAAGTATTTAATTGTATAACATTTTATTCATTCCATTTGGGTTTTTCTAGAGATGCTACACCAAGCAAAATGCACTCAAGTGCATACAAATTGTATCGTATTGTCCACATTTGGTCAATGTTAAAAATGTTAAATCAGGGATGACACCATTTCACAATGTTTGCTCCCATGGCCATATCTGTTTGGTATCATATATGATGGCCAGAGGTGCTAATCCTTGGTTACGAACTGATGCTGGTGAAACTGCTTTGTGTTTAGCTATTCAAGCTTGCATCAAAAATCCAAATCTGTCCCTCGAATGCATTGAATATCTTCAAAAACATGGATGTTATTTGGATCACACAAACAAATGGTATAGAATTTATTTGCAAGCTGCTTTATTGACGAAGAACCGATCCCTAGCGAGATGGATGTTTGATCAGGCATCTTTGCTTGGTAAAAGATGCGCGTCATTTCCGATAGAACGCGTGTAAAACTAGTTACATCTGTTATGTATTAATCATTATTCGTTCCCATTCGACCAGTTTTTTCAACAGTATTGATACAAGCAATTGACTACCACATATAAATTTAGTTTTTTGTTTTTAACATGTCAGAATTAGTTGCGCGCAAAAAAAATAACAAAAGTAATTTCGATGCGAAATGAATTCCAGAAAGATTAACGTTGTAAATAATGTAGATGAGCCATTTGGCATCTTACCACAAGTAATTACTATTCATGACTCTTCTTGTACTGTGGATAATAAAATTTTAATATTATTTCATACGTTTTCTCTGAATATCAGTTTTCATTTGCATCATGGTCAGATATCACTTTGACAATTATTGGCGCAATATCAGCAATGTTATCTGGCATCTGCACACCGGGAATTGTCATCCTGTACGGAAATCTGGCAGACGTATTTCTCCAATTTCAAATTGCTACGTCAATCAATATGGAAAATGATACTACTGCAATTCCCGTAGGATTCAGGAAACATTTACTCTCGAGTGTGACGCCAGAAGAACTTGCGAGACAGACTGTGAATTTTGCAATATCATCAGCGACATTAGGCCTGGCACAGTTGGTTTTCACAACGATATTTGTAGCTTGTTTAAACATTGCGGCATTGAATCAAATAGGCCGTGCTCGGAAAATCCACTTCAAAGCTCTATTACAACAGAATATTTCGTGGCTGTCCCAACAGGAGCCTGATGAATTAGCTAGAATGAGTATCAAGTACACTTATTTCACAATCACCTATTAACATCGGATGCTTTCCATCTAAAAATGAGTATATATTTTCACATGCGACTCATATTTATTTCAGAGATATCAACTCCCTACAAATTTCCCTGGGCAATCAGTTTGGGAATTTTATCGCTGCATCATGCGCTGCTGTTTCTTGTATTGTGGTATCTATGTATCACAGCTATCAGCTCACAAGTTCTCTTATTGCGGTGGTACCCATAATAGCAATACAAATCTATATGACAAGACGAATAATTCATAATATTAAAAAAAAACAAACGAATTATTATCGGTCAGCACAGATAGTCGTGCGTGAATGTTTACAGCACCTAAAATCAGTGTTGGCTTTTTCGAAAGAGAAACACGAAGTTGATAGATTTGTCAAGAAGCTCGCAAGAGTTGAGCACTGTGATATTATACGTGGGAGTGTTGTTAGCATAACTGGTGCTACTCTTTGGGTTGTTATGTATGGCATGTATGGTTTTGCATTCTGGTATGGCGTTGGATTACTGAAAGCGGATGATAATTATTCAGTGGCTTCATTGATTATCGTCACTTTCTGTTCTCATATTGCAATATATCATATTTTTCAAATTCCTCCCGCTGTGCATACTTCCAAAAAAGCTACCGCTGCTGCAACACAGGTATCAACGTCTTGTAAAGTGATTGATTAAACATTTACTACGTCATATAATGTATCTATAGATCTGGAAGATGTTGGAAAATACATTAAAAGTCGGTGGGAAGCAGCCTATTGAAGACTCCACTAAGACACTAGTATTTGAGAAAGTTACATTTCGGTACTCCTCATCACCAAAATTGGTAAAAGTTTCCATGGCGTGATGCATGTCTCATTATTAAGATGCAAATTTTCATTTCAGATTCTCAATAATGTTTCATTCGTTTTGAATAAAGGGACGACGACAGCACTTATTGGCCCTCAGGGTTCTGGAAAAACTGCCTGTTTATCTTTGATGCACAAATTTTTAGAACCCCAAGAAGGGAGAATTAATTTGAATGGGATCAATATTTGCGAAATCGATGCGTCGTGGTTGCGGTTGTATATTGGCTATGCACAACAGTGCCCGGTGCTTTTCGGTTCAACACTGATCGAGAACATTATTTGTTACTCGCCGCACAAGGATTTGAAACGTGCAAGATTGGTCGTTGATATAGTTGGAATAGATCCGTCAATCCTGAAATTCACAGAAAACCTGTCTCTTGTTTGGGAACTTCCAATTGATCAGAGACAGAGACTCGCTTTGGCACGAATATTATATCGACAGCCTGATGTGCTGATCATGGACAATTGTTTATCAGCATTATCATCGAAGAGTGAAGAAGAAATTTGTGATCGTATTCGAACGTCATACCAAAGTTTGACAATTATTATTGTCACCAATAATTCAAGAATTTTGAATGGCGTACAAAAAATTTTGTATTTAGAAGATGGAAAAATTGACGAATTTTCTGATATGGAAGAACTGATTCATGTTCATCCCGAAGCAAAGAAACTTTCTGTTGAGAGAAATGGAACGATTGATAATTTCGAAAGTGAGTTATCGATTCAAACAAAACTAAGTTCATATTCATTTTCATCACTTTGGAATTCTAGTTGACACAATGGCAAAATGCATAAATAAGCAACCTACTTGTGGAACAACATTCTCTCGCACATCAAGTTTTTTTGACAAGCATTACCAAGAGTTATTTCGTTCTGGTTTGATCCAAATTGGTCAACATTCGGCACTCCATCAATCCCCAGATGTATCGACCGTTTCACATATTAACAACAATATCGAATTGTTGAAACTGATAAAAGTTTTATTACGTGATCGCAAGAAGTGGTTACATTATTCGCTAATCAGCCTGTCATCCATTATTCTCGGTCTAAACTTACCGATGTATACAGTTCTCTTTGGTGAATCATTGAGTCTTATCGCTTCGCAAAATATCGCAGAACTACCAGCGCGTTTCAGTTACTTTACAACAATGTTTTTCATCGCTGGATTTGTCGCAGGATTATGCAAGATAATCCAAGATTCTACGTTGAGTATTGTAGAAAGTAAATTCGCAACTAAAATTCGACGAGATACGTTAAGACATATTTTATACAAAAAAATGGAGTGGTTCGACACGGAAAGGAAAACAATTTGTGAAATTTTATCAATGTTACGGAAATCACCGAATATCCAACGTGAGGGTGCCAGGAGATTTGTTTTCCTGATGGAGACATTATCATCTTTAACCGTCAGCATATTCCTTTCCATCTTCTATAACTGGAAGTTAGGTCTTGCGACACATATATTTACACCTCTAATTTTTTCTTTATTCATTTATAACCGAATATTGGTGGAACGACGTACCCGTCATCATTTTGAAAGTTTAAATGACATGAAAAAAGTAAGTTGTGTATGTAACTTTCACACAATGACCTGATAATTAATGTTTTCATCAGACTATAACAGAGAGTGTTAAACATGCTGAAGTTATTGCTGCATTAACTTTGGAACATGCTTTGATGAAATGCTACGATCGAAACATCGATAATATGATCATCAATCATCGCGGAATAAAATTCCAAGCTTTCATTCACGGATGTTGCGTAGCATTGCCACAAGTAGCTTACGCGGTTGTGATTTTCTATGGTGGATATATGCTGAGGAATAATGAAATTGATGCTGCAACTGTTTTCAAGTGAGGAATATCCTAGTTAAACTGGCTTACATTTATGATATCACACGTATGTTTAGAGTTGCTGAAGCAATTATCCTTGGTACGTTACTCATTGGACATCTAGTCCTGCCGATGGCTTCAAACATCCGATGGCCCGGAGTATCACAAAGTTTTGTTGATGTTTTGGACAATAATCCCAATGGGTCAAAAGAGTCACACCCAAAAATTACCGAACACACTGGCCGAAGAATCGCCTTTAAAGATGTATCATTCGACCACTCATATTATGCAGCTATTCCAAAACTATTCGATTTGAATCTTGAAATTAATTCCGGAGAACGAGTAGCATTTGTCGGTCGATCATATTCGGGTGTATCCATTCCTATACAATTGCTACTTGGCTTCTATGAATCTACCTCGGGTGAAATTGTTAGTTTCAACTGAAAAAATGTTTTTCTGTTCGTTACAGTCAAACAATTAATATATAATTAATATAGTTTCTGGATGATCAACGACTTAGTGATTATGATCCACAAATGCTGAGAGATCAGATGGGTTTCGTTGAAAGTGAGCCAAAATTTTTCAAAGAATCAATTGTCTATAATATCAATTATGGTACTAGTAGTAACAGTACAGCGGCTACAATAGTTGCTGTGTCGAAGAGCGTCCAGCTACATGAGTTTATTCAGTCATTACCGAAGGCACGTTCTACACCCGTTTTTTAGAATTGGTAATTTGATAATGATGAATATATTTTCAGGGCTACTTTACTGTACTTGATGAAGAACAAATGAAATTGACAGTGAGCCAAAAAATCCAGTTGTCACTCGCGAGAGCCCTGATGAGGAATCCAAAAATACTTCTATTCGAGAATTTAAAGCGCTGCGAAACGGATGACGCTCAGCGGGTAATTATATAAATGACTTTTGATTGTTGGTTGTTAAATTGGGACATTTGAATATACTCCAGCACTTAGAAGAAATTATTCTACTTCAATCCGTGAATCGTATCTGTATCGCATCAACCCACGATCCTTCATCAGTAATGCATATTTTTCCGCGTCTTATTTTCGTCAATCGTGGAGCCGTTATGGAATCAGGCAGTCATGCAGAATTGCTTGCATCGAACGGCCACTATTCCGATCTGTGGCGTGACATCCAAGAAAATTCGAAGTAATTGACACGATTTGAAGGCAATGAATGTCAATAATGATGTTCAATAAATTAGTTATACAACTTCATTGAATAAACGAAAAATCACCTTATATACAATAACGGACTAAGTTATTTCTTTAGTCATCATCGGAATCACTCTCAGCACTTTCATCTTCCAATTCTGGCATTGGAAATCGCAGAATTGCTGCAACACCAGTCAATTGATCTAGTTCTGAGGAATAATTCCGAGGTTATTATCGCATTCTATTCTCATTTCTTCGTTAACTAATATACTTACGTTCACCTGATACATGCATACTCGAAAATATCTTGACATCGCCACCACCATCACGAACATTTTCTACTATTTCAACGTATTGTTTTCTCGTGACAACATCTTGACATCTGGAAGAATTATAGCATATCATTATACTGATCAATATAGAAAAAAGACCTAATATATTTACCTAAATAACTTATCGGAGATGAGTAGGGTTTCGACAGCTTGTGCAGCCGCGGCCATTTGAACATGATTTTTTCCATAAAACGCTCTCGATGGATCAGTCTGTAAAATTGCGTAAAATTGTTCGAGAATCTTCACTTCCCCTGCTGCTTTAGTATCTGATATCCGAGATATGACAATAGGATCAGCCAACACTTCCTTTAATGAATGCTTGAAACCAGAACTAGCGTGAATAAGTAGAAATTTACTTTTATTCTCCATCAGGATTTTAATGTCGGATTTCGATGCTTGTTGCATCATGTACTCGAAGAATTGTTCTTTTACAAATCCAGGGCTTGCAATAATTACGCATTTTACTATGTCAAAATTGATATGACGAAGGATTGCTTGCATTACATTTTCATAGAATCGATTTAAACCCTTTTCATGCTGCGAAACTACACCTTTCCTTTTTCTTGGGATTACTTGGTCAATTTTCGCCCGAACTATAGTCATATTTGCAGTGATCAGACACACGTGAGCTATCCCTTCATGCATTACAACAGCAGCTACATCAGCATTCTGCGTTGGATCACAAGCCATATCAACTCTGTCGAGAGATACTGAGTCCCATTTGATTTTTTTCAGGGTGAATTTTCTATTCTGTTCAATGTCTAATGTGTGATATGCACCCATCTGTCGATGAGAAAATTCTTTCCACATAAGATTGTTATAACTTTTGACGAAATTTATTGAAATAACTCACCTTGACATACTGATTTTCAACAATATTGCGGCCTTTCAATCGTAAAACACATGCCTGTGTATCAAAATCTATATTTTCTACAGCAATAGTCAAAATTGTTCGGACTCTCATACTATTAGTGCTTCCAGTAGCGCTTTCAGTTTGTACTTTTCTAATAGTACCGCCACAAACGCAGTCGTGTTCGGATACAAGATTATATGCATGCCACATATCCTCTGCATTTTCTGGGACGAGACTGACGCTCCTAAACAATCACAAAATCATTATCGTATTATAAAAAAGAATCCAATATTATTAACTCCTCCAAAATAGTTTCATCAAATTCTTCTCACCCTCCTCCATCCTTGTCAATATTCTTGCTGATAAGCTTCATTGTGATATACTTCTCCAGTAATCACCCGATTACCTGGAAATTCATACATTTCATTATTTCCCACAAATTCAAATACGGCGTGAAAAAGACTAACGAAATATTCCTAACCTCATTAAAAATCACAGCAGCAACACGTTATATATAAAAAATGTCATCATCACATCGGAAGTCATTCAACATTGAAGAAATGAGTTATTGAACATATGCACCAAATCTTTTGATACGACCGTCTCATTCGTGCAACAACAAAATGCCGAATAGTCAGTCTGAATCGTTGACCTTCAAACAATTCCTCCAATAAATTTTTTTCTATAGTTACTTATTTCCTTTGAATATATTTATCCGCATAATTATATCTCATGCTATTAGTGATATCTCTTGTTGACACATGTTCTAACCTCATCAATCTCACCTTGCAACGTGAAAATTATGCTATTTATACATTGTCAACATATATAGCTATCACAATTCGAATCGATCCGAAGCGCGCGCTATTATCGACACTTCTCCTACAATTCCATCAGTGAGTAACCTGCCTTACCAACATTGTCGCAAAATTAATTTGAGGTTATGATCTGAGATTATTGCACAGGTGGCGAAAAAATCTCTAAAGAAACAGTTCATCGAGCTCATAATAGCAGCACCTATTGCTCAACCACCTGAACTTGTCATCGAAATTATCAAATATGTTTTTTTGTCTCTGTGTTCTCATGTGCCTTTATTACGAAAGTAATGTGAAAACAATGGTGTTTATGTGAATTCTTACTAGATTAATTCAGTTCACTTAACCGTTAGTGCCAGGTGAGCTGATAGTGATGTTATTTGTTTTTTTTTGCTTAATTCACAATCATAAACAACATAACCTTACATTTTTTTCATCAACTCCAATACGACGTTGCAACATACGAAACTGCACATCCAAATTCATGAATTAAAGAGAATTTCACGAGAATATTTACGAATTCAACTCATATCCCAGATGCTGATAGTATTTTTAACATCAATTATTCACGATTATCCTTTGTCAATTCGTTATTATTGTTGAAAAAAAATATCATTGGCTATAATTGAAAGAAACATTCGAACATACATTTGAACATACCTCACGTTGTGATTTATTTATAAATTACATATATCATATCTGGTTTATTTCATATGTAGAGTAGTTTGTAGTACATCACTATCAAGTGATAATTCCAAAGCTTAATGATTTATTTTCATCTCGCAACACTTCAGTCGTTTCTTCAAGGTAATGGACCTCACGTCTAATATTTCAGTGTCGCATAACAGAGAGTGATCAGTGATATATGTGTAAACATATATATGAAGATATATATTGTATCGTGAAAAATATAAAATAATATAATAATAGAGAGAATAAATAAAAATGTCAGAGAAGGCGTCAGGTTTAAGACAGCCGTCTAAAATCGGCAGACCGTGTTGTGCACAAACTCCCAAGCCAGCGCTACCTCCATCACCACCAAGATCATCATCAATGAGTGAGTTTATGTTATATTACAATATCTATACATATGCATGACTGCGGGAAAACACCCTTATTTGCAGTATTTGTTGATTTTCACCAGCTTATTTTATATTCATTCATCATTATTGGTCACATAACATTGTATATAAGTATATAATGTCCAACTCCCACATTTGAATTAAATTGCGCGACAAAATAAACATTGACTCACTAAAACGCGTTTATTTAACCGGCATCCGTTGTCTCAATGCCGACTACTGGAGAAGAACAGTTGTCAACAAAACATACGGGTGAGTAATGACGATTAAGCGTGTCGTCTGTAAAAGGAATTCCCCTACTATAATACTCACTCTGCACCCATGGACCCCTGTTGAGTGGCACTCTTTGATGCTTCGGATGGCGCCCGAGTGGCCGATTAAACGCCCACCAGTGGGGAACTACTTTTAATTCTGACCGGCAAGCGCAAGTCGCTGCTCTGACTTTGATCACGAAGCATCTTTTCTTCTTTTGTACTGGTAAATATTTCATATTTTACACTCTCCCCATCATCATTCCCTTTTTTCTTCTTTTTCGTTGTGGATTCTATTTAGAAATTGTGATCAATTCAAACTTTTCATTCACTATGAATTCATTCAAAATATATTTGCCTTGTTTATTCAATGTAAATATATAGAATTTGGAGAATTTTTATTTCTTTTATTTACATTTTGAATTTTGGGTTTTGTTTATTTTTCTTCTGGATTTTAAAAGTGTCTCAAAGCTACGCCATACAAATTGAGCAATGTCATCAGTAGTGTGTGCAACATAGTAATCAACTATAGTAATCAACTATATCTAGGACACATACCCTAATCGGTTTATGTGATTTCGATCTTGTCTATAGAAAACTAGAAAAACATATCGTGCACTATGGTATATAAACTACATCGGTCGTGATGCAATACCTACATACAATCAATGTTTATATTTATTTATATTATTTCTATTGATTTGCAAATATTCCACTATGCCTTCACTTTCTGTTTCAATTATAAAATTCAAAGTTTATATTAATCAACTGTTGTCGATAATGATTATATATATCAAAATTTATATTTACAATGTTGATAATAATATTAACTGTCCATCATTCCTCTTTAAATTAGTATTCACAATTAATGATAAACTGTTCATAAAAAGTATAGAAACAAAAAATGAGCGATGACAAATCATTTACATACATATCTTGAATAATGAAAAAATTAATTCAATTCCGATAAAACATAAAAGAAAATTTATGGAATCATTAATCATCAATTGTATAGATGAAACATATCAGTCGCGCGTTGTCATAGGATCATTTTTACACTCAGTAATGCTTTATTTATAGCGTGGATTACATGGTTAATCGGGTGGTCTGCGTGCATAACGATTATTGCACGTTGACGTAATTTACCATTTCGCAAGCAAAAGAATTCTTGCATTGAACCCGCAACTTCCATAAACGGTATTTACACATTAAAACCACGTCGCACGAATACAAACAAAAAAACTTAAAGTAACCCATGAGAGAATGAAGAAGAAAACAACAGAAGTGAGACTTAAAATTTCAAATGCAATAGAGAAGAACGAAGAAGGTCATAGATGTTTTTCGGGTGATAAATAAATAGACATTCCACTTGAATCAGTAAAAACATGTAATTTTATTCGTGACATTGACATTTGAAAGGTTTTTCGTATTCAAATTTACAATATTGTCCCATAACTCGTCATCTTTTATTTCACGTGTGTTATTATAGTGAATAATAATATTGTCATTGAATCAACTTGAATTAAATAATCAACGTTGAAATAAATATCTAACAAAGCAACATACACACAGGGACACACACACACACTCGCAAAATTTATACCTTTTCCCATTCATTCGCCAGAGCATAAGGAATTCTTTGTTGAAATATGTGCAAGTGTATTACACATACAAATGCAACTATATATATACATTTGTTTTAATCAGTTCTCTATCTCTCACATCACAAGGCTTTCAGCCCACGCCGACCTACTGTCTTTTGCAGGTTTACATTAGAAAAAAAAAACCGCACCCACATAAAATATGCATCGATTAGTAATCAAGAAACAAATCATTTTGATCAAATGATGTTGTTGCGCATTTTATAAATATTTTCCCCACGCTCAAATTTGATATGATTTATGTTGATGAGTTAATTGACTAATACAACAACGTGTGTATTGTTTGAATATAAAAGAGAAAAAAGGAGAACGTATCATCGAAATGAATTGAGGTAGAAAATGAAACAAAACGTTGATGATTGTCTCTTTTATATAATATTATGTTTAGACACGTAAGCTCTGATGATTTACCTTGCAACTTCCGGCTATGTGAGATCGTCATCATCGATAATATAATTATCGAGGAAGTAATGCAACTTTTCGCTTCATTTAACACTATCTCGAGAGTATCCAATACATAAAGTTAATTGGAAGCTAAGTCCCTACCCATTTCTTGTTCTATTCCATTCTTCAATGAGACCATTCGTCTATATGTAAATGTATTGTAGGTATTGGATTGCTCGATAAGTTGCTTTCAGTACGTCTTTTTTTTTGTATTGTTATTGTTGCATGCCAGATTCAATGGAGCCAATCTATGAGAATCCAAACCGTAAAACCAGCACGGCGGGCCTTCGTCGAGAATCAGGTAGGTTGCTCGAATGTCAATGTATGCGATGATACTTTTAATTTTCAATAGCGTCATGGAGATCATGGGAAATGAATTTTGTTCTGTAATTATTCATTACTGGAAATTCATCTTAGACTTGGATGAGTTGTCTAATTCTTTTTTTTTTTGATTCTTAACTGTGTTGAATATGAAAAAAGACAAAACATCAATTATCATTATCAGTCATCCAATTAATACTAAATTGGACTGTTATCATATCCCACATAGATACGAGCGTGGTGTTGACTGAAGACACTGATAGTTTCATCATTGGCGATCGAATATGGGTTGGTGGAACCAAACCAGGAAGCATCGCTTTTATCGGAGAAACAAAATTCGCTCCTGGAGAATGGGCTGGTGTTGTCCTGGATGAATCGATAGGTATATTGATACATTAAATTCAATATCACTGTTAATAATAATGTCAAAATGTTTTCCAATAACTGTATACTTATTCTTTATTTTGTAGGAAAAAATGATGGGTCTGTAGCTGGCACACGATACTTTCAATGTGCCCCAAAACATGGAATTTTCTCACGACTTACCAGACTCACTCGTTATCCATTATCCGATGCATCATTATTATCACCCAGTGGAATAAAGAGTCCAATGAGCCCTGAATCGCGTCTCAATAAATCGATTTCACCGTCACTGAGTAAGGACCGCTACAAGCACGCTTATCGTCGTCCGTAGAAGATTTCGCACAGCTTCATAGATGTAGATTATATGTACTTAAATATTTTAATCCAATTCCCGTACTTATGCGATTTGCTTCAATTTTACAGTGTTATTATTAACTAAATATAAAAACAGAACAATTTAAATAAATAATCAATTTTTTCATGGATATATAAATACATAATTATATGTAGATACTTCAACGACAAGTCTGTCTTCGATGGTGTCTCCCCGTGATCTGAAGCTCGGTGATCGTGTAATTGTATCGTCCGGTCAAGGAAGTAAAACTGGTGTACTCAGATATATTGGCGAGACTGAATTCGCAGTTGGTGAATGGTGCGGTGTCGAATTGGATGATGCTATTGGAAAGAATGATGGATCAGTTGCAGATAAAAGGTTCTTGGCTATGTGTCCTTCAATTGAATATCATTTGCATTCCTTTTTTATTAAATTCTGAGATGAAATAAAAAACGAAACATCAACAACATATCGATTCCACCCATTTAGGTACTTTGAGTGTCGACCTAAGCACGGTCTGTTTGCACCAGTGCACAAAGTCACACGTTCACCCTCGAGTAAAAGATCGTCGATGTGTGTGGTGCACAAGCCAAGTGGAGCTGCATTAAATTCGTCAATGCGTAGAATGGGCTCAAGAGAGTCTTTGGCTTCTGTATCGAGTATGGCAAGCACAACGACGAGCACTGCAACACGTGGAGCCACATCTACAACGCGGGTAAGATTCGCGGTGCCGGAGTGAACCTGCAACTTATTATACAAATGCATATATGAAAGAACAAAGAATAATTGATACATGTATACATTTATCAACAATGATCGCCTTTTGTTTGTCATTAATTATTGTTAACCGCCGTTCTGTCGGTAGTGTCGAATGTGTAGTTGCCTGCATGTACAATTATTTAGAAACAATTCGCTGCATGGCCAAAAATTATGATTACTCATTTTTTTTTGTTTTCTAACATTTAACATTGCAGAAAACAGGCTTACGCACCTCGCAACCCGTCCGAAGTACCTTACAGGTGAGAAACTAATTCGTCCAATCGTTTTGAATGAATAATTCTTCCATTCTTTTGAATGATAAAATCCCTAATCATACCCAAGTAAAAATTGATATGTACCATTAGAAAATAGTTTTACATTAAAGCTAAGTGTTATTTCATGTTGCGCTAAAATTTGTTTTAGATATTTATTTGCTTGTAAAAAGAATGAATTTTGTAGATATGTTTATATAGATATATTGAAATGTTATGTACAAAAGTAATAAAGTCATTTCCACTCCTATATTCCTATTCAAATGAAAAACCTTTTGAAAGAATAGCATATTTGAAGAGAAATGTATATAGAATCCTAAAAAATCCATAAAATTCTTCCAATCCTCCGATGAAACTCGATAGAATTGCGGATGAAATATGATTCTCTATATCAATACAAACCTGTAGATTATTTTACTTTACGTTGTCGTTGAATTACTCTGATCGTGAATACCTTCATAAAACATTTACAGGAAACATTGAAGGAGAAACAACAGGAGATTGAGATGCTAAAAAAAGAGCGGGATCTTGAGCGAGAGCGAATAACAAAAGCTGCCAATCAGGCAGATTTCGCCGAACAGACCAAAGCTATTTTAAAGAAGGAATATGATAAGGTAGAATTAGTTATCGTTGAATCATCATTGTTCGATAATATTCACTGCGACTATAGCATAGATTTATATGTTAAATGTAGTATCGAGAGGATATGGAGAAGAAAATTATAGAAATACAAAATACACTGGCAATAGTAATCGAAGAGAAAAGTCAACTCAGTGGACTATTGGAAGAAGAAAAACAGAAGTGCGAAGACTTACTATTCCGTTTTGAAGAAGAATCTCTGAACAAAGAGGATATCCAGGTGATTTGATCATTATCTATGATTTATTTTCTTGTTTTTATATTCCAATAATATGTTATTTCATAAGCTTTATTTATATTTCGGTGATGGATACGGGAACATATTCCGTTGCTATTGCAATTCATTATGCACTATCACTTGAACGTTAATTGACAGCTTCGCTAATGAGATACACGTATTCGGTTTTATTCACTTTTTCAGAAAGACAGAACGGAGCAAAATGTGAGTATATTTAATAAACAATATAAATGTGATGAGGGACATAAACATTTTGTGTCAAATCTGCTTGCACAGTTATTGGATTAATTTTTGTGAGAAGTTCCTAATATTCCCAATCCAAATGACATCCATACGAATGCTCTGACTAACTATCAAGGTGAAATAATTTCTAATAAGATTCTACTTGCTAGGTATGTTGTCATAATTTTTGGTTGCAAATATTTAATTCTGCATATTTTCTTGGATCATTGTTACACGCGAAATTACGCACTTCTGACATGGATATGGAAATATCGTAGATTTCTCATGTGCACGGGAGACTCTATCGTATTTCTTTGCTTTTGTCATTCTCATTGCGATTGCTAATGATATTCTGCATTATCAAATTATTTTCTACTACTGGATTCATCTTTTTTAGCTTTTTATGGTATTGTTTTCTTTAACTAACATGTGAATCACAATTCACAATTTAATAACATTTTATGTGGTGATATTTTAACAATCTTAATGAAAATATTGTTCATGTAGCAATACCGTATCTTAATCTTTAGGTCAAAAATATATTGAACGAAAATAAGATTAAGGAGCTGGAAAGTCAATTGAGTGAGGAACGCGAACGTGTTATTCAACTCGAACGAGAGAATACGAAATTATTCGAGGTGGAAGAAGAATTGGCGAAAATACGAAGTGAAAATTGTGATTACCAAGGTAAAGAAATTATTCACGACAATATTTTTTGTATTTTATACTAACAAAGATCATTTTTCAGAGCTTCAAAATCGAAATTTGTGCCTTGAGGAGGCGAAAATAACATTGGAAAAAGAGGTTCTGGAGCGGAATGATTCAATCGATCGTTACTTGAATCAAATCAAACACCTGGATGGGCAATTAAGTTCGAAGGACCAGGAACATGTTGCAGCAAAAGATCAAGAACTTAGTTTACAAAAAAGTTACGATGATATTAAGACCAACTTAGAAGAAAAGTCAATACTTATCGAGAATATGAAAAAAGAATATGCAACTACAAGTGAGTCGATGGTGAAGGAAATAGGGGAGTTGAAAGACATGATTGATAAAATTACGAAACAGAGCCATTCAGAAAAAGAGTTAATCATAGCTGACTATCAGAAAATAATTGCGGAAAAAGATCAAATAATTCAGTTGAAGACTAATGAAATCGAGGAAGAATCTGTGAGACAGAAAGACGCCCAAAATGTGGCTCTGGAACGGCTTACAACTGAAAATTCGTCGCAATTAAATGAACTGTCAACGAGATTAAGTGAACAGCTTGCTGAGAAAGATCGGCAAATTGAATTATTGACGCGAGAATTAAAAGAAAATTCATCAAAATTGGAAAAAGTGTTGAATGACTTTACGAACTACAAAAGCTTGGCTCTCAAAAAAGATGTGGAGTTGGAGACGGCTCATGAGCAATTGCGAGAATTGGATACCAAGCTAAAGTCAGCGCAAATGAGCGAAGATGAATTGAAGAAAGAAATTGACACATTGAAGTCGCAAAATATAGATGACATAAACTCGATGAATGAGGAAAAACGGAAGCTAGAAGAATCTTTAAATAATTTTCAAACATCTACGTCAACTTATTCTATGCAGCTAGAAAACATCAACGCCGATTTGGAATCAAAGAAAATAGAATTAGTAGAATTGCAAAAGTCGAAGGCAACTGAAATTGAGGAGTTGACACAAACTTTCAAAAGTCAATTAGAAGAGAAGTCAAAATGCTTAACTGAAATTGGTGGAGATATGACGCAGAAGTCGATGAGATTGAATGATCTTGAACAAGAAGTTGCAGATTTAAAATTACGACTGACTGCTAAAGATGATGAAATAAAACCTCTTCTGGAAAAAACATCAGAACTTAAGGATGCAATTACTTTGTCAGAACAAACAAAGACAAATCTAGAAAGCGAATTAAGAATGTATGAGGTGAGCATGGCCGAATCAAATCAAAAGATGTCACATGCTGAGGAAAAAATTGCTCAATTAATCGAACAAAAAAATAAATTAGAAACAGAAATTGCGAACGCAATTAGCACATCAGTTGACTCCTCTGATCAATTGATGAAATATAATGAAGAACTACGATCGAAAGAAAAGGAGCTTGATGAATTTCGGGAGCGCACATTCCATTTGGAAAAATTAATGACTTCGTCAGAAGCAAAGATGCATCGGGCGGAAGAAGAATTGACAGTTTCCAATCAAACGCTCGAGCAATATAAATCTGAATCTGGTGAATTGAAAGAGCAATTGGACGCTCAAGAACGGCATCAAGAAAAACTTATTCTCGAATTGAATTCCTTAAAAGTGGAAGTACAGGAAATGACAGAAGTAGTTAAGAGTCAAGATATGTTAAAGGCACAATTAACAGCTAAGAATGAGATGATTGAAGATTTGAAGGAAAAGTTGAAATTAGTTGAAGAAAATGTATCTACTCTAAAGGAGAAATGTTCTGTACTCTCATCATCAAGTGAAGAGCAGGCAAAGGTTCTACAAAATGATAATAAAGAACTCGAACACAAACTTGAAGCTTCACGCGAACAGATAAATACATTGCAAGAGAATGAGAAGAAGTTATTGACAGAAAAAACTCAAAAAGAAAGCTCAATCGAAACCTTGAATGATAAGTTAAATTCTGTTATAGAATCTAATGCAAAGTTAGAAAAAATGTCAATAGAGAAGGAAAATGAAATTAAAAACTTGAAGGATAAAATTAATGAATTGGAAAAGCAAAAAGCAACGGTATTGGAGACTTCCGGCAATGAGAGACAACAAATAGGAGCAGAAATGTTGATGCTCTCGAACTGTGTCACAGAATTGAAGACCCAGTCTAAGGAGGCTGAAGCGAAATTTGAACGGGATATTAGCGAGTTGAAAGCTATAGTTGATGAGCGAAATGCTGTGTGCAGCAAATTAGAAGAAGAAACAGCAGAAATCAATGAAAAATACGCAAAATTGCAAGAAGAAAAAGCTGAACACCTCAAAATCATTGAGACTACTGACAAAGAAAAAATGTTATTGGAAACAAAAACGAAATCAATGGAATCTGAGTTAAATGCACTACAAAATGAACTAGGGGCTAAAATTAAAATGATTGACGAGTTGGGAAATGTGGTGGAGACGCTCAGTAATGCTGAGCAACAGTCACTAAAAGAATGTGAACTGGCTTCTGACATAAAGATCAAAGAGCTCAAGTCAGCACTCGAAACTACGACGAAAGAGTTGGACATAATTAAATTGGAGAAACTAAGTCAGCATGAAATGTTAGAAGTATTGAAAGCTGATGCAAACAAACGAGAAGGCGAAATTGCTCATCTTCAACAAGAAATAGCAATGATGAAAACAGAAAAGAAGGCATTAACAGAAACACAAGAGGAAAGGAATCAAGCATTCCAAGCGCAAGAGACAAAAATCAAAACTCTGTCAGAACAAAACAAGAATTTAGAGAGCGTAAAACAGACTTTCGAAAACAAATATTTAGAAGCCGAGGAGAAGTTGAAAATTCTCTCGTGTTCAATGAAAACGAACGAAGAAGTAAGTTTGAAAAGCATACAAAATCTTTCGGAAGAGTTGGATAAGTTGAAAATTCAGTCAGCTCAGTGGCGTGATAATGAAGGCCGCTTAGAAATAGAAAATAAGCAATTAAATATGAAGTTAAGTAAAACACAAGAAGAGTTAAAGACTTTGACTGAAAATAAGAAAAATGTGACTGAGATGAAATCTCGGCCTACATTAATTGTTACAGCTGCTGAAGATTCTGAGATAACTCCGAATAATAATATCGAGTTTCAGAAAATGACTGAAGACAATGAGATGTACAAAGGTCAAATAGATTTCTTGAATTCAGTCATAGTCGATATGCAGAAGAAGAATGAAAAGCTGTTATGTAAAATTGAAGTTCTAGAGATGGGAATGCCTGCCAATGAAGCGGATGACTATAGCAGGGTTACTTTGGATAATAAGGGAGCTGCACCAAGAATGTTCTGTGATATCTGTGATCAATTTGATCTTCATGAAACGGAAGATTGTCCGAAGCAGTCACAGGATTTCGATGCGGATAAACCGCAGCCAAAATCGGGGAAGAAGCCGGCAGCTGAAAGACCATATTGTGAAACCTGTGAGAGTAAGTATATTATCTCCATTCTAATTTATTGCTCAAGCTTGATGAGGAATTAATTAATTATTATTAATTTCAGTGTTTGGACACGATACCGCCGATTGCGACGATGCAGAAACGTTTTAGCTAAAAATACTGATAATACTCTTACACTTTCCCAAGTTTAGTTGTCAATTTGTCTGCAATGTTCTATTGAATTTTCAGAGTATATTTTTGTACGAGGAATTGAAAGAAAAAAGTTTTCCTACGCAAGTCTTCCTCTATAGATGAGAGTTCTTATAGTTAGATTCATGTATCTCAACTATTAAATTGTAAGTTTCCGTTTCTATTTGAAAAGAGCTATGAATTACTGAGTACCAAAGCGTAGAACGCTGTATCTTCCATAAGTAATCAATATTTTCAACCTCAATATGATCGCAACTATTAGGGAAGCAATCTGATATATTTATTTATATATTAATGCTATTGAAAGCCTTGCCTTATATACTATTTAATATTTATTCCGGTTGAAGTGTAAATAGACAAACAATAGACTGCATAACTCTTTTGTTTATGCATAATTGAAAATTGTCATGGGGCATTCTGTCATATACAAATCTTTCATTGTCAACTTAATTAAATTCAAGATAATTGTAAATCTCATGCACTTATGACTTTCGAAAATGCTCAAAGTGTTCAAAAAATATAGCACATAATTTACGCAAAATATATGATGCAATGAGATTTATTACAAATATTGATCTATAAAATGTTATCTTATGAAATTCATGTCATTTATTCACCATCCATTCGACTATTTACAACCACGTAGCTCACTGATCCCAAGATTCTCCATTCAATCCAAACCCTCCTTTTTCTCCTTTATCGCATCCTAAAAACCATACGTATGTAACATTAATAGCCCAATGAGTCTTGTAGGAGGCAAACATCAATGTACCTTGAATCTTTCTTCAAACAATGATAATTCAGCCATCAGATCAGTAATTGCATGCATAAATGCTTCGTGTGGGGTGCAGTCCGATGTAGTTTGTATCCTTATGACAAATTTGTGCTCCAAAGGATGCGGCACTTTATATCCGGCAAACAATACATGAGGGTCCTTCAATAGCTGACTGCACGATACAATAAATACATTTAGAAATGTGACGAAAACCAAAAATTACATATACAAGTGATATTTACTCACTTTCTTATCATATTTCCGAGTGTATGATCCTCTTTATTCACAGTAAATATCGCAGCATTAGGTACTTTTGTATCTTGTTCTTTGATAATTCTAAAACATTTATAGGTTAAGTACTGAAGTTTACGGTAAAACAATTATTGTATAATTTTATAACTCACTTCTTCTCTCCTTCGTACAACAAAAATGACTCAAAGGTCGGTGGCGCATTCATGTTTTAATCTATTTGAAACTAAAAACTTTTGTTTATATTTATATTCTTTTCACAACAATCCACAAAAGTGTGTGTTATACACCAATTTATACCTGGCTCAGGTAAAGTTTGTGCAGTTGTTCGTGTTCGGGCGTCATCGGCACATTCTCAAGCTCATTCGGATCATATGAGACATCTATAGAAACTGAAAGAAGCATTTTCAAACTAGAAGACTTTTCGTAATACTTTCGCGCCATTTGGTGTCACATAAAGACGATGTGTACATGAAACATTGACCTTGAATATAATTAAAATGATTACTAATGATTGTAACAAATTGCAGAGGTTAGAACACAGTAATGGAACTTTTTTTCTTTGCAATTAATTTTGTATGCATTTTAATAAAATTCTCAGCGTCTCTGGCGACAAAATGAACAACTCATTTGATAGTCAACCAATCACATTGCCGAGCGCGGTGTTGAATCATTTTTATAAACTTTCTCAATTGTTGCATCAGCCAATTTTCATAATGAGGATTTCTAAATGATGTTCTCATTTCTAAAATAACAAATTGATCATCCAATTCAATGTTTTTTTCGTAGATTAGAATGGCCAGTTCGACAACCTAACAAATTTACATAAAGTTTTACTGTGAGCGGAGTTCAATAAAAGTTGACCAATCGAACAACTGGCTTTCTCCAACGGATAGAACAGGATTGGAGAACTTTAACTGAGCACAACTTGGCGGAGTCTGAGCAAAGAATACTCTCCCATAGAAGCTTATAAGTCCATTTTTCGCGTCCCACGAAAACCGTAGTGCCTACCCTGAAAATCAGAGAGCGACACTTGTTCA